>CM052079.1:28725239-29075239 GCA_020010945.3 Muscidifurax raptorellus | reverse complement strand
CTTTATATATTCTCGCCAAATTATACGTGCACGTTTCACTGAAATCTACCAAAAGTTCGCGATAAAAAAATTAAGCTCGCGTATTCGTTAAAATTTTTATCAGCGAAAGCACACACACACACACTTTCATCCGTGACTTATACACATGCCGGGCATAAATAACAGAAACCCGCTCGCGCGGGGGCGGCGAGTATCTCGAAGATTCATATAACGTGCCTCCCCCGCGCGCACGACAGCGCGACAGCGCGCGATTCGCGTGTCTGAATAATATTATAACGCGCTGATTATTGCGCGAACGATAAGCGCCGCGAAGAGCCGTTAAAGGGCTTTAAGATCCGAGCCGGATTCCGTATGTGCGGTATTATCGATAAACCGACAGCTGCTTAACTAGTGGCTTGATCGATGGCACTGTGACACGGAACGACATTGGACGGATGACCGGAGCTGAGGCGCGGGAAAAAGTGTAAGTGTACGTAGTGCGGATGACCCGATTGTAGACGCCTCGAGGCCTGATAATGCTTGGACGACCTACACGGTCAGGGACAAGGAGGCGAGACAGGGCAGTGTTTACCTTTTTCTCGGACGGCTTTATGGCTGTATTCGATGTTGAAGATGATTTTTCAGACCATAAAGTCAGGATGTTAAAAAGACAAAAGAACAAAACGAATCCATCGGCTTCTCAAACCTGTAATTCCGACGCGAATAATGAAACTCGATTCCTCGCACTTCTCCAAATCAAAGCATAAATCTTGAATATCTCTCAGCTATAGAAGGACGAGCGTATCATTTCTTAATTGATTTCAATGATCAATTTCGCCGTGACAGCCTCTCTCCCGACACTCTTTTGCGTAGATGGAGATTTTTCACTGTACAGGCCAGCGGCGCAAATCGGATAGCTCCGAGACAAAGGAGATTGTAGAAATTGATTCGCTCGCTTTCTTTCTTTCCTTCTTTCCTTCTCGGGCTTCCTACTTCTCTGCGTAATGGAATTAAATCGCGAAATGCCGGGGCCACGAAGCTGCACTTGCGCCTCGGACAAATTGTGTCTGCAGTCTACTCTTACGCTGTTCTTTTAAGTTGGTTCGTTGGAAAAGTACGTTTTATGGATGGACTCACTCGAGGCGTGAGTGAGCTTGAAAAGGGGGCATAGGTTTTTCATCAAAATTCGATGTAAAATTTATACATATTATATAGTAAGTTATAGCGAAAAATTACAATATTCATCGCTAAATTTAATCATGATCCTCGGGTACACATTTCGCGAGTAACAACCTTTTATACCCATATTGTGTAGCTGGAAGCGCTTTCGGAAAAAGAACGCGAGTGAGGAAGAGAGACAAAGAAAGTAAATGCTCGGAGGCATGTCCCAGGAGAGTAGCTCTGCTCTGTATATACCGGGAGAGAGACCGGCATAGCTCTCGTCGCGCGATCGCAAAGACACGGGAGCTTCTCGGTCTCGAATAAGGCGCCAGACGCTCGAACATAATGAGAAAAGTGAAAAAAGGAAAAGACGCGAGAGGGGAAGGGAGAAAAAGTATACATCCAGTTGTGCTCTCGAGCAGTCAGCGAGTCTCGAGAAAGGAAAAAGAAATTTTGTGTCTCGCGCTGTATAAACCCTCCCGCCGGCCTCGTGAAAATTGTGTCTCTTTAGAGCTGGTAAGTGACTCGCGACTCGTCGATTTGACAAGTTTTCTACTTCGTTGACTGCACGGCTATGTACCGCTACTGGTGGATTTTATCGAGAGTACAGGTCGTGGCATACTTTCGGTAGAAAAATGTAGCGGGATGAATATGATAAAATCTCCAAGAATTTTTAAAGCCGGTACATAAAAATATCGTATTTTGAAAGAATTCTTTCAAAATACGATATACGACAATAAGTATTTGGAAAGAAGGCAAAGACAAGTTTTTAGTATAACGGTCTGCCCTTAGCGTCTGCTTATTATACCTTTCACAGCTTCGGTAGCTTACTGCTAGGGATGCCACTTTTGCTTGGACTGGCAAATAGTCGTAAAAGAAAACAGTTTCGTACTGGTCTAACGTTTAACTAATCTTAGTGTTATTATATTTCCGTTTTATTTATACTGATATTTCTTTTACAGAAATCTTCTCTCTCGAACCTTCATCAGCCGCTTTCCCTACAACTGCCAGAGTCGAATGCGGCAGAGCTTTCCCCTCCGTGTACTACGATCTCAATAACTATTATTTATTTCAGAAACAGTACGTATTATACGTATACCCAAAAGCTATAAAACATTCCAAGAATCTTTCAACAACTCTTCCACAAAATACGCCTTCAGCCATCGTATATAATAGCCTTTCGCAACTCGCGTCAAAAGAAAATGGAAAATTGGATGCCTATATATATATATATATATATATATATATATATATATATATATACATATACAGAGAAAGAATCGCGAGCGCAATGTCGTTCAACGCGGCAATCCAAAGCAGCGCTCGAAAAATATTTCGAAATTCCCAGCCGGAAAAGTGCACAGATATCCTCTCCGATTCGACATATGTATATCGATATACAACGCGCGCACCACAAAGGAAAAATTCGATGAAAATTTCAAAGCGCGGAGCGGATTTCCACTTTGACGCGAAACAATGCGAAAAAAAATCAGCGCTCTATCAGGATCCTCCCCTTGTTTCTCATCCTTTCTCTCATTCGTCGCGCGCACGCAGCATCAGGGTTTGCGCTACCGTCATCGATCTTGCGTAATTGGCCCCCGGGCGAGCTGCGCGCCAAAGCGAAATTAAGAAGGATTCGTTTTCACGGGAGCTAGGAAAAGTATGGAGTCGCGCGTTGAAAAAATTGTGCCTGTGTAGTCGCGCAACGGGTGTATTCGAAAAGAGAGACGAGTGACAAAGGTATGCCGCCCTGGAGCTGTATATCTATGTATATAAACTCGGACGACGAGAGAGAAAGGGGTGAAGGTCGCGCGGCGAGGGTACATTATTTTCTCTCTCTCTCGTGCAGTGGCGCCGCAGTATATATATATATATATATATACACGCACGTACATACGCGGCCGGGTAACGTGACGTATGAGTCGTGCGAGCGAAGAATGAACAATAAATGCCATGTCCCGTGAGTTATGCTTCCGCTGAATAACGAGTGCGTGACATGAAATTACCTCGATATTGTCATCGATTGCAAGCCCTGCGGGCCGACTGGACGCGGCTGCTACTTGTAACCTCTGTATTGCAAGCGCGCGTAGCTATTGTTCAATTTTGAGCCGGTATATATAGTGTGCTTGTGCAGGCTTGAAGTGCGACGACGCTTTCGAGCGCTGCGACTATACAGCCGTTCGAATGCAGGTTCGTTATATGTTAATATGATTTTGTGTCGTTCAAGATTGTGAAATAAGCGCACGGGAGAAAGAATTCAATCAATATGAAAAATGCTCTTATTATCACGAAGGATATATATAGTAGTGGAGAAAGGGGGCAGGACTTAATTAAAAGGCATTATGTTAAGGCTCTGTCATAATGCCATTAGTAATTAATTTTAATCTTCTTAGAGGCTGTATCGTACTCTGTAATAAGTTCCGTACTATACGTAATCGAGTTTGATTGAACGAAATTGCTAGAAGGAATTTAAAAGTTAAACGAAACGGCTTCTGCACAACGTGGATAAATTAATTTTGTTGAATTATTAATTCAACAAGCTTTGCCAAGTGAGTAAAAAAATCGTATGCGTACATTTCAGTATACGCACAGAAAATGTTCATTACAAATTTAATTAGGCGCGTACGCGTTGTATAGATTCCTTTTAATTTACAGCCAGCTCTCGCTTGTAAAACGTGAATTTATGGCATCGATTCACGAGAGAAAATCCTGCGATGAGAGCCGAGATTGCATATCATAACGCGTTTACTACGCTTCGTTTGGATATCGCGCGTCAAAATGTCATCATCCGAACGAGTCCGTATAAAAACGTTCCTGCTACAGCTGCAAATGAGAAAAAACTAAAAGACCCTCCTGAGTGAATTTAGCCAGACGATTAACATAACAAAACCTACGTCTACTGCGCTGTAGTGGTATATACATACGTGCAAGCTCGTCAAAGCGTATCGGCACATAGGTGCAGGGGTCGCTCGATTGACCGCAAATAGCGCGCATTTCGTGCTGCCGAGGCTTGCCGACTATGCCGTGCGCCTCGTTCCGCGCCTTTGTCACTGTCCGACTACTGTTCGGGATAATCCGATTTCAGCCGACGCCGTTGCAACTGCTCGATGCACTGTGTAGATGCACTAATCGCGTTCCTTAATATTGTCTTTGGCAAGTGGCTGAATTGATTTTGCCGCATTTTCAATACTATATACGCACCAAGGACGGCTGGTTGATCGATTATAGCCAGAACCAAAGCACGAAAAACCAATTTTTTTAAAAAACTCAAAAGTTTAATGTAACCGATCAGAGAAGCTTTTTCAGAAAATCAAAATCAATACACCGTATAACTTTTCTCGCATCGATCGCAAAAAAGCTGGCGTCGCGAAAAGACGAATCTAATATTGAATCCTCCCTGCAGTATACGGCGCATCTGGTATCAGTTCCGCCTCCTTACAGCTCCGTATCAATCGTTCTTTCTTTCGCAAAATGCACCTCTCTCTCTCGGCCTGCCTATATCGGGTATACGGATTCACAAGGTCGGTTCGGGTGGTGCGAGATTGCTCATCGATCGAAATCTCCCTCTCTCTCTCTCTCTCTCTCGATAGCTGTTGAGACAACTATGCCCGTTCCAAGTTCGCGAAGAGAGCCCTTTTCACTTGAGCCAAACTTGCTGATGCCGTGTGAAGTGCGCCGTCGTGTATATCTATATACAACACGTGTATATACTATATGGCGCGAAAAGTTTCCGAGTGCAGGGCGGCCGCCGCGGTGAAATACGGAAAATAAAAATGTCGGAATTGCTGAGTTCGCGTGGAAAACTGCCGCGTAATTCTTTGTTTTCGGACATTTTCGGAAATGCACTGACGCTTTTCGATAAATTGATTGATGAGTTTAACTGCGGCTCTCGCGCGTGTCAGTGTGCTTGAAAGGGGACGATTTTAACAATTTCGCGAGATGATGATAACTTGATCCTAAACGGCAGCGTATTTTCACGCCAAATTAATGACGAAAATGCCTGGGACAGCTATCACTCTCTCTCGATTTGTGCCTATATATATATATGTATGCGCGCATGGTGCTTTGTTCCGAGCTCGCTTGCGGTAATTCGCGAAATTTCGAATGTGGATTGGTTTCAAACCGCAGGAAACATGCCACACCCAAGAACCGCCGCCGTCGCCGCCGGCACCGCTGCTGTGTGTGCAAAGTGTTAACCGGTTCTCCCTCCCTTCCTCTGAGTTATATATAGCTGTAATACCTGTACGCATCAGAGCAGCCCCTATTCATGGGCGCCAGCCGTGCCGCGACGTACCGAACACCCACGCACAAATATATATATACATATATTTCTCACGATCGCGTAAAAGGCATTCCTATATATTCGAGCTCAGAGGCTGGAGGCTGTAATTACACGCGAAACGCTGTGGTTATACATGCTGCATTATACTTTGCCATATGACGCGCTCAACCCTTTCGCATCCTGCCTTCAGCAGTTTGCGACGACGCTTAAGTCTCTTCTTTCCTCGGCTGATTTTTTTATACCCCCAAAGTGCAGCGTGATTACTATTCGCTCGTGCAGATCCATATCGCAAATTACTCCTCGCAACTTTGACGTTGAATTTTCTATAAGGGCCGTGATCGCGAGCGTGAGATTAATTGTTTGTTCGGTGTACATAGTGCATAATTCCCATTTCTCCGAATGAATATATCGTGAACTGTGCGTTTGATTCCTGCGATATATTGATTGCGAGTCTCGACGAGTATGTATGTATGTATGCGAGCATTTGGCCGCGGAATATATACTTACAAAATTGAATTTTTATATTTAAAATAGGACATATATGCGCTTTTTCCAATATAGATATGCGAAGCGAATGCGTGTGGCGTGATGGGGGCGTAAAAGGAACACGATTAAATTTATGAAAAAAATTGCCTCGCTCTGTTTACTGTCGCTGAGAGCAATGCGCGCGGATGTTTGTAGATATATAACGAATGAAGCGGCGGGAACAATATCTCAGTGAGCGATGCAATCTATAGTATATATATATATATACCATTAGAATGTTTACTATAGCGTCGTATACTTTTACGCTTTATTATATAATAACGGCTGGACCCACGCGTTTCTTCACAATTCATAAAAGAGACGCAAAAGAGCGTGTAAAACTTCTTTATTCCCCGCCGCCGGGCCAGCAGCGTCTATATCTGTTATATAACGTATAGTCGTTCTCTTTTCCAAAAAAAAGGCAAGCTCGGATATGGAGTGTGCAGCGGCATCGCCAAAGTCGGTCAAAGTGATTGTACGTTTAAGTGGCCGAGAGACTTCTCTCTCACTCCGTTTCGGAATAAATAAAACATTCGAGAGAGGGGACGCGGACGCGCCTGCATATATGTGAAAGTTATAGCGGCGACGGAGAAGTACTTCTTCGCTGCGGTTACTCCATGTGTGTGTGTGTGTGTATGCGCGGGTGTACGTGCCGACGAGTCGGTGAAAAACGTCGCTGGGAGATTCTTTTTCTCTTTTCTTTTTTGCGCTCGCTTGCTCGCGAGGCTGCACTCTTTTTTCTCGCTTTCACTTTGTGCCAGGCCGTATAGTCTCTTTTTCGGAGTTCCGCTCCTAGAATCTTCTTAGAACGGATATAGACAGTTAGTTTATGCGATCGAGCTTTTGCATGCACAGCTTTGAAATCCGGAATTTTTGTAATCACTTTTCTCAAACGTTCTGCATATGAGTGGAAGCTTTGATTTTAATACTCGTTGCCGACGCTTTGAAAGACAAGCGATGTACGCGAGGCTTGTATTACATTATAAGGCAATCGTACTGTCTGACTAGACTAGAACGTTTCTACTTGAAATTTCCGAAGAAGTTATTATGCTTCCTTTTTGATGTAGTGAAGTTTAATTAATGATCATGAAAAGAGAATAATTATAAGAAAATATTAAATCAAATTTCCTATCACCATATCGTTTGGCAATAATACAAATCTATATATTTATTGCTACCGCGTAGTTAACGGTGACATTAAATAACTGAACCACAAATCATACGACGCCAAAAGTGTCTTCTCTCAACGCGCGAAAAGGCACGCACGCATCTATATACGCGTATAATAATATACTTTGGGAAAATGTATATCTCGATCCTCGCGCGCCCTTCCTCTCTATTTCACGGGTACAGCACATATTTTCTTACGGAGCGAACGGTATAAGGATTCTCGCAGCAATGTGAGAGTTTCGAGTCGAAAAAAAACAAAAAAGAAGAATATAACTAAATTCAGAAGCAACGAATGCCGATGCTCCCGGTGCGACGAACCGAACGCAGCTCGCTCGCACTTGAGACTTGCCTGATCCTCTTTTCTTTCTTTTTGCTTGAAGGCTCTTCAGTGGAATGGAGATTTCGTGTTCTTTTTTTTAGCTGCAGGCTCGCATGCGTGAGATTCCCGCGAGCGTTATCGCGCGCTCGTACGTCCGCGCATGACTATATATATATATATATATGCGACGTGTGTATGTATATATATATATATATATATATACACATACACACGTCGTATATATCGCGTAGCTCTGCTACTACAGTAGCGAGTGCAGTACTTTACGACTGCACCGAGCAAAAGCCCTTCGGAGAACGATTGTTATTTTTGTAATTCGACGTTGTCAGCGTTTTTTCGTCTTCATGGGCCGCTTACATACTCGACGCGTCGTCGTCGTGAGGCTTTCCGGCAGAGCATCGAGACGTTATCGTTTTCTCGAGAGTTATTATACAAAAATATGTAAAACAAAGTCATCGCAATTTTTACGATCGCATCGTCAAATGACAGCGTTATATCGCGCGTCGACAAGGAGAGTCACGATTGAGACTCGTGGAAAAGTCCGAAGAAAGTTGGACAGACGAGGTTTAAGAAGCGAGAGAGGAGAGAGAAAAGGTACGCGAGGGGAGGAGAGAATTCTCCGCATTCGATATTCCGCGCGTTGAGTCGCCGTGCGGCTTCTTCGACGCGTCTCGGAGAGAGAAGCTGCGGAAATCTACAGGTCACGTATGGGTCGAATTTTCCTGCTTTCTCCCTCTCTAGAGCGTGTGCGCGAGCTCCTCCTTTATCTCTACATCCAACAGTGGATCTCTCAGTCAGTGTCTCTGCCGGGTGAGCGCGTGACTATATATAGCGAACAGCGTATAACAGCGCATTTGCTCATAACGAACCTACTTTCTACCCCGCAAAGCCTCCGTTTTGGCAGTAACGACCCTACGGATTACAACGGGGACGACGCGCGATAAGATTAGGACCGGTGAAAGTGAAGAACGAGAGGCAGCAGAGAGTATAGGGATATATACGAGTGAGAGAGAGAGAGAGAGAGAGAGAGAGAGGTAGATATATAAAGTGGAAGCTACATCCCGAGCTAACTTCAATTTTTCTCTCTCTCTTTTCATGGCTTCCGACTTTGCTCAACCCCGCATATTTTTCTCACAGCCGGAGTTCCGAGAGCCGTTTGGTACTTTGCGTCGTCTGATTTTTATTCCAATTATGCGCAATCTTTTGTTCAACGTCATTTTTCGCAACTCGCATCTTGCGAATCGAATTTTTTCGCCGGAGACTGTATAAAGAGAGCCTGAAATTTCAAGCGCTGGAGCAATGCCATAGTCTCAAACGGTTTGATCTTACGTCGGTACTAGTGTATTTTGATTGATTCCGCGTGTACACCGCTATAACAACGTACATTAACGTATAGAGCGATGCATCATTGCTGAAATTCAGTCGGATAAAAAAAGCGCTTTTCATAAGATTAGCCGGAGGTCATTGTACCGGAACAGTTGATGCTCTAAATCACCGACACACAGTCTGTTTTCGCATCGCATGCCGAAAAACATGAAAAATTCAAACTGCCTGTCCGCGCATCACACAGGGAATTACGCTCATACACTTTTCTCTCGAAGTGTATACACACGCGGCTCTCTGTCTCGCATCTCCGAACGGTAGCGCAAAACACATGAGAAAAATGCGAGAAGAGAAATCTAGATATACGTATAATAAGTTGCGCGCGCGGAAGACTAAAGCGAGAAAGTGACGGAGCGGGAGTTTTGAATTCCTCGCGGAAGCTGTATCCTTGGAGGGAGAAAAAAGAGTCGAAAGAAAAAAAAAGAAGAATAAGAGAACAACTTACCCGTGCATGGCGAAATTGGAGTAGGCCAGTATCATCTTCTTGGAGAGCTCGCGCTCGCGCTCGGTGTAGCGCAGACTCGTGTTCAGCGGATGCCCGAACACGTACTCGATCTCGTCGCCGTGCATCACCCCCATCCAGTTGCCCCACAGGTTGGTGCTCGACTTCTGCAACATGTATGCAAACGACAGGACTGCCTTGAGACACTCTGATCAATTTACTCTCTCTCTCTATATATATATATACATGTACACAGCTGTGTATATGTGTAGTCAATGTATACCACGCGCGGCGAGTTCGTTCCGCCGGCTTTATTAATGGCTTGGTCCGCAAGTTCGAAGCTCGATCGTATTGCTGTATATATATATACCGAGTGTGCGAGCGAGTTTCGGCAAAGTTATAGCTTTTATTGACTTATCAATGAACAATCGCTCCCTGTATACTATATATTATATAAGCTTGGCCCAAGTTGTGTATAAATTATTTACCGATGGTTATAATAGCCGAACGATGCATAGGGTGATGGGGTTGGCTAAATACCTGAATTGATGTATGGTAATTTATAATTTTCTCGCAAGCTTGTGTATATAGTAGAGCATCTTCTAAGCAAAGCCATATACGTCAATCAGTGACACAGTCAGCGTTCGGTCAGGCATTAAAAATCTAAAATTAATCTCAATGTACGAGCATATATATTATTCATCTCTCGGTAAAAGCAACAGACCCAACGCAAACAGATATTAATTGAAGCAAGCCGCGCGACAGTAATCTACAAACTGCACGTCGTATCGTGAATCTCAATTAACCCTATACACCCGGCGTTCCTAATGTTCACTCGCCGTTTTCGCGATAAGAGCAACACACACACATACGGCCGCGAGAAAGAGCGTCTCCTTAACGGCAGCTCGCGATGCATATCGGCCGATACGTTATATTGTCCGCAGGAAGAGCAGCAGGAGGAGTATAGGCGGACAAGGAAGAGAGATAACTCGGTAGGGGGTCGCGAGTATTAAGCGCGTCGACGGCGACGCTATTCAAGCGACGGGATTACGAGGGGCGGCTTCTCCTCTCTGATGTGTAGGCCGGATGTATGCGTCGAGGGATGTATGTGTATATATATACTCAAGTCGCTGCTGCTGCTATCGTGATCGCTCCTGAATCTGAAAGGAGCATAACAGCCGTTATGTAGTGTCGAGAGGATGTTGTGAGCGATGGAGAGTTTGATGCGCACCTAGGACCACAATATAACGTCTGTACTTTTGTCCTATATGCGTGTAGTAGGAGAGATTATTCAAACGACCGTTGAGTATCTCGCGACCTAATCTCATGTACATGATTCTATCGCGCGGATGCTCGTAATTTCTTTCCCGGAAAATCAGGAAATATTCATGAAAATTAATTTTTTTTTCGCGCGCACAAATCTCGCTCGCTTTATGCGAAAGCAATATAGAGTTAAAACTGAGAAAAAAATTTTCTCAGCTTCGCTTTTTTCCCACCTTCGCCCAGACGAAGCTCAAACAAAAGTCCTCGCGGCTGGCACGCGCGCAGTGAAACTTTTCCCTGCTATTTACTCAAGCCCCTGCGCTCGACTCTCATCCTCGCGAAAAGGCGTCGTTTCGTAAAAGCCAAGTGCACACCGAAGACCTGCGGCGGGCTGTTATTAAAATAAAAAAAACCGACGAGGGAGATAAGCGAAAAAAAGGAGTCTGTTAATTTTTATAATACGAGCATACAAAGGGCCGCGCGCGCGCCACGACGCGACGATGATAATTAGCGCGTTCCCGTCTTATCTCGCACCTGTGCTGCGTGTATACGCTGTACTGGATGAGAAAAAAAGGAACGAGAGAGAGAGAGAAAGGAAAGGAGAAGCAGCTGGCGCCACCTTGGAATAACCGGGTAACGAGTATGCAAATGAAAGACTAATGGCCTCTCTCGGCGTTCGGCGCTGACTATATGAACTCTCGGCCCAACTTTTTTTCTACAAAACCAAGTGTGCGTTTATCGCTTCTATCTCTCGAAATTCCCACCTCATCCCCCCGCGTGCGAATAGTTTCGTAGCCTCGTAAATTCATGATGGCGCGATGCGAGAGAAACTACTCGGACCATTAAAGCGCTCAGGCAGTTGGATGTTCTTTTTGTTTTTGTTGTTGTTTGTTGCTGCTGATGCCGGAGGGGAAAAGCGGCTGGAGAATTGAATTCTATATATATATATATACATATATATATATATATATATATATATATGGGACTGTGGGGTAGCTGACAGCCGGTAATCGCGCTTTCTTTCCCCTTTTTTGCGCGCATAGGCAAAAGTTCGGCGCGCTTTCTTTCGGTTTCTTTCTTCGCGATCGTTGCGAGCTCTTATTACCGCTTCTTGCTACGTGTGCGCGTGTGTGAGTTACTGTCTTGTTGGTAATTTATCATATTTCCGTCTTAATGCCCTTTCATCGCGTGAAAAATTATGCTACGAGACTTTTCGCTTTTTGGTATTGTATAGCCGTGGCATTTTTGCGGTAGTAACTTTAATTCACGACTCTCTGTATAACATGTATGCACGAGGAGAGCGAAAAATAAAAGAAATAACCAACGGCTCCAATAACGCTTAACATTTGTCCGACTCGTAAAAAACAAAGCTCTCCGTTGTTTTATCAGCCGATTCATTGCCCTTTTACTGTATAATATAGCTTCAGTTTTCAATATAACGTTAGGTTTAAACGCTAACCGTTACTCGCTTTAGCGCTCATTCCATTAGCTTTACTGTATCCCCCATCAGCCTGTACTGTATATACAAAAGACTATGTATACTGCGACGATTTTCGCTCTTTCAAGCTATAAACATAACGAGAAAAATCTATCTCTCTCGCAAGCACCGGACCATCGTGTCCAAAATTTCATCTATAATAATATATATACATCATCAGGCACGTCACTCGTGGTCACTCGTGAAACTCGGCCTTTCTTTCACTCTCCCGTATACAGGCGCCTTCTCTATATTATATACCTCGACGAACACAGTCTCTCTTTCCTCTCGGGAGCAGTGGCCGCGAACTTGCGCGCCGGCGTTAATCAACGGTATGCGCCCGACGGATCTTGTGCCCGAATCGGATATTGCATTACCCCAGTGCGGTGGCCGACCCTTTTGATGCTGCCCTCGGACGGTATAGTACAGCAGCTGATGCATAGCTATATATATATATAGCTACGTTCCTAAATATTTCGAGATGTGTGCTATGCGCGAACAGCAGCAGTAACAGCCAGGGAGATATAGACCTACCGCAGGCAGTTTAACCTGCCGGGAGATGATGTGTATGTATATGTATAGACATATATATATATATATATATATATATATATATATATATATATATATATATATATAGATACAGTGCGTTTAAGGAACTTGTAGGCAAGTATGTATTGGCTTTTTGAACGCTCTGGACGAGTTGCTTCAAGAGAGATGGAAATACCTGTGGATCGCCCGGGAGTAAGCTATTGAGGAAGTTTTGCCACGGCACTGATGAGTTAGGGAATTTCGGGATGATGATGCATTTGATGAGATTAGTTTGTCGGTCATAATACGTTGTTTTATCGCTTGTTTGGAAAGGTTAGAAGGAATGACAGATTATTAATGGAAATTTGTCATTCTTCGTTATCCGTTAATCTACTTGCGCAGTGGCGTTTTGAAAAAGTAGAACTACCCTCTCAAAAAGTAATACCCAAGTAGCAGCTCATAAAAGATACATAATTCTGGGGCGAAAAAAAGATAGTCCACGAAAGGAAGAGTCGAGTGCATAAAATTAGTTTGAAAAATTTTATGAAAAAAGTTGAGAGCACAAGTTTTTCGCCGCACACTCAATTAGTTTCGTTACAAATTCTATTTCACCTGCACAGCAGGTAATAGAGCTCCGTCCCGGGCCATTATCGCAAAGTCGCAACTTCGTTTCATACGCGCGTAATGAGCATTGAAACTTTTTTAATGTATCGTACTTTCCACGGTACACACACACACACACACACACACACACACACACACACACACACACTCACACACTCTCAACGCTAGATTTCATTATAAAACGCGGGCGGCGCGCTTTCATTCGTCCGTCGGTGTATTATAATAAACTTGTATTCTCTGTACCAAACCAAAGCGACGACTATCGAACCTTGTTTGTAAACTCGCGCAAAAAAATACGAACAAATCCGAACTCAAAGATCCAGCAGTATAGTCGCGTCGCGCGCACAGATGAAGCGAGTAGTAGTATAGCCGGGAGTAAGCCACAGATTACAGGATATGCAGAGTTCACAGCACTCTGTCTCTCTCTCTCTCTCTCTCTCTCTCTCTCTCTCTCTCTCTCTCTCCCGTTCGATCACTCGCGGTCACGACGGCCGAGATTGCGTTGCAAAGCTCGCGCCTGTGCGGATCTTCGCCTTCAATTCGGCGATTGGAACATCGCGCGCGTGTATCCAACACCAGAGTAGAGTATAGAGCATAGCACACGGGGATTTAGCGAGCTTCGTCTACTCGCATTTCGAAAATTACCGGACTGTCTCGCATTGCCAGAGCTTTGCCCGGCCACAGCCGGGGCTCTTCCACTTACCGCGACGGCCTCATGACTATATAGGGCTCGGTGCGAACTTCGCATTACGTGTGTTGGATTCGGTGTGTTGGGATTTAAGGGACCAACGCGGAGACTCTTTCTACATCGAATTTTCGCTATGGACTATACATATCCGGTGTATGTATAGGTCTATAAATCCCGACGATACTGGGGCCCTCGAAGAGCGCACATGAAAATTTCATTTGCAATCTATATACGTGTGCTGCCTCGTAAAAGCAAAAAAAAAGGAAAAAACGAAGAAGAAGAAGAAGACTACAGCACGTGCAGCCGAGAAAATAATCACTCAGCCCGCAACGATTCGCGAGTTCATAAAAGTGGATAGCCGTAAACAAACGGCCGTGTCGTATATACACCTCTCCGCCGGTGTATACACATAGCGAAGCGCAATAAACGTCACGATTGTCGGTTTTACGCCTTGCACGAACCAAGGATCGAACGCTGTATATAGTGTAGTCGTGTACGTATAACTATTTCGCGAGGCGGAGAGCGAAAAAAAAGGGCCTCTAGCATGGAGGCAGGAAAAAGCGATCGAGCGGCGCTAATCGTGTAAGCTCCGACGCTTTAATTCTCGCGAAAGACTATAGAGGAAGAGAGAAGAAAGGCCGAGAGTATAAGTGAGAAGAAGCCCGATAGCTTTAGATTTACGAGGGACTACTCTTTTGCTCTTCTCCACTTTCGCGCATGTTTCCAGGTATATGTATATATATACACACACACAGAGTATTTTCTTTCGAGCTATATGGCGTGCATAGAGGTGCGTGCGTGAGTCGCTCGTTACTCCGTGAAAAACGATGATTTTTATCTCGTCACCGGCATCGCGACTCTTAAGTGCTCGCCGTTAATACTCCCGCCCCCCTCTTTCGTGAAAAGAAGGTAAGTATAACAATTTTTTTTCCTCCTCATTTACCGATTGATCAGTACGCCACGACTATACATATTTCATTATTCACTGCATTTCTTACGAATACCTACTCGTCGAACTTTCCAAGCGGTAATAGTGTATCCTTCAACAACAAGCTTACATACATATACATATATCGCAGAAGAATAATATAGATGCAATATAACGTCAAGCCAGCTCCATCCGATCCCAGACCATTTTAATTAACCAGACATTTTCCGCGTACGCATTGCCCGCAGCGACACGCGCGTGTAACGCTCGTGCATCTCCGTACATGTATATATAGCAACAGTCGCAGCTTGGTATATTTGTCGTCGTCGCTCTTTCGCCCCGCAGGCTACGATTGCGTTATATATATATAGACCGGCAACATGATATTCGCGTTTTTGCCGCCACCGGAGCCTCGGGCTTTTTTTTGCGTTGCGGCGACCGCGGGGGGAATACGCCATGGCGAGATGACTTTTTTTCAGAGAGAGTATATCGAGTGCTCGAAAAGTCTATATATAATACTCGCGCGCACTCGCTATACAGGCTTCGACAGTGTGCGGTGTTTGGAGTGATTCGAAGTATGGGCTTTGCTTTTTTTCTCTTTTATTTCGTTGTGGTTAATTTAATTATTGTTGTAGAGCTAATTAATTAACATGTATACGTATTAGTATAATACAACTTCGTTCGTTCATAACTACGAGTAATAGCGCGAGGAGAGTTGAGCATTAACGATCTGCAATTATCGCGGGCACGTCGATGTATACATATAGCATCGAAAAGCAGCAGTCGCGGGCATCGCATCAGAGGGTTAGAAGCCGAGGAAAACGCGAACGAGAGAAAATTACAGACGCAGAGAGAGTTGCCGGCGCCATAGCCAGAAGCAGCTCCCGCTCTCGAACTTACCTATCCTAGTTTGCTACCCACTCTGGAATAGATCGCGCGCGCATACACGTTTTCCGCAAAGTTGGATTAGATTACACGGGCGCACGGCTATAGGCTGTATGCTATATATGCTATATATACACTGCGCTGCAGCAGAGGCGAAATCGTTTCTCGCTCGATCGTGCAAGTTTCGCATCTCTCTCTCTCTCTCTCTCTCTCTCTCTCTCTCTCTCTCTCTATCCCAGATGTGTCAAGCGTGCGCGCCGAGTAGCAGCTCTATACCAGCGTATATATACATATCTGTGTGTGTGTGTGTATACGCATCGCTGGTCTATAGCGTCGTCGTTGCATTATGTATATGCGCGCACCGGGGACATAATGCCGCTGGGGAATATCGCTGAATTTTATACCTCTAGCGCACTGTCTTTCTTTTTTTGTCTCTCGTCGGATGGGTATTTCACGTAGTGAAGTATACTTAATCGTGCTTTTTTGCGTCAAATCGAAGCGCCGTGAAGATTTGTTTCAGCAAAGAAGTCGTGTTTTCGTATGACGGGCCTGTATAAATCATGAGTCGACGGGTATAACTGCGGCGTATCGGAAAAAACAAACTTTGCAAAAATAGAGAGCGAAAATTGGGAACGTGTGCGGCCTTTATTATTCATGAGACTCGAAAGCGAATTGTTAGAGCCGCGGGAATTTCCAACGCGGTTTTCCATCTCCATTTTGCTTTCCATAAATCTAATTCCGGGACTTAGGTAACGAAGCAAAAGTATTGGAATGGGTTTGACGCGGTATAATTTCATAACCGAGTTATAACCGGGACTTAGGTAACGAAGCAAAAGTATTGGAATGGGTTTGACGCGGTATAATTTCATAACCGAGTTGACGACGAGTTCGATGTGTATAGTTGGTGTATATATATGACACTTTTGCGAGTAACGCGCGGAACGAATTTTCGTGGAAAAGCTTTATTATCGAGAGTCCGACGGAACACTTTTTTCAGAAATTCATATATACGTTATAGATTGAGCTTTTGGAATCAAGTTTCTGGATATGTGTGTGTGTGTGTGTGTGTGGAGAGAGTTGCACCGGCGAAGTTTATGTTCCCTCGTTAAAACTTGTATCGGAAAGCCGGGTTATGTACGATAAGATCATGACGCGCGACATTTTTTAAAGAAATACAATTTTATTCTCAGTAATGAGAAAAATCCGAGCTTTTTATCTGTAAAACGAGACTGTTAAAACTTTGAATATAACCACGTAACACTCTATAGATGGTGTCGATGAATTATTGAGGCTTACGTATATACGTAGATCTCCATTTAATAAAAATTCTCGCTATATATAGTATCCACAAGCTCGAGGAGGGGGGTTATATGGCAGTAGGTAAAAAGGTCTCGCGGGAAAAGCACTACAGGTGGTTCGTTTCATCATCGGGTGTCGGGAAACCTGTCGCATCGTTTTGTCAGAATCCATGACTAGCGTATATAGTCTGATACACGCACGCACGCACGCACGCACGCGCATACACGACTGCTAACCCAATCACCGAGTATAACCTCTATTAAAATGTTTTGCCCGTAACAAATTTTTTTATATTGCAAATTTCACAAAACTTTGTTTTTTATAGTAGCTGCGTAGGAAAATCGCTAATTTACTCCCGCTTTTTGGTCGTAAAAAAACGCGAAAATCTGTATACATACGTTAGAAGAACTATGGTGTGCACCAAGGGCTTTTTGACTTCGTGAGGTTTGCAGTACTCGGTCTAAAAAAGCCCACTTTACGCTCTTGGTACACACAATGTTCTTTTACACGCGTGTTTGTCGCTGCGCATATACAGATAATACTCGTATCTATATATATATATACCTTCTCTCTCATCTTTCTCTCTCTTGGAAACGTTTGAACTAGAACACCCGCCCTTCCTCTCGATGATTAACGACTGGAATTTCGTAATTAATCTGAGCGATGCGAGAAAAATTCCGCCAGCAAAGTTTGGAGCACAAAAGCCGCCACGCGATTTTCTAAATATACACACTGCAATAGAAAATCCAACTGGATATACAAAGGTCAAGAGCGAGGGCACAAACCGATTCATTTTGGGTTCGCGACCTAATTCCACTGCGGCGCAGCTTCATTACAGCATAATCGCAGGCGGCTATTGTTCACGCAGCTATACGTTGTGTGAATTGTTTATTCCGCGAAGGTTTGACTGAATAGAGAGAGAGAGAGAGAGAGAGAGAGAGAGAGAGAGAGAGAGAGAGAGAGAGAGAGAGAGAGAGAGAGAGAGAGAGCGAGAATTATGCAGCGCGCCTGTTTCTTTTATGCCCGCGCGAATGCATATTCATGTGCCTCGAAAAAACCTGGATTCACCGCGAGGGTTTCAGCGTATAATTTCGAAGCAGCAGCTGCTACTGCTGCTTCTTGTTACTCAACGCCGCGATTTTCCGTCATTAACGCTCGTTGATATAATGCAGTTCAAGCTTGCGCGTTGTTTTTCGCTTCGTCGCCGTATTATCGAGATGTGTAATATCCGAGACTGTATTATATTGTATACCGAACGAAAATGACCGAGTAAATGAAATACCGTTGATTTATCAAACTATACAGTATTATAAGAAACTAGGCTAAACGTCTCGGATATATTTTTCTAAAATGCAGCCCAGCATCTTGGAAGAGACCGGGCGATTCGCGTATATAAGATCGACTCTATATTTTTCGAGTACAGCTGTATAGAAGCTATAGAAGTCCGGTCACGATCGGTCGCTAGCCATTTTCTCCGTTCCCTCGACTTTTGCACTCGCTCTTCTCTTTTGCGGGGATACACATATATAGATTTGACTCTGCGGTCGGAGAATTTATTTGCCGTGTAATGCATGTGTGCGCGCCGGGATAATTGCGCGCGGTAGTAAATCCGAGAGTGAATTCCGCTCGGATTTGGGACATTGAGTCATTTTTCATCGCGAGCACGATTCCGCGCGGGCTGTATACGAGGACTGGGTAATAAAGTTTTCCTCTATATATATATATATATATATATACGATTTTGCTTTTTATGCTCATCACACGGCTGTATATACGGGAATGGAAATTTTTTCGGACTGAGGAGAGCTTTTATAGATAGTCTTCTTGGACGATGTGTATTTTATATACATTATATATGGAAAGTTTTTACGATCGACAAAGAATTTAATAAAGCGGTATAAAGTCATGATCAATTTTTTTTCTCCTGTGCAGCTCAGTCGCATGCGTAGTGAACTTATGGGAATCTCTGCAAGTATATAGCAAACGATATCAAACGCGTATAGGAGTTTACATACACACACGAATTACCAACACATGCACGCATACAAAACCGGAATTTCGGAGGGTCTAGTTAAAATTTTATCGGCTGATGCATCTCCCGGCGAGATTCCCCCCTGGTATATACAGTATACATACCCGGTAGTTCGGCTGCCGAAATAATACACGCGAGAAAGTTTAGTTCGCCGGTATACGTGCGAAAAATTCGATTACCCGATACAAACTCGCCAAAGTGTTGTGTATATAGTTGGCCGCCTCGTACACGCGTGCGCAGCGTAGAAAACTTTCTCTTCGCTCCATGCAATCTTTTTGCCGGCGATTTTCCATTTTCCCATCAACTTCGCCTCGCGTTTCGTTTTTCGCGTGCAGAGCTTTTTAATCCGCCGGCACGACGAGCGTGAAGCGCCGATAAAGAAGCTCGTTGCGATACGACGACGAGGTTTATTTTTTCCATTCTACCCTCTCCATATACAACATACTGACGCGCGTCGTCGTCGTCGTCGTCGTCGTCGTCGTCGTTGGGCATGAATAAAGAGGCGAGAGATCGCGACGGGATAAGCGTCCTCGTTTGTACATGTGCGCCGAGGGCGATAAATCATCGCGCGTTGGTGCGCGCGGTTATTAAATTGAAATATTGAAAAAGCCATCCGGTTGAAAAATTATTATCCGCGCGTGATAAAGGCTTTCGCTATACATATGTATGCTATATACATTTTTACCGTGTATTTTTGACGCGTCTGGGGTGAAAAGAGCCGGCCTCGGCGTTGAGGTCCGCCCGACGCAACCCGGTCATTACTACTGATCCGACAGATATGCCCGCCTCTTTTGCTTCATCGAGATAAAGCCGAGTCCTCGCAGCAAGATCGAGGTATACGCAAACTCTCGCTGTCTCTCGAAAGAGCGCGCTCAAGCAGTTTAGCAGCGGATCTAGCAGTGACACCGGATATGGCATACGCGCGGCTCTGATATCCCTCTGCGCGCGCTTATATAGCTTTGACGAGAAACGAGCAACTTCGTAATCCTATTACACCGAGGAGAATTGTGGTGGCGGCGGCGGCGGTGGCAGAGGTTATATGTTGCCGGCGGCTCGTCCTTATGGCCGGGCTCTTGGCCGCGTAATCCCCTTTCATTGAGCCACTGTTTCCGGTCCGGGTTAATTATTGTGGGGAGAATGCAGCAGCGCTGTTGGATGAGGAATTCTCGTTTTTTGATTGCGCGCGGCGTAGAATATATTGCACAATTTTGTTTGTTGGGTTAGAATCAGGCATAACGAGCGAGATTATAAGTGTCTTCTGTTTTTTCAACGAGATATACGAAGCTATAGGTAACGTATATGAGATGTTCAAAGCATAAAATACTGCAGACGCGACGTGTTTTCTAGGAAGCAAACTCGCTTTTGAGGCATTTCCGAGTATATATACCGAAATGAAAGCTAGCAGTCGCGAAAATGTCTTTGATATAATAATCTTATATACTACTCAAATTTGTGCCCTCTCGAAATTTCGTGGAGTGAAAAATTCGCGCCGAGAAAGCAGCCGGCTTCTGAAAGAAGCAAAGAGAGCAGAAGTAAATCGAGGACTTTGAAAGGTCGGTACGTAAATTTTGGTTAAGTAGTAGATCGCGTATATATAGAGGACTCTGCTGAATAATGGAAGTCTGCACTAAATTAAAGGCACGCGGATATATACGTATCTCCGGAGCCTCGGGTCACGTAGTCGGAATATAAGGTAAAAATTTTCAAGTTTTTATTCGCGTTATTATATAAACATCCTAAAAAGAAAGCGCATTGTCTACCTTCAGGTATAGCGTTCTTCTCAAACCTACGCCGGAAAAGTCAACATCCGTATAAATATTCCAACAAACTGAAACTTCGCCTTATCAAAACACACACATTTACTCTAACAAGTGTTATCGTGTCCTCTCTCAAACTTATACCAATTAGGAAATCCAATATCAACAAGACTGCACCTGCCGTCGCTTAAAAAAAATATCTTCCCCAACACGGGGCGCCGAGAAAAGAGGCAATCTCGAGCGCTCTCTCTCCCGCGTCAATTTCCTCCAACTCGATCAAAGTTCCATCGAGAAGTAGCTGCTTCTTACTTGACAGCGAGACGACTCTTTTTTTTGCGAGCTCGCAGGGTGTAAATTTAAATCGTCCGCCAAACGACGAATGCGGAAAAGTTCAGTGTCGGACGACTCCGTCCCTCATTAACGAAAACGTGCTAGTACTCGCTGGAATGCGCGCGTATACTGCTCGTGCGCAGGAAAAAAGAAAGGACTTTGGTCGCAGAAGACTCGCGAACGAATGGCAGTGGTCTTTCTGGATATTCCATCGAAAAGCCATATGGAGAGTTATATATTCGAGCTGCTTGACACGTAAATCTGGAAATCGCGTGATTGCGTCAATTTGAATAACGAGACACGCTCCCTGAGTTTTCCTTGAGCAGCAGGCTGAGCTCTCGCAAATTAGAAAGGAAAAAAAGCGTCGAGCACAAACGCAACCATCCTTTCAATTAAGCGGCAAATAACTCCGGGCGATACGGCGAACTCGCGCGGAAAGGCCAAACGAAGCACCTTCAAAGAAAAGACAAGTCTAACAGTCGCTTGATTCGATTAAGGCGTCCCCTCTGGCTTGCCCGTGCACCCCCTCCGTACCTTCCCCTCCAAAGACGTCCGAGCATCGCTTCTTATTCTATATACACAGTAAGGAGGCGAAATCCCCTTCTTCTCGCCGTCCGGAAGGAAGAGAACGAGACGAGCATATTGCGTCTCTCGTTTACTCCGATCTCGGCGCTTATTGCGTTGAGTCAAGGGCCAGAGGAGTAGCCCTGAATTGTTTTCTACTCCAGGGAAAATCTTTACCGAGATATTGAGGCTTGTGTACTAATATATGCTGCGTTAAAGGCGATAAGTTTCTTTTTTAGACAACATTATCGTAAACGCGCAGTTGTATTAAATCGATACATAGGAGTTTATAGCCGTTTATAGCTAAAGTATAAGCATCATCAAATATTTAATGGCGGCGCGAAACACAAAGACTTGTAAAATAGCAAAGTTCGCGAGTAACTAGATCCCTAATATTAAGCAACTTTGATAATCGTACGACTTTTCAAACTGTATAGTTCTATATGCATCGTAATATCCCCTCGGTATATAGTTTACGCACGCGCATTACCTTATTACACGAGCATTAAGCTTCGTACATCATTCTGTGTTTTTAATTAGAAGCTCTGAAACCACCCACAATTATATTCAACGCTGAAACTTCACTATATACCCACACATCGGTATAAGCTTCGGATCGGAATTAGTGGAGGCGAAAAAAAAAATTCCCACACAATTCTCCCAAACAGCCGACTAAAGAGCATAAGCTACGGCATCCAAGAGCAACAGCGTCGGTCCGTCGGTGTAATCCAGAGAGCCGACGTCGCGCAGGAGATTCCTCTCGCGCGCGGCGGCGAGCTAGCGCTCGTAAAAACGACGATAAAGCGCATCTCCAGCTGGCTGTTGCGTCGAGTGGAACTTTATAACTCCCGAGAAATCGGAAGACAACGTCAAGAGCCAGGCGTCTCTCTTTCTCTACACTGCGCGCGCTGGAGTGGCATTAACCTTTATAAGGGCGCAGCTCACTCACTCGCTTTATATACACTTCGTTGCGGTGCTGAGCGCGAGCTTCGAGTGGAAAGTTTCTTGCAGGCTAATGATCGAGTTATACATTCATATTATGCGAGCCGTGGGTTGTTACACCCGATCGATGGACTCTGGCGATGATGCTGAACATGTAGGTTTGTCGTCGCGCCTGACCAAACGGCGACTTTTTCTACTTAATTCGGGCGTGATATTATATACGACTATGCATAAATTAACTCTCGATTATATTTCACGAGAAGTAGAAGAAGAAGAAGAAAAAACTTCACCCTCTACCATAAATAATATCATAATCACGCGTGATCTCACATTTCACTGGCATATCACGTCTTCTCCTCTTTTCCCCTCCCCCGAAACCCTCCAGTCGAGACCACACGACGCGATAAACGGGGCGCCAACACACCTGGAGAGCACACGACGCGATAAATCGACCCGATTAAAGTCATAATTGAATACAGCGAGGAGCTTTATTACGGCGCATGCGGAGGCTCTTGGGTGTATCGGCACACACGCATATATATATATATTTCGGCGGCGCGCGCTTATACGATCCCACCGCGCGTATATTACGTGCGGCGAAGGAGCAACAACTCGGCGTTCGCTGTTTCCGTGTTCGATGTTATATATATACTCGAGGGATGTGGGGTTACACACGTACACAGACGGGATGGCTCGTGTGTAATGGGCTTGACTCCGTCTTCGTGCCTTTATACACGTCGCTTTCCGACTAATCTGGGTTATCCTTATTCTGGAAAGCACGGATAGGTGAACGATTTTATGATTCTGACAATGTGTGAAGCATAAAACAGAAACATAATTGCCCACCTCTGTAACGTTTTTACTCTAGCCGAACTCATATGAAACGTCAATCCCGCGCATACATATCGATAAAATCCCGCATTGATTAATGAAAATCGCTTGACATTTTCCCGTCTTATTTTCCAAATCCCCCCCCCTCTTTCTCTCACTCTCGACTTCCGCTCCGCAAGTATTCTTCAGCAGTCTCGCTTTGTCTCGCTCATGTTTCTCTCTCGCTCGGCTCAGCCGCACATTTGTTCTCTTTCCTTCCTACTCTCTCTTTAAGCGCTATGTATATATATATATACCGCAAGGAGCGATCGCTATCTACCCTCGGCGCGCGTTTAAGCTAATCGCGTGCCCGTCGCGAGTTTGCTCTTCGGGAAGCGCTCACGGGCTTAACAAAGTCGGTTACGCCGAAAACCGTTTTGCCGCCAGTGCGGCTGGCGACTCTTGAGTGTGCGCGCGCCGGTGGTAAGCGAGACTCCTCCGCGCACAACGATGCATGACTAATTTCGGTTCGCACGCGTGGGACGCCCCATTTCGAATATTGCGCGCTCGGGATGAAAGTTTCGATTGGATGCGTTTGTATTTTGGGACTTTGTTCGGTTGCTTTTTCTCCGTGAATTACTTGCCGATGCAATTTGTATCCGTATTCGAGCCGCGATGACGAGGAATATTGATAATTCATTTAGAGCAAACGATGCATAATATCGCACCGAGAGCACTTGTGACCTGATTTCAATTGAAGCCAGCATACGTCGTACGGGATATTATCCTCTAAGCGTCCATCAATCAGACAGTATTTCTACTCGACATTCTTTGGGAATAATCTGGCTACGAAGCTTAAATAAACTATGAAAAAAGCGTTCCAGTTGGCGCAAAAGCAATACTGAATTCGACACGAAAAGTGCGACGACGCGAGCCCATCGTTAATTCGGCGCTCGTCGATCAGGAAATTTAATTTACGCCTCAGAGAGAAAAGGATTTGGCTCCCGGTAAAAAAGAGGGACAGGGGATGCCGTCCGCTCGATCCCACTTAGTCTCCAAGTTATTTCAGGGATGTATGAGTCTCCCGAGAGCTTCCCTCAATCGATTAGCCGGAAAGTAACCAGCTGCGCGCGCGACCTCTCGAATTCGGCGGTCTGCACTCGAAACTGTACATACTATACACCTCTACGCATCAGCCTATCGGGACATACACATATATAGGCTGAAATAACTAATCAGTTAAGTAACGTAGGAATATACGCAACTTTGTGTGCTTATGAGTTAATTAAAAGACAACACTTGAATAGAACGACTTTATGGTAATCGATCAGCTTCCAGTGGTTGTCCATGTTTTCATTCTAAACTACTCGAGTGGTGTTAACTGCGCGAAAAATTAAAAGACGGAATATAGCGTTCGAATTTGGCTAAATAATATCATAATGATACAGTATACTTGCGAGCTGATAAGCTTTGAATTTATTACGATATGCTAATCCACCCTACATATAGGTATAGTTTTTAGATCTTCCGGGCTTGCTGTGCTACTCTTATCTATGTATTATCCTTTCCAGCAGATTTTCCTATGCTATTATTCTTGCCTATCTTATTATTTCATTAAACTTCCTGCCAGCCCGGCTAATTAAGGACTTTTGTCAATATTAACAAGTATAGCAGCGGGTACTATCGTTACCATCGTACAAATTATTTCCCCATAATATAAACGGGCTGGCGCGCTGAAGGTTATAGAAAACTGCGCCACCTATCTTCGCCAGCCAGAGGCTATTTCAGAGCTGGAATATTCAAGCGGTCGAGTAAAGTCCAATTCCATAACTGTTTTATTTTGGATCACTATATATGGCCTGGCGCTTGTCTTCACTTTTTTTGGAAATTTAAATGACAACTGATACAAAGCACGCAACCTTGAACTCTCAGCTGAAGATATATGACGTATATTCGTAATAAGCCATTCTACATATATATATAGGATTCCACATTTGGTCAGGCCTGCGGCGAAATCAGGCAACAAAGCGTGTCTTTCAGCGAATACACGTTACCTATTGCGGTTCTTGCGCTCGTACAGCCCCAAGACCGCAGAGCTTGCGCTTTACAATGTACGTTATTGCCAGAGAACCAACGAGTATAGGTAGAATCTTTACGCGGTCGTTAGCGAGTTCGAAGAGCTTTGCCAGTCAAGTTTATATCTTTCAAGCCCCGAAGGCTTTGTGTGCGTTTGCAAGATTAAAGATATGACTTATTATCGAGTTTCTTCTTACGTTGAGTTTCACTCATGTTTATAATAATGGAGAGTATATAATGATATAAATACGATATCGTGGCTGAAGGTAAAGCGGATTTTAATTTTCCACGAGTTATGTAAACCATAGCACATGTTACGCAACATTGTCTGTAGCGGGGATAACATACTTCTTCATCTTCTTCTCGCGCGCGCGAGTCTGAAAATCGTCTGCATGAAAAACGGCTCATTTCGACTTTGTATGGCCATCATCATCATCATCATCATCATCATCATCATCATCATCATCATCATCATCATCATCATGGAGCGGTGTGTTGACCGGTGGCCCTTGCATATTTATTGTTGACTCGAGCGCACACTTAACCTGGATTTGCGAAAACAGCCGTTTTTTCGCTCTCGCAAGATAAACAAGGGACGCAAGAGAACAACAAGGGTGCTTCAGCGGAGAGATGGCTTTAAAAATGCAGATAGGCCGAAGTTTACACGCGGGGAAGCGGATGTGTGCCGCGAAAAGCGCAGATATATTCTTATAAGAAACTAGAAAAATATGGATCGAAAAACATACGCGAGCCAAAACTCGGGTCTTTTTTTATCACGTGTGGTTCGACAATTTTCGCGCTCGTCGATGCGAATTTCGAGGCCGGCTTTATTCGAGCGCTCGCGCATATCGGTAAATTTGGAATTTCAGCGATTTGTATTAAAAAGAGAAACGTTACGATTATACGTGCTCCGGTTGTTTTTTTTTTTTTAATAACAGACAAAATGTTTATGTAGTTGAAATGATGAGAGTTAAAGCTTAAGGTGTGCAATCCAATTTACAATTATTTTATAAATTGTGTTTATCATACATATATGTAGAGTGTATTTATCAACAATTTACACTTTCCCAGTTGTATCTAGACGAGATATGCATTGATTATTAATTGCTCATATGATGTTTATAATAAAGGTCTTTCGTTACCATAGCTATCACTACGCTTATACTTGAATTCTAGAAATCAATTCATTTTACTTATATTTTAATTATATTTAACTGGAATCTTCTAATTTTAGTTTTCATAATGTATATTGAATATCGCCGTTACAGACTTGAACGATTTTGTATGACACGATGTATAAAAGAAGATTATTTTCGGCGTCTATATAAATGTGAAAGCGAAAATAGAGTTTTCACTAAAGCTGCATGAACCTTGAATATTTACTCGACAAACTTTGTTTTAGTCAATTTGAGCACAACTGGTATAGTCGTTGCAAAATACTATTCTATTACTAAAATCAATTAATTTTCCAAAACAAGTTTCCTCTACATATTTAACGCAATCATATTGTATAAGAGTATCACTTTCCATGTATATCCACCGCATTAATTAATATAATCCAAACTGACGAATGTCTCGTTCCCTTGTACTAGCTCAGGCTCAATTTTCAAAGTATATCCCGCAGCAGCTGCAACAGGCCATTAGAGAGGTTCCGAGGCATTAGTCCGTGCCTCGCTTAATTATACACGGAGTCGTTTATCGCGTTATATACACGGCCAGAAAATGCGCGACGCCGGCATCACAAGGTTCGAAGATTCTCAGTCTATCGTCAAACGACGGCCATCTCGATTATTCGAGATTTATGGAGGTACGAGCGGCTTCAGTCGCAGCCGGCGGTCCGGGAAATTGCGCGACCGCCTCCCTTTCGCTCTTTATCTTTCTTGATCGCCGACATCTGCAAAGCTTCGGATTTTCCATATACGTTATATATTCTATCGCCTCGGCTTTTTTCCCTCGCCGCGCGCGTCTTCTACTACTTACTGGCCTCCATTCCTCTCCGCTTTATCTTCAATTTTGCTACGTTTTGTAGGATTTACCTCTCCAGCTCTTTCAGGAATTTATGTTTTCAGCTCTCGTTTTATATGCGCATTGCTTTATTTCGGCAAGTATATAATACTGCTCGGCTGATTTCGATTATTTATTTCTTCTGAAATCCATGTACACTCTGAATAATATATATTAGTTTTATTGATTGTGAAAGAAACAAATTTGAAATGAAATATATTTTTTTGAACGTACATGTACGGCACATATTCTGAAGCTGCCATTTGGAAATGTAAATTGGTTTTCATTGTGATCCAAACGAATGTATTGTACATGCATAACAAGTAACCCTTTTTCAATATTTTATCATAATTCAATAAACTTGCGAGCTGCACCTGATTGATTCTAATATTTCATTGTAATCGCGTAAGTTACTTTACTCTTAAAAATGATTGTTTTCAATAAATAAATACATTTCCCCTATATAGTATCCTTTTGATTGAAATGGAAAATTGATCTAAAGTTATTTTTCGGATCAAATTGAAACAGTTGAGTAGAAAAAAATCAATTTTAAACAGTTGAGTAGAATCATTCTCTGAATTTGAAGTAGTAAAATTTAGAGAGAAGCTTTTACTTTACAATTGTTCACAACCGTCTTCTTAAATAAGAAAGTTTCATTTTAATAAACCAAACGTTTTCATTCGAAAATCAATTAAGCAAATCCAACACCGAAGTACAATAATAGAAAAGCTATCTCGATGGAAGCACTCAAGCAAATCAAAATCAAATCCTGTAGCACAAGAGATTTCATTGAAAAATGCCCTTCCCTCGTATAAAGCTCATTTCTCTCGTGCATATCCGGCTGTAAATCAGGGCTCGCTCTGTACTTCCATTAACACCGACAAAAAAAGGATAAAATAAATAAAAGAAACATAATCCGAAGCAAAAGGGAATCCGCATCCCTTTCGTATATATAGCTATATATAGGAAATCACGGGGTTGAAGCGTAGTAATCCGTTCATTCGTTTCGCAAGAGGATATAGCCGATAAAATACGAGGCGATTCCGCGGCTGAATATACGCATTCGTGGTGGCTTCCTTCCTCTCCCTCCCCGCGTCCGAATGCGCCTTGGACACGCGAGCAACGCGCCGATAAAACGCCGCAGCGATTTCCTCCTCTCACGCAGCCTCGCCTTCTATCTATATATAGTCTACGCGTTCTCTCGAGCTGTAAGCTCGGTGGACGCGAGTTTTAAAGAGAGAGCCACGCTACTCTACCCCGTCACCCGTTTATTTTCGGGCTGCAGCTTCGCTTCCGGGCGCTTTACTTTTATTCCCAAAGTTTTTTGAAGTATCGTTCCTCGGGGGATGAGGCGGCTCAAGTTGCCTCGAGTTATAGAGGCGAGGATCTTGGCTTGTATAAACGATGAAAGCTCTGCAAAAAGCCTGACTATTCTATTAAACTCTCTCTCTCTCTCTTTCTCGCACATATACAATCTTCCTCTTTTCAAAGAATCCTCTCTCCCAAAGCGAAGATTTTCTCCCCGTTACTTCGACAAAGTCGTATACCATGAGACATCTGTAAAGTACGTCGTTATCGCCTCCCGGGCGGTTCTTTTTTTCCTCCTCAACCTGCTTTCATTGGTCCCACTGCAACACGCGGTTCTTTTCTTTCCACATCCCTTCGTGGCGGCGGTGCTCCGCGCTGAGACCACAAGTCGTTTTCCGCTTTGTACGCGAAGGAGCACGCGCCGCGATGGAGGAGGACTGTTTGAGCCCACGAGCTTAACGGTCGTCGGCGAATTAAAGACTCGATCGTTAAGCATCGTTCTTTCCCCCGCGTATAAAGCGTCGATTACCGCTTGAAAAAAAAATGCCTACCCCATGTGAAGGTATACGAATTACATCGTATATATAGGTGAGTCGTTGATGAAGATTTAACGCTAAGGTGTGTTATATGTATATATACGTTTTGCATAACGATCAAGGCGCTCGTCGGGTCCTGATGGTTTTGCTAAACGCGTTCGGTCGAAGCAGTTCCATCGCGGCAGCTGGCTGCAGTGGGAAAATCAATGAGAACGTTTCCCCTATAAGCGTTTAGCACATATACCTGGTACGCGACGTAAAGGTTTGTACCTTCAGTGCCAATTTAACGATTATACTGAAAAATAGCCGTATAGCGTATATTCCTCCCGTATTCAAATTTCAGTACGTCATCTAATTATCCAAGAATCACCGCGGGGGGGATACTCTCCAAGTTGTCTCCCTAACGTTTAGCCGGAGTTAACTAGTCGAGCTTGTTGTCTATATACGACCACCAGCAGCGCAGTGGCACAACAGCAGCAGCATCAGCAACCTGTTCAATGTGCATATCTGCATGCGCATAGCATCGAAAATTCCTCGTCTTGATACAAGCTCTCTCGGCAAGTCCTCCTCCTCCTCCTCCTCCTCCTCCTCCGCGCGGGCAACGCGGCAGTACTAAACATGCAAATGACTATATCAAGGAGAGGAAACACATACATATACACACAGTTCGACGTAACTTGCGCGCGCTCGTCTCGAAGATCGTCGTCGTCCCGGCGCGTGTTAACAAAGTCCCAAGCTCGCGGCATGATCTAATTAACCGCGAGGGAGTAGAGAAGGAGCGAGTCGAGAGCTCTACTCGCTTAACGATAGTTATGCGGCTTTGCGCTCGCGGCCAGGAGCCAGTCGCGCGACGAGACGACCTTATCTTATCTCTCTCTCTCTCTCTCTCCTCTGCTATATATACCTTGAGTTTTTGCTTTCTATCTCGCCGGGATGAAATATGAGAGCGATACTTACACCAAGTCGTTGGCGGTTGCGCCGGCACGATCGAGGAAAATTCGAGGGCAGTGTATACAGCCGTATGAGTGTATTGATTTCGAACGAACGGGCTATACACGGCTTCTAATCGAGTCGTTTTAGCCTCAGCCCTCTCGCATCGCGCTCCTGCAAGCTGTGTACGTAGCTGTGTATATATAGACGTACGAGCGCCTGATGAAAGGGGGGTGGGATCCCAAGGAGATTTTCCACGCGAAATTGCGTTTTCTCATCGGCGTCGCCGCCACCGCGACGATCAATATTCAAATTTGACCCGGGCGTTGATGAGGGTTTACACTTCACCATTTTATGCGGGGGTCCGCGTGTGTGTGCGTGCGTGAGTGAAGGCTGACGTATAGCGAGAAATATTAAAGACCTGCCGCTTCCAGGTAGATTGTGTTTCCCGCGTGCTCGCGTCGTTGAAAACCCTTTGGAATAATGTACGAGTCTTTAAATGAAAAAAGCGCACCCTCGAGATACCGATCATAATGCAGCCGCGAAAATGCGGCGGCTTTTCGTATATGCTTACAAGACGAGCGCGCGTCGAACAACTGGAACGTGAAATTCAGCCCCGACCGAGAACAGCCGTTATATTATGCGGTATTATATACACGAACGAGACAAGCTCGCGCGCGCGCGCTGTCTCGCTCGCTCTCGGCGAGTAATTAGCGGAGGTGGCAATTTATCAGGGCCTCCGAGAGTATGGCTCGTTTTTGAGGGGATGAGGAAAGGGCGAGGCCCGCCGCCGTTATACGCGCGCCGCGTCGACTAAAGAGGATGTCGTTACTCACGGCTGCCGGCCTTAATCTTAATAACGGGCCGCGTGCGCTATACACTGCGTCTTCTGTGCGCCAACCGATGCGCGCGAGACGAATGCTCTCTGAAAAGTCGCGGAATTTTGAGAATGGAGGAATATAAGAATAAGCTCTTCGGACCGACGGAAAACACTTAGCGGTATTGTAGTGGGACTAGGCGAGCTCTGCTTTCGGAACGCTGAGTTTCTTCTTCTTATATTAGAATATATACATTAATATAGTGCACGAAGCTGTCGAAGTTGGTATATACATTAAAAAAGATCCTACTAGCAAGCTAACAAGCCTGCGTTTTCCCCGAAATTATTTATGACTTCGGTGGCCGGCCTCGCGAGCGGTGTAAAACAGCCCCCTTTCGAAAAAAAAAGTTTTGTTTTAATCTGTTGGAAATCAGGTCGACGCTGCTTCGTTGGCCTTGAACGCACGCAGCGCTTTTCGAGTCGAGATTTCGTGATCCTCTGTTTCCGTCGAAAAAGTCATGTCAGAGGCACGAATACGTGTCGTGCGCACGCCACTTTAGTGTATAACACTGATGTAACTGTCGAGTCGATCGAAATTCGAAAAAGTGGATTATATAGATATAACGCGGTATAACTCACCTGAGTGAAGAAGTAGTAGTAGACCTTCATACCGCGATCGGCGAACAGCTGAGCGAAGTGTATGGAAGGACAGATGAAGAAGTAATCGCCCACGATGTCTGCAACCATCCTCTGGTACATGAACTCGTCGTTCGTGTTCTCCCACTCGGTGTACTGAAACATTGAAATTCATGCGTTTCGTTTTTATTCACGGTAGACTCAGAAAGAACGTTTTCCAATGCTTCCGCTGAATTTAAATCAGCTGGAGCGCGTTATACGATTATACCCTTTAAACTGTAATGGCTCTCAGGGTCGTAAGGTCAAACTCCTCTCTTATTTCCCTCTCGACTTGAACTTAATTCAAACCGATAAAGTATTTTTTTCCGAGGCTCGTCGTGAGAGAATCAAAGGCGCGTAATCGTTGAAAATCTGTTCGGCGCTTGCTGTTGCGCGAATGTAACTGATGTAAAAGGGATTGCAATAGGCGATTTTACAGAAGAAAAGTTCAGCTCGGGTATATAAGGAGTCGGGGATAGATAGACGTCGTTTTTGATTTTTCAAATCAATTTATTCGATGACCCGGTTTTACCCTCTGAGATGCAGATGCTTCGATCGTTATAGGTCTAAGAGAGCGAGAGAGAGTTTATCCGTCGCGCGTATATATAACTGAGGATTCCCTGATTCGCTAGCTGAGGCAAATTTAATTATCATCTGCATGCTACAGCCGCGGAACTACTGTATTCTTGCGGAACGGATTGAATTTTATTTTTCGAAAATTTCTATTATCTACGTGTTATTAAATATGGAGTTAAGTTATTTTTACCGAAAACATAATCGCTCGTATCGAATATGATTCATGTATGGAGATCGATTCATCCGTTACAGCTAATGCATTAATTTTTTACAAAACAGATAGGTTTTATGATTCCGCCAGCCACGAAAAGCCCCTTTTCATTTTTCATAATGTAACGCGACACTCTACTAATATGCCGTGTTCTGCATACGTAAAAGCTTCCTCCGTTGGGAAAAATACCCATCGAATCGTGCATCATACACGACTTCGGTTCGGCTTTCCGCAAAAAAAAGCTACAGCCCACATCGGAAAAACGAGAAAACCATTAACCAATCTCGCTCGCAACGAATACATATATATAAAATAAAGTCTCGTACATATCAGGTTTCATTAATGTAACCGGCTCTCCCGCTCACGTCATTTCCATAGCTCTCTCTCTCTCTCTTTCGAATCCTCTCCGCGTGCTCTCCCATCAGGGTCGTCGCGCAAAAAAAGGCTAAAGCTCGCGAGGGAAAACTCAATCCCGCGCCGCGTGAAAATTTCCATTATTCCAAGAGAGAGAGAGAGAGAAAGAGAGAGAGAGAGAGAGAGAGAGAGAGAGGCGCGAAAAAGTCTGTCCCGGTTAATATTTCAATTATCCCGGGACTTCGACGCGCCGACAGGCCAAAAAGAGAGAGCGCAAGTCATCCAATTTCCCGCACCTCGGCCTGATCTCCTAATCGTTCCCTCTTAGCTGAAGTATAGTATAACGTCTTGCGCGTGTATATATATATATATATATATATATATATATATATATATATATACGCATGTACGTCAGGAGGGTAGCCTTTAAGCGGACCTCTTAACAACGGAATTGGATTTCCCGGGGCTGCTGCGCCGATATCCGGTTCAAGCGATTCGAATCGAAGCCTCTGCTGCTGCTGATGCAACCTTTAGAGTCTTATTACGCCAAGGATTCTCCCTTCGGATTTTATTCCGAGTCTCGTCCAGGTATATATATACGCGCTTGCACCAGTTGCGGTTTGCAATACCGAGGGCTGTAGAGGTATGGTCCTATTGGCGCAGTGTGTGGGCTAAGAAATTTCATGAATTTTAATGCGCCACTGTGTGCTTATACTTGTTTTTATTTGCTTGCCACAGATTATTTGCCGAGAGGGAATGTGGGCGCGGAATCTGTTGTATACCTTATATTACATAAATATTTCATGACGAGCCGAATATCCCTTTACTTTGATCTCTTGCTTTCTGGAGGAAACATTAATTAACGAAATTTCGACGATTCTCCGCAAGTATAAAGATTTCTTCTTACTTTGCATACTCAAACTAAACTCGGATAAACTCACGAGCGGTTAATGCGAGAGATAAAGAGAGCTATACACCTATATATAGGATATTCCTCAAAAGCCGGATAATTTTCGCTCAGTTGTCGCGGGGCTGTGCTATATTTGTATACAGCCCGTAGCCATTACAAAGTTCACTGATTAATTAAGCGTCGACGCTACTCGCTCGCGACCCAGTACAGAACTACTTTCAACTTGGCGTATCTGTTGAGTTAAGTGTTTCGGATCATCGTTTTTCAGCCACTTCTACTGCCAGCCGATTTTCCACTGTACAGGAGAGCTTGGAAGAAGCAACAAATTAAACTGGTCGCGAGTCTGCTCGTTAGTGAGAGTTGGCTCTGTATTTAAGCTTGTGTTTGTGCGCGCTGCAGAGTAGCGAGTTCTTGTATAGCAGCTGGACCGATGGCTCTTTATTATTGGGTGAGATTGTAGATTGGTAAGTATTATGGAGAGTGATGATGAGATATACAGCCGGTTGTTGAAATAAAGCAGGAACGGATATCTATGTTTATTATCGTAATCTGAATAACTTATTACAGTTATATAGTAATGTGACGAATAAAGAACACCCGTTTTGAGATTCGTCTTTTCGACTTAAGATTATTTTCGCCGGATTTCCATCCCGTTATTAAATTATACATGAAACATCGATCCATACATTTCTAAAACGAGCTTGCACTAATTTAAATTTGGTGAAAAAATTGCATTTCCGGTATAACAGCCACCTCGGCGTACATGAAAAGCTAAAACAATCGCGGTGCAACCTATATATAAATCTCGAGTTCGGAAAACCTCGTCCGCTGAAAATCAGCTGAATCAGCGCGGACGATCAATCCGTGTGCCCGTCCCGCAGTCTTTACCGTCAATATCCAGCGAGTATAGGCCATACCGCGAGAAAATGAAATTCAGCGGAAAAACTTCGTCAAGGCCATCATGCGATGAATCTCGCCGATAGCGATAAAGAAAGAAGAAAAAAAGGATCCATTCTCTCCACCGTTTGAAGAGCTTTCGCACGGAGAATTCAGCCCTGGAGAGGAGAGATGACAGAGACGCGAGAAATGGTAAAAGCTGGAAAGGTCGCAAATACTATGGCGTGAGAATCGTCCGGGGAAATGATGTAAAACTGCGGCCGGCCTCCATAGTTCTCGATGCGATAGTGCGATTTTATTGGCTTTTCGTGCGGGTGACCTCGGCGTGATGACGGTCAGAGGTTATGCGTAGGGATGAAAAATGTGTTCTATATACGCGGGTTTTTTTGAGAGGAATAATTTTTTTTGCGAATTTTCATACGTCGGTGAGAATAACTGATGCAATATTGAGATTCTTCTCAAAGTAGCTGATTCACATAAACGGGAAAAATACAGCTTCGAGTAGAAACAGCCGAGTATGTCAAGACATTCTCTTGTGTTCCTATATATTAAAACGAACGAATGGGATAAAACCATTTGCCTCTCCTCACTTTCGTGCAATCTAAATGCCGAGATCTATTAGCCTATATACACACAGAGTTCCGCTCTACAGCCATCTCCTTATCCGTTTGAAAAATCTTTAATTACTCATGACCCCAAAGCAAAAGAAAAGGAGTCGAGGAATCATCAGGGCAAACAATCGATCTCCAGCAGCACACGCGTCAGAAGTAATTTAGCAGCTATATGAAAACGTCCCGGAGACAACTGATTCAACTGTCCCAGCAAGAGATATAATGGAGAGAAATTCTCCTCCGCCTCTCGTCGTCGACTGGACGCAAACTTTGTCCTCTGCGCGTTCGCTCGAATTCTTCGCGGGAAGCAATTTTCGAGGACCGCGTGTCAGCTCCAGGGCTGAGCTTGACTATATATACCTATGTATACGCGTATAGAGAGGGATATATGGTCGAGTAGCCCGTGTGTGGAGAGATATCCTCTTTCCGCTCGTATGGATCTTGGATGAGTTTCGAGCTGCCGCTGATGCTGCGGTCGAGTCCACGGCCTTTTTGCGTGCTGCTCCAAACTTTCCGTCGACACTTTGGAGGGACTAGCCGTTCACTCGAGAGTGGCAATTCGTGTTCGGCCGGTGTTTTGATGGGCATAATTCTTTATTTATGGGACGGACGTTGATGTGTCGTGAGGTAGAAAGAGGGAGGGGGGGGGGGGGGAGAACTTGTTTTGACGACTGTTTGCGGCTTTGCTGTAGACACGTGTGATCTTTAATAACGATCATTCATTATCGTTATCGATACAAGTATTTCATGTTGCTAATTGAACGTCGCAGAGCAAATTACGTTTATTGCAATTCAAAAACGGTTCATTCAATCCCGTGGCTTATTGGCCATCGTAATATCTCAATAATATATTTTATTTATAATTAGCACGTAAATAACGTTTCGTACAAAGTGAACTAACTAGTGCTGCGATAAATTAATTACAGCTCATTCGTTTGGTCACTCGACTTTATCAAAGCCTTCTCAAGTGGTAAAAACGTTCGGTCGTAATATATGCACGAATCCATGATTTATGCAGTAAAATGATGTAATTAATTACAGTTGGAAGAGAGTATTAATATATATATACATAACATTGACTACGATGTTTCCTCGGTAAAAAGCTTCATAGCCGCGAAGCAAGTGCCAACCACTCGAACTTTTGCAGCAAACAAAACTAAAAATATCTTCCGAAGCTCCAATAAAATCAGTAAACTAAAAATTCCCCTATTCTACTCTCCAAACCAAACAAATTTCGAGAAAAGCTCTCCACGAACAGAGGGCCCTTTCGGGCTTTGCACTTTACCTTCCATTACACCCGTGAAAATCGGCCGAGACGTTTCGCAATGCCGTGGCCCAACCACATATGTATATATACCTAAACGGACTCCCTTGACGCTCGTAGCAGCCCGCGACTCGTTGCGCGCACATCCGCCGAGCTATAAATCGAGTTATCGCGTCGCAGCGACGTCACTTTGTTCTCTTATATTCTCACCTGCGCGATGCCTTTCGCCTATCCTATACACGCTTGACGCCAAGAAGTCGTCCGTGTCTGAGTGCGAGTCAATATCTGCGAATAGAGGCCGAGAATCTTGAAAAATAAGCCTGACTCGAGATGTTAGTTGAAATCAGCAAATATTAGCTCTCGATGTTTCGTGTGTAGCGACTTGTGATTAGTGATGAGAAGAAAGAAATTGTTTCAAATATTTTCATAATAGACGTAGTTATGACTATAGGATACCGTTTTGTAACGATTTAAACGACAAAATATATTCATCGTTTGATGTGATCCTACTCTTCTCGTCGCGGATAATGAATCTTCGAAACAAAAACCTCCACGACAGTACTGCGTGCAGAATAATACACAAAGCAGACGACGATTACCTTATCAAAACAAATATGTATATAGGTATATCCTAAGCCCATCAAAGCAGCAATAGGAGGTCGCGCGTCATTTAATACTAATCCAGAGCTCGCTGCACTATAGGTATATATATTCATCTCACCGACAGCTTATATCTCGTGAAAAGAGCTGTATACGCCGCCCGGACGCGGGCGCCAGAGTAAATATCCGCATAATTAAAAAGAGCAAGCTGGCAAAAGAGGCGAACGTGTCGGTATGATATAGCCGCGGGTGCGATACGCCGGTGCGCAGATTTATTTTAGCGGTAAGCCATGTGCGTCAGTAGCTCTCGAATACAAAGGTTCAAAGCGGCCACGTCTCGCGAATAATTTCCCGGGCAATTACTTTGCCCGCTGCCTCGGCGTTGCTCTTTGACGCTCTTTTTTCCCTTTTGTCTCGTCCTCTTCTCCGAGCGAGTCTATTTTCGAAGAAGTGCGAGCTGTAGGCCGCCTTTATTACTCCTTTTTCTCGGTCGTTATGATTCGGCTGCTGCTGCTGCTCCACCCACTCTCGCGCGTGTACACGCGAGTCGGAGGGAATAAAGTCTCGCGGGGGCGAAGAAAGCATGTCGCGAGAGAGGATGGCCTACGGGTGTAGGCGAACTTTGGAGAGAGTGCCTGAATGGCTCTATACACGCGGGCGGGCGCCGGAAACTAGTTCAAAGTCGTTCGAAATGCTAAAAGTCGCGAGCTGGTCTATTTATGTATTAAAGATTTTTTCGCGCTCTCTAGCGGCCGTGACAGTGAAATCTTGAGGATAGCGTTCGTCGATGCGAGATTCTTGGATTAATTCCACGAAGTCGTAGAGGATCATTATCGTTCGGTTTGCAAGACGATAAATTTAGGAGAACTGCGCTTCTATCAGAAATGTATATAATGCCGTTCTGAAAGTATAAGTTTGGAGTATTGGAGAGTAAAGGGAACACTTTGAATTTCGACTGAGTTATATAACTGAAACTTAATAATATACGCCCGGTTACAGGAATAATTATAGTCTTGAAAGTTTTTGGTCATGCGAAACTCTGAGAAAAGTTTCGAATAAACTTGATCTTCCGACGCAAAATCGCGCTTACGTAAGAGGAGGCGTTTCCGTGTGCTATTATATTATAGAGGTGACGTGACAAACTGTATTTCTTTGATCATAAGAAAGCCGAATACAATGGGCAGTTTTGAGGCAGATGACATACACCGCGAAATAGAAAATATAAATAACGAAATGAAAGCGCGTAGTCAAATCATTCTCTACTTTGTCATTCAATTCGCATGAAAGCATTACCGCCGCACATCTTGCTTCTCCGCGACACTTTAAATTCCAATAAAGACACGTTGCAACCCTCTCTCTCTCTCTCTCTCGGCTGTCAAGACATCCGCATACAAATCTAAACATTAGAACCGAAGCCGCGAGTAATCAGGCACAGCGGCAATCGTCGTATTACGTACGGAGAAAGTTTCTGCTTCAATTTTACAGCCGCGCAGAGGCTGCTTGAGAGATGCAAATCGCTCGCGCTCGAGAAATCAGCAATTTGCGATGCAACAAGCCGAGACGACGCCCGGAGAAACGTTCGCTCCTTCCCCTTCGCGAAAATAGAAATGACGAAACTCCCGCGATTTTTCTCATCCTCTCGTTCTTCTTTTTTTTTGACTTATTTTTTTTAATTCTTGCTCGACGAGAAAAACCTCCTGGCGCTTCTTACCGCGAGCTTCCTTAACGAGCTCGCGGTAGCGCGAAGAAACGGCCTCGTCAAAATCTCGCGCCACCGAACTTATGCTTCGCTAACGAACTCTCGCTTTCGCCGCTGGCTTTTCTGTATACGAGTATTGCACGTACGTGTGCGTGGATAGCGTGTGTAGCTCGGAGAGAATGACCGACAAAGGAACAGCTTTTTTAGTCTGGTTCTATATGGATATAGAACTGGTGGAGATGAGGGAGAAAAGTTATTTACTCTGCTGGACTTTTACTACTTGTACAAGTATATAGAGTATAGGTATTACAATCGTATCACTATAAATTGCCGCATCTTTTGTGCAACTTTTAAATTTGTCTTTGGGGCAGTATAAACAGATTATCTGTTTATATATATAGCTGCACGAATGAAAATAGAACGTTTTATTAAAGCTTCGTTTATGTTCCTGGAGACAGCTTTGTCATGCGATAAAACGAGTGATTCGAAACGTTGCAGACCACCGGGATAAAAATAAAATGTAAAAACAATATCAGCAACAAAAAGAAATCCTCGATTCGTAGTTATTTTTTATCTTAATTATTGGAAAAAAATATAAACTACAATTTTATCATCAATCACATCTGCAATACCGACCAACGTTTGCAAACAGAAAGACACATCTTACCAACAACTCTATATTGCAAACTCGACAAATAACGCGCGATATTATAATATCAAAGTCGAATTCCTAAAGCTATTAGCAGCCCTGTCCCTTGCCGGAATAAAGCAGCGCAGCATCGGTCGCTCGTCAACTTTCGTGTCACCTGAGCGTAAAATCGATCTCTCACCTCTTGGCCGAGTTCGCGGTTATACTTGAAGCGGCTTCGGCTCTTTGACACCGGCGCCGCCGCGGCCAATTAATTAAAGTAATTAACGCTGGCGTCGAGGCTTCTGCGAAAGAAAAGCACCGCCGCGCGCCGAACAACTTTTCGGCCATATACAAAATGGAAGGAGCAGAAAGGCAGCCAGACTACACAGCGGAGCCTTTTAGTTCGTTGCTCTAATAAGTGCCATTACCGCAACAGCTACTGAACTTTCTGCTCTACCCCAGCACGCAGCGACGGCGAGCTTTGGACTTTTGGCGCGCGAGTTCGCGCAACAATGGTAAATTCGCTCGGAGAGCTATTATGTGAAGTACAGATGCTTCCCAGGGCAATTGCTTCCTGCCGCACCCTTTATCCCCTCCCTCCGGCTCTCTCTTCTTCTCTTTCCGTGCGACTGTGCCCTGGCTTCCTGCTGCCGTTCAGACGAACGAGCTACTCTGGCTTTTCTTTTTCTTTGGGACTCTCGAGTAGATTTCTACGATTTATTCTGAAAGCATTGCTGTACCGATGTTTTCGACATATATTGGGCGATTACTCAGCTTTTTAAGCATGTACAGTTCTACTATTAGCACTTTTCAGTACTTTTGGAGGGAGCATTTTTATTGTTTGTTTTTTTATTACAGAAGCAGAGGCCTTACAAGTTTTTCAGAGCGAATTTTAATTTACCTAAGATGGATACAAAAACTGATTCATTGTAGATATCGTTGATAATGATTAGTTCAATTTATAGTATCTGATATGTGCTGAAAATTATAAGCGACAGAATGAAGTCAAAATGGGTCATGCAACAACTTCCGCCTTAGTGCTATAAATATTTAAATTTTCCAATAATTAACCTTACATTCCACTATGGATTACACTGCAACATGAATGAACTATACTAAAGCATGCAAAAAGTAAATTGATAAAGGCGAAATTATGGCATTGCCGCGGAGTTAAATTACTACCATTTCCTTCATGTTTCATCTAACAATATATAAGTACTTTCGACAATTTCCGAATGGCAAACGACGTTCGTTCGCTCGCTGGTAGCGTGAGCTGATAAACACACACGAGTGAGGTCGATGAACCAAGCGCGCGATATCAAATTATTACCCCCCCCCCTTCTTTCCACCAATTTCCAACCAAGGTTGCGCCAACCTGTGCAAACGATGTGACTGTCATATATGTATCGATGGCTTCCCCTCCTTTCAAGCCCACTGCGACGATTTTCACGGGTATTTTGTTATTACATCGCGCTGTTGACACTACGTAGATGTGGGCTTTCGAGCCGTTTTGTATAGACACGTGCATGCGGTTCGTTAGCAAGTGTTTGTTTGGGATTTGAATTTCACTTTTCAATCATTCAAATAGAGCGCGCATCGAAAATTTTAGTTTTTTTTCCTGAATTTAAAAGGGTATTATTGCACCGAGTTTGTTTTTAAAATGACAATAGTTTTTAAGGAAATTACCTGAAACGCAATGGCCTCTCGCTCGATGCTGGACATGTTTTTGAATATCGTATTGATGATCTGAAGAAACTTGCTGCGATCCAGGGGGCTTGGATTATCCTTCTCGAAGTAGTCGATAAAGTCGTAAAGTATGAAATACGTTCCTGCAACAAAAAACGAAAGAAATCGTTCACATTTTTCCCCCTTACAGGCTGTATATATAGGAATAAAGCGGTTATAAAAAAATAAAGCTCTTATATCGACGACGATAAATTCCAAAGCTCAAATACATCTGAAGCATTTAAAGCGGTTTTAGTGATTTAGAATACAGATTTCCCCTATACTTATTTTTTTAACTATATCTTTAACGATTTTCTCAAGATTGTTTGTGCTTCTATTCTATTCTACGTACGTCAACTTACATCTACTATACGTGCAAATAATACAAAATGAGGAAATCACTACGCATCCTTATACCTCTACAAAAGTCAACGAAAAAACTCAATTTTAAATCGCAGAGGTCCTACCAATAAAATCAACAAACGCGCGAGATATTAAAAAAAAATATTGCGTGACTTTCCATAGCTTTGACTCGCGCATTCACCGCGAAAGCAAACAAACTATAGGCCATCGATCAAATAAACAAAAGAAAAAGAATCATCAATATCCGAATTTATTCTCGATAAAAATGCGAAGCTTGCCCAGTATTTTCGGGCAGCTTGGTTCACGACGCACACGCGCATTTCCATCGCAGTGAAAAAAACATTTCTTCGCAGCAGCAAACGAAGCTTTTCCTCTGAAGTCTCTCCCCTCTTATCAATGATACACTAGGCTGAATTTCTCAACAGCCTCTTTCCTCGACTTACTTATCGTCTGTTCCTCGGCTTTTCATCGCGCCGGCAGCACGCGAGGGACCTGCGCCTGGTGCTGTAATCTAACCGAAACCTCCGCCCGCCCCCCCCACTCTCCCTCTCGGAGATTTTCATTACCGAGCTCTTTCCCAAATAAATTATTACACGGTAAGCGCGGAAGAGGCGGCAAAAAAGGAATAGAGAGGGAGAGAGGGAAGGAGCGGAAGGAAAAGAGACAGATGCTTGTTATCTGCTCTGTCTCTCTCTTACTCTCTACGAATTGTGTGTTAAAGCGAGAGTCGCACGAAAAAAGCTTGTTTCCCTCCAGGCATATATACTTTGCGTAGGTGTATTATAACGTGCAGTCCTCGACGCGCCGGCATTAATATTACAGGGAGAATAATAGCACCTTGGCGCTCTCTCTCTCTCTCTCTCTCTCTCTCTTTCTCTCTCTCTCTCTGAGTCATTCATCACACACATACACTGCTCCCCTATACTGTCTCTCTCGTTTGTTTTTTCGACGCCGGACGAGCATTCTCTCTCTTTCTCTCTCTCTCTCTCTCTCTCTCTCTCTCTCTCTCTCTCTCTTCTTTCTGCAATCTCTTTGCAACCGGAGGATTGAATTTCGCGCGAGGGTGTAGTTCGGTACACGTATACGCGACTCTCTCTCTCTCTCTCTCTGTCGCTGTCGTGTGCGCTTTGAAATTTGTGTGTCGGCTTATCGGGAGGGCTGCAAGCGGGCTCGAAAATTATCGCTTCATACGCGTTTGCGAGCAGGAGAGGACTTGACTCCGACGGTTTGCTACGTTATATATACATTATTCGGTTAACTGCTGCTGTTACTACTGCGCACGTCAGAGACATTCGAATTCGCAATTTTAACGAACTATTATGTGGGATAAATGAATTTTCTATACTCAATATTCTATACGGGTATTTATTACGGTACTCATTCAAAATGCCGAGAGATCGATAAGCAATACTCGCCGGAAAAAGTATATACGTAAAACTCCTCCTTCGTGAACAAGGTAATTCAATTAAAGGGCCAATTTGATTAACAATTTACCAATTTCGAGCAGCAATAGCAGCAGCAGCAGGCATCGTTATATATATACTCGTCTAAAAGTAGCTTGACCCCATAGTTAGCTTAAAAGAGTAATGCGCATTACCGCTCGCATGTCAAGCATATTCGAGAGAGAGAGAGAGCCGCGTGCCCTCGAATAGGTATAACGAGATTGCAGCAGCTATACGAGTGAAACATGAAAAGAATGGCGAAGCAGCTGGCCTTCGCTTTATGCGCGCGCCTCGGCATACGTAATATCGTGGGTAAAAATGTATTTTATGAGATTTTTTCAGGAAAAATTAATGATTCCACAGTGAATGTACTAAATTACAAAGTCATTCTATTTCTCGCTACCGCTACACATTTCCCTGTGCCGTCTGTTATTTCTATTTTAAAACGGTTCCACTTGACGTATATGATTATCTCAAGCATAAAAACAGAAAGATAAAATCAAGCTCCAATAACGCCCTTCGCGCATTTATATACATACACGATTCTCCCCCGAAGCTACATCTACGACTCGAAGCACAAACGAAGCAGCAAAACCCATCGTGGAAAAGAAGCGCTCAATCAAGCTGTGTGTGTGTGTGCCCCGTATAGAAACGCAAAAACAAAACGACTAACTCACACATACACACAGGCTCATACGTGTCCAGTGGCCGCGTAGATTTGATTACGACGAAAGTCGCCGAGAATCGCTGATTGAACTGAGAAAAGTGAAAAATGGATTATCTCGTCAGTCCTTCCTTCCCGCGCGCACTCACTTCTATCGAGCGCGCGCGCACTGATGAAGGAAAAGTCGCGAGTGCGCGTGGGATTCTCGCGATCGAAAACCTTGGCACGCGCGAGTTCGCGCCGGGCAGGAATTGACCCTATATATACACACTTCGTTTTCTTTTACGTGGGGTCTCAGCGGTACGGCAGTTGTTCCACTTGTAATTTCATTTGTTGCACGTTAATTACACGAGGAATAGCCTGAGAGCGATTGAGGAAAATTTAAGCTGGACGCGCCAACTTTCTTTTCTTATAGCTGTGCTGTTATCTCGTGCAAGTATGAACGTGAAATAATGTTATTTGTAGTCTTTTTTTATATTTCACATTAGCTTCGTGCTAAAAATAAACATCGTATATATAATCGAACATTCATCAATGTGAAAAATTCCGAGCATTTCCCTTGTCGAGAGAATATCGATCCCACGAGTAATTTTCGATATCGAAGGAATTCGCAAATTCCAAGCGCGCCAAATGTCCGATAATCGAATGCCCATCAGATTTCATTTGAAAACTGTGTCGACGAATCCACCAACTTTTATCAGGAACTTCCACATTTCTATCCCGCAACCGCAACGAGCTCACCTGCTCACACTCTCGTTCTCTCTCCCCGGCATTTGACCTTTCGCAAATTTTCAAATAAACTGATAAAACCGTTGAACAATGAGAGTCGCCCAATTTCATCGCAGCTCGACCCCCTTTTTTTACCTAATATACAGCTCGAGTAAGATAACGCTTGAAAAAAAATTTCATTTCACATTTCCGCAACGAGGCGAGAGTAAAATCAACTGTATAGTATACGCGCGTCGCCAAATTAACCCCTTGTGGCAGGAGCATCGCGCGGAAAATTCGTAATACACCGAGCAAAAACGCTCTTCGCAAAAAAAAAAAAACAGCGGCTCGCCTAGCGTATCCGCGCGCTTTTTATACCCGGCGAGTGACATCAGCGGAAAATCCAGTTGTTACTCGCGTCGAATCGGGTTTGAAGCTCCGAGCTTACAGGCGTGCACGTGACACGTACAGGCAGACATCCGGGTATTATGCACGCGGACTCGTTTCTCTACTGAACGAACTTTTGATCAGCGAAAGGAGATCGCGAGCAAAAGCCTGAAATACCAGTGTTATTGGCTTCCGGGCGCTCGTCTCTTATTCTCTTTGCAGAGGCGATAGTGTACACTGCCAAGCTCAAATATTACGTGAGTAGCTGAATAATGGTACACTCGGCAGTCGATGATTGAAATGAAACACGAGCGTACAGTGCTTGTTGACAATTTCATTCAGAGATTCTCCAAAAGAACATATATTTGTTCGTGTATATTTGTATACGGTATTTTCGTGTATATACACAAAAGTGCGTTCCACAAAAGCTGGGTTGTTCGCGGAACACAATGCAGCGTATATCGCGGGCTTCAGAGGCTAAAATATATTTGTAATTCTTCGATCGGAGCTTTCAAAGAGTCGCCTCGTTATTTATGAAAAAGTGTCGCTAATTACGTAGGCGTCACTCTCGAGCGCCGGGTTAAAAGGTTCTTTGTTATCAGAAGCGACATAAAGGCGCAGCTACTGAAAAATCAAGAACGAGCGGAACAAAGAAAAAAGTTTATCTTCAAATATAATGCATTATTGAGATTATAAACATATGAGTCTACTGCTTTACTACGTAGAAGATATATATAAACCAAAAAAGTATCAGCTTACCTAAGGTAAAAAAAAGACTTTCATCCGTATCAGTAACGCGTCCTTAAATCCCAGAACCTCGAAAATCCTTACTCGCAACGACGCTTATAAAAAACTTGCGCGTCCTTTTAATGAAACGAGCAAAGACTATAGTATAACTAACGTAACCAAATATTTTCCTCTCCCTCGCATAAACTCATCGTCACGAAAGCTCCATACCCACCGCGCGCAACTTCCTTTAGACAATCAAGAGAGCCGCGCGACATCTTGGCCCGTTTCCGCGATGGCGCGCCGGAAGTTTGCGCTTTCTCCGCGCGGCCGGAGAGACCTGGCCCCGGTATACCGATGCGAAGTCGGAATTCCGAGGAGTGAGGCCCCTATACGTATATATACAAGAAGGGTTTAATGCCGAACTGGGTCAAACACATTCCCTCTCTCTCGCTCCTCTCGTCCTCTGCTTTTTCCAGCCGCTCTCTTCTCTTATTCTTCGCGATTGTAACTTTGCAGCAGAGCGAGCGTTCCGCGCATAGCTATATATGCGCCTGAAAAACGCGCGAAGCAAAGCCACCGCTGGCTAAAGTTCCGGATGAAAGTTAAAGACTAGCGGGCGAAAGAATGAACCGGTTGGTGTGAGAGCTATGTCGGTTATATCTCTCGCTCTCTTTCTCTCGGTGCTGCAGAATCTTTTTGCATATATATATATATATATATATATATATATATATATATGTATGTATATAGCGACGGCAGCTGGAATGTAATTTTAAGGAATTTACTTCCGGATCGGCGTTTGGGAATCCGGAGAGAATTGAAAGTTTTTCAGGGAAGCCTTTTCAATTTTCTCTCTCGCTATATATACTACTGTGTCGTCTTCCTTTATCTGATGACAGCTATACTATATATAGGTTGAAACGCGAGATTTACGAGTTTTCGAATTACTTTCTAATTCAGCGGGATTCGCCGATGTACTATGTGTGCGGGGGTGTGGTTACACGATGGCGCGCTCTTGCGGTAGGAGAAAGCAGCCGGAGACGTCCCGAGTGGGTTGATCATTATCGGGAACTGATCGATTTTTTCCCCGAATAACTCAAAAAAGCTCGATTTCACTATTCATAGACATCTTTCTTTCCTTATTTTTCCTTAAGTTCCAACTACGAGCGCACGCCATCTAACAATAAGATATATCAATTATATACTTTGAGAAAAACTATATCGTATTTTACAGCGTTATTTTCCTGCTGATGATGCGATATCGCTAAAAATACAGCTTCTATACTCCTGCGAGACAATACTCCGGAGTATTCCCCTATTGGGAATTCTCACCGGCAAGATGTGGGAAGCTGTATATATATGGTGCACGAGGAAGTCTGCAGGCGCAGGGAAGCGTTATACCACACACATAGGAGTAAAAAATGTTTTATAGGGTATAAGCGCGTCGTGTTATATATTAGTCGTATCCCACATGTTCCTAATGGCTGGATCTTGAGGGTATAACCCTCGCCAAGATTAAGTAGAACGGAGACCCGATGCTAAAGCTTTTAAGATAAGGAAATGGAAACAACCTGTTATATATACCGAGAGCATCTTGTTGTGATTTACCGGGATGATTCGTCGGGAGAGTATTTATTATAATAATAATAACGATAAGCGTAGCGTTATTTATAACATTAGTATATGTATATATCGCAATGCGCGAAAGTTGAGAGACCCTCGCAAGTTTCGGTCTGACTAAAGCCGTCGATTTCCACTTATCGAGATATTCGCAGCCGCCTACGCAGTTTAATCGATTTCGTCTCTCAAACCGAGTCCTCTCTCAGGACGGCATGAAAAAAAGGATCAGAATTTCCTCAGCTCCGACGACCAGACAATTCAGTCCTTAAACAAACTTCTCCCGGCAATTTTCTCACCACCTCCGCATCTCGACGGAATCTCCGAGAATCTCGGCTGGCTGCACTCCCACAGCCGGAGAGCGTAGGCGTATAAAAACGGGGCCCCGCGTTATGCTGATCCCTCGGGACCCACTTCTCCCTCTCCGTCTCTCTTCCGAGCGACGCCCGGCAAACGGAGATAAGAGCCCGGGCGAGTGAAATAAAAAGAGTATATAGGCCGCTGTGTGCAGCTCGATATACACATAGCCGAGGAGTAAGACGTATGGCGAGGAGTGACTGCAAGGACACGGCTCACGCACGCCGAGGGGAATTTAAGTGAAACGTTGTGTATGTACTTCGACCCGAGTAAGTAGGCCGTGTACTTACAAGCGAGAGACAGAGCGAGATGAGGAAGAGGAAGAGGGACCTGGGGAGGATCGAGTCGAGAGACAGACGTTTCAAATGAGAGCATGATAGATGGCTGGGAACGCGTCGCGCAAGCCGATGACAAAGAAAGTTTGCCGAATAAAGAGACTCTCTTCGAGAGTAATACTCGCGAAGCCAGTGTAGTAGGTTGAAGTTGAGGGATGCAGCAGCGGGAGACAGAAACTGTAGGTATACAGAAAGAGGAGCGGTGTGCGTTGAGGAATTAGCTTGGGTGAACGAAACGCGAAGAAATAATCGCGCTGGTGCGTAATAAATTTCCGGGAAGACGAAAAGCACACGCAGAGGGGGCACAGTGGATGCGGGCCGGAATTGAAAGACACGCGGAGGGAAAAAGTGAATACACGCAAAAGAGAGCTTGCTTCTAAAAAGAAAGATAAACCGAGGGAATAAAAGACAGTGGAGAGAAAGAGGGTAAATGTAGAGAAGGTGAGCTTGCGAGGGGTGAGAGAGAGAGAGAGTTGCACAGGTAGACGCGTAGCAAGCACGACTTCATCCCTTCCCTCCATATACGTGTCCCTGCCCCGCGGGCTCACCCATCTCTATCGATTCAACACCGGCAACTTGTTGGCTCTGCTATGCTGCGCTGCACACTCCCTCTCGTGTAGTAGTTTCACCTTGACGCGTGAAATTCAAATTCGTTGCAGCGCGCTTCTTTTTTGTCCGCGAGAACTGCCGGCAGCACAAGAGGGAGAAAAAAGTTGTCGCGCTGCATGAAATATTTCGCGCCGAGCGCGAGTTTTTTCGAATTAAGCGCCTTTATGTATATACAGCTCCGGCGCTTTCTCTCTCTCTCTCTCTCTCTCTCTGTGAGTGAGCATTGTTGAAACGCGAGAGAATGGGATGGCGCGCGCTTCAGTTTTTCTTTCTTCGCTGATTATTTTTTGTTTTAATGACTCGGCGAGATTTCGGCGCAAGGTTGAGAGCCAGCAGCTGCGACAATGGATTTTCTGAAAAGTTGGAGTCTTGTTTTTTTTTATTTTTCACATCGGAACGTCGTAGCGCTGCTTTTGATGATTGATGATACGGTCTCGTTTGTTTACTTTTTTTTTGTTCTGCATTGTTTGTCAGTTTTAATTGACGCTCCGTGTGCGATATGCGCGTTTGATTAATTACGCTGCGTTTATATAAATAAATTTAAAGCTAGGTTCGCGTATATGCCTATAATAATTTGCAAACTTTAGATTGCTTTTGGGATGTTAATGTAATACCAAAATCGCACCGTCTATAAGTCGGGGTATGTACATCGGTTACTTATTGCACGTTAATTAGTTCACATAGTTGGCCAAATTTAATAAGAAGCTATTACAAACTCTCAAGGATCTTCTTCAAAGAAAGTAATATATAAGCTTGTCGGACTACAGTGTTTGAACAATTGCTACGCCATTCGTAAGACGTAATGTGAAAAGTTGTAAAAATTTAGGGAGAGAGTGGTTTTCGATTTTAAGCGGCGCGTATATATTAAAATGCTATCAAGTTTATACGACTCGTATATATAAGTTTTATGAATTAAATTTAATGCCGATAAATTTTGCCAACTCATATTCCACCCGTGATTTACGCTTCAGCTCCTGACCAAACTCTCAATGCGAACGAGCCTTTCATTCGTGACCTTTATACAGCGCTCGCCGCTTTCTTCTGAACAGTAATTCTACTCGTGCATAAAACAATCAAAGACAGCTTATCTTATACGCAGTTCTCATTGTCTTCTATATATACACACACACACACGATAACGCAATGAAAAAAGAAAAACGGTAACAATCTGATTGAAAGCGTGGACCCGCCATTAACAGACTCTCGCAACCCTTTCATCCAATTAGCCCCATTTCACTGACCAGCATCAGCAGCAATCTCGTCTCTAATGAATGCAATAAAGAAACTTTATTGACGACGACGTGTCAGCTCCGACGATCATCATCTCAATGTCATGCATCATAGTCTCATCAAGACCGTCGCACGGCAGCGACAAAAGGCTAACAATCATTTGTCTGTCGCGCGCAAAATGTTTACGCGGATAAAGAAAATTTTCGAGGCAAACAGAAGAGACTACGCGAAGCTCGCGCAACTAGAGTCAACATCAAGCTGATGCTGTGTGTGTGTGTGTGTGTGTGTGTGTCATATAAAAGAAGATGAAAGGTCGCAGGCGTCGGCGACACTCCGGCTCTCTTTTTGAGCCGCGTATTGTTTCGCTCGTTTTCTCCTCGTCTGGCCTGGAGCACTGGCGGCAAGAGCTACAAACGACGTCGTCGACAGGACACGCGCATTCACTCGAGGGGCCATCGGCAGTTTGCCAAAGTAACAAGCCCCGAGAAGGTGAGAAAACTCTTGGCGAAAATGTCCCTGACCCGTTTTTCCTATGCCATGCGTGCGTGTGTACATTTGCCTTTTGCATAATTCTTGCGTTAGCGGCAGCGGCTGCCACGGGGCGATAGACGGAAGTTTGCTTTGATGCGGCCGACTTCGATTTTTTTTTCTATAAGGAGTTATGAGATGAGCGTAATAAAAGATGATGCGCGCCGTGAGAAGCTTTTACGCGCTCGTTTTACTCTGGTCGATGAAGATGAAAACGCCGAGTATAGGATATTACCTATAGATTTCTTTTTATATAAGACTTATACGGAAGATGAATTTATTTATGATTCCAGCTGGTACTTGTATGTATAATAGCATCGATACAGGTTTGAATTTCGATTCTTCGCTTTTGGTGATTGATGATCGAAGAGAGTATAAGCGTCGAGAATATTACGTACCATTAAAGTAGCAAAACAGCACTCTTTAAGCGTGAACGATACCAGACGATCTTATCGACGATAAATCAATCTATCGCGCTGCTGAATTCTCACTCGTGACTATTACGAAACACGTATATATATGATCGAGATTGTATAAAAACATAATGCTGAAGAGAGAGATAGATACCCAGTGCGCACAGCGAGAGGAAATTCCTCCCCGCAGCCGCGTGCATAAAGATTGACGCGATGATAAAGCGATTCGCCGACGAGAAATGTATACATTTCCCCAAAGTCCACGCGCGGGAATAACGAATTTCCCTCGCCATTTTTCAAAACATCATCCTCGCGCGCTTCGAACTATATTCGTTCGTAGTTTTTCGGCTCGACGATGTTCAGCCCCGTATACCCAGCATCATCGCCGTATTCTATATGTACACACATATATAGATATATGCATCGAACAGTGGCCTGTTTGTACGTGCAGGTCATACGAGCGTGAGGACTGTGGCTGCAGCGGGAAACTAACTAACTTCCTCGGCGAAGTTCGGCTTACCGCACGGATGAGCGAAGTTTGGCTGAAATTTTTCGGGAACACCGACGAGGTGTATATATATGCTGGATCTTTGAGGGCGTCATTTTTGGTCAGGAAGGGATGGAAAAAGGAGATGAAAAATTTGGAGCAGTGGTCGCTCGATGCGACGTACGAATGATTTATACGTGACTTGCTCGCCTGCTGAAGACGGGTCTTTTTATTTCCGGAAAATAGAGGACGTGCAATAGGGGAAATCCACTCTGAGGGGGTTTAATTGAATTCGCTGAAAGGAGGTGCGATTAGGGCAGTTTCGAACATTTTTAATACAATTTCTCGCTGCGGTGAGTAAGCTTGACATATGTAGAAAAATTTTATTTATACGATAAAGTATTTCGGTGCTAACAGTAAAAAAGACCGGATGTCCCCGGATACGTGACACACACGTGCGCGAATGTGAAAGTAGATTCAGTTGATAATTGTGAAAAGCTACCAGCGGTATGAAAATTCGTCATGTGCCGGGTAATAGTTGCCATTCTCCTATTTTATCGATGATACAAAAGTGAAAAGTTTTTATTTGAAAAAAAAAATGCTACGAGGGCTCGGTACAAAAATAAGTACGTTCGTGGCTGTCCATCATATGTGCGAATTTTTTCGACTCTGCGTATCACACGGTGTCAAACCTTGATGGAATACGCATGGAATTTCCCGGAATACGTGATATCCATTCATCATACGAAGAAGAAAATACGTAATCGCATTTCATGAGATCCAACAAAATTATAACACATACGAAAAAAATATCGTATATGCTGAAGGCCAAAAACTCCTCGTAATATTCATCATATAAGTCTCAACGCGAATGAGTTTTAGAATGACCTATCGATCGACAAATCTGATCTGCAGAGAAAACAGTTTTCGCTTCTTTTTTTTATTCCACTTCTACGTGGCTCTATCCTTGTTTTCAGTAATTTATCTTCGAGACTGACGCATCCCCGGGAGATCGAGCTCGGAGTTGCTCTACGAGCTAGGCTCGAACGATTTTATAAAAGTGTCAGAGAGAGAGAGAGAGAGAGAGAGAGAGAGAGAGAGAGAGCTGAGAATAAGCCAAGGGAGAGTGCAAAAAGTTGCTCGCGGCAGGGGACAGAGAAAGTTGGAGATTTTTTCTCCTCTAATTGCCGCAATTGATACTGATGCGCCTAGCACCGATGCGCCAAAGGGATATATATATAACGTATCTCTTCCTCTTAATTGCCGCACGGCCTTCGTTGAGGATCAGGTTGCAGAAAAAAAGGGGTAATTGGAAATATTTTTCCAGATGTTTGCGCCGCAATCAAAATGTATTGCGCAGCGTGAGGATGTGTTTCTGCATTATGTATAGCTTTTGATTTCGCGGTTGTATCGCGCGCGTTTCGAGGGATTCGTTTTTTACCGGTTGTTATTAAATGAGCTGCGGTCTGTTGTGATGGAAATAACCGGTGCGCTATTTTTAATAATAGCTCGAGAAACCAGATTTATAATTTCGAGGTAATTTATAATTGAGTTTTATACATACATAAACCGCGAATTCCGCGAATTCTATGAAGCATAAAATATCGCTTTCATTAGAGGAATCTCATAGTTTATTTATACGCGCATCTAAAAGCGATCGAATACTCCCTGCGCTCGGCCTCTTGCAAATATAGACCTAGTAATTTCATCATTGTCCCCACAAAGTACCAAGCACATATATACATACATATTCGCTCCTCCCCAGATTCTATCGATTCCGCAAGCAACGAACAAATATAATACGCGCTATATTCCGCCGACGAATTTGAGTGGATAATAACGAGAGGATGATGGACCTCTTTTGTCGATCCGAACCTGGCACGGCGGCACGTGTGCAGTTCACGTATACACTACATAGAGCTCGCCATCAGTATACATATATATATATATATATATATATATATTGCGAGCTCACCGCCCACGCGCATCCGCCCACAGCTGACCTTTTGGTGCCGGTATTCTTGCATCCGATGTGACTATATAGGTACACGATATATATTTGATGAGCGCGCGGGAGAATCGATTAGAATTCGAGATCCTGCGAGTTTCTGCTGAAATGCATTGCGCGCAGCTGCGGGAGATGGAGAGACGCTTTTTTTAATCTTGTCTTTTTACGCGCGGGATACAGATGAGCCGGAGAAATGGGTCGGAAGCTTATTGAAATCCTGTCAGTTCGAGAAGGTTTTAAATGCCGACGGTTCTGACTTCGATTGATTGTTCTTTTAACTTCGCGAGTTATCTGATTCCCACGTTAGTATGGAATCTGACGATAGCAGTGGATTGCTATGATGAAGATATTAGCCGCAATAGCATGAGGAAAATTGAAAAGTGCCTATACTAGAAAGCTTAAGCGGTGGAGGAACGGCCAGCCCAAATCTGTTTTTTTTATATAAACGGCTAACTATATGTCTCGAAGCTACTCTAATATACGGCGTATCTTTTTTTCTTCGAATATAAATATTTTGCAGTAGGATAATCTTCGAGCGGATTATCCTACTGCAAAATATTTACACTCGAGCTTGTGGATCACCGGTTAATTTTAGTGTTCAGTTACAATATCAATCACGTTTACGATTGATAATGTGATTGGAGAAATTTTAAATTTGATTACGATATGCAGTTATACCTCCCTCATATATGTGTATATATAAGTATATATATACATATAGCGTTCCATGAACAGGGATTTAATTAATTATCCCGTGGTCCCACGAGAGCAAAAACATTAATCCGTGGTGGAAATCGATAATGACGAGAGTTGGTCGATAAGTTAATATAACGATCCATTAATTTTTCATCCGGGCCCATTAGAGATATTTGCTTGTTGAACCTAGTGTTCACCGCAGTGGTAGTTTGAAAGGGTTATTTTTCCAGTTGGAGTAAATGCATAATCATCGATATCGAGAGATCCTTTTAAACTAAATGCGAATTTAATAATACATGTTTGACACATCTATAATATAATGATCTGATTAAATGAAAAACGTTACAAGATTTCGACATTAATTATATATTGCGCAGTATCATGTACAGTCCAGTGAATCGGATTGCTATAATCACCAATATTATATATTCAAATCATGTGGGAGTTTATTAAGCTTGAGTTATACGATGAATAAACACATTAATATACGATATATATAATTTACGCATCAAGCGACTCGCATTACAACCACTCACCGAATTTATATAAAAAAAACAAGCAACGAGTATCAGACGTTCTATATATAATTCCAGTAAAAAGTGGTATACAGGTATAAAAAGCTAGTCTCTACCAATATTCAAAAACTTTTTCCCAAGATTACCGTCTATATACGCCGAAACTTTAAAAAATCGTGGATCGAAAAATGCTGCTCGCTCGCTCGGGCTATATACATAGCGCAAGGTGAATAACGACTCGTTGCAGGGCTCACGTGCATGCATACATCATAGAACACACGTGCGCTCGCGCTCACGAGAAAGAGAGAGAGAGAGAGAGAAGATGAAGAAGGATGATCAGAATCGCGCCCAGGGCATCGATCGCGTCGGGCGCAATTCCATTTCTCGTCATTGCCGTTCGCTCAAAGCTCGCTCCGAAGATTTGTCCGATAGGCACTTGTATTCCGGACGCGCTAGCGCCGCGCTCTCTCTCTCTCTCTCTCTCTCTCTCTTTTGCTCTTCGTTTTTCTTCGTCGTCGCTGTGTAACTCTCGGACAACTTTTACACGGCCTGGATGAGCTTAGTGCGGATATATAGTTGCCGCGCGCTGCCTGCAGGGAAGAAAAACCCGGAGGAGGCGCGTGATGTGATAACAAGTTCTGCCGAGAGGAGGAGAAAAAGATGGGGAACCCGGGCGTGAGTAGGTATGTATATACACAGGATGATTACACCAAAGTAAGTTTGCCACTTTTGCGGAAGATCTAGTTATGTGTAATTGTTTTTTTTTTCTACTGAATTTACTGCTTTTGAAGTTGGCCGAGTTGTTGATTACGCTGAGCTGTCGATTATATGTAGGCGGGCGGGAAGAGAATTCCGTTTAATTTTTACGGGAACCTCGCTGAAATTCAGCGTATACAAGCCGGTTAAAGAATGCAGCGCGTATCGCGATAGATACATCCGAAAGAAATATTCTCTGCAGCCCTACCCTCGCATATACGAACGATACATCGCGCTTTTTGCCAAAACTCGAGCTTGCATTATTTTCAAACATCGGCTCCTCCCCAGCAAAAACCCGCGCTGCCCTCTCTCTCTCTCACGAGTCGAGAGAAAACGAATCCATCCAAGTTAGCCGAGCAATCCCTCACGAATGTGAAGAAGGCGCAAAATGCCCCATAATCATGGGGCGGCCATGTATAAGAGAGAGAGAGAGAGAGAAAGAAGACGACCAGAGAGCACAGACGCGAAAAAGGAGCAGCTAAAGAGAGGAGAGGATAATGGAAGCATCCAGCAGCGAGCGAGGAAAAGAAAAATGCGGGAAAACTAGGAGAGGGGAGGGAGGAATCCTGAAGAACGTGCGCGGAAAGTCTGAGAAGGTAACGCGCCGCGCCAGTTCTAATACACATAGTAGCGGACGTCGCTCGCGCCGGCGCGCGGCCCCCGGAGTAAAGAAGAAGTTACGCGCGCGAGGTGTAAAGCTCCTCCGTGCGGCGCGCACACCCCTTCTACTTCTTCTTCGTCTTCTTTCCCTGGACACGTGCACCCTTCTCTACGCTATATACCTATACACGCGAGAACCGGCCGACGAACTTGCACGAGGAGAGCGAGTTTATGCCGCGATACGCCGGCGACCATCCATCAGAAGCTATGCTCGCCGTGCCGCCGCTCAATTTCATGCGCGAGAGAGCTGTACTACGATATGTTCTTCCACTTCGGCCGGTTTCGCTGCGGCTGTTTACTTCGCCGGTGTATACGGATGCTTCATCGTTCATATCGACGTTTTTATACGCGGAGGAACCGATTATTTTTCTGTGAATTATTGCGAGCTGTCGGGTATAAGGAGCTTGCAATCGACGATTGAAGCATTTGTTCTTGTTGTTGAAAGCTGTTTCTATGTAAAATCCCGGACAGAGTTTCTTTCACGAATATGCAAATTTTTCCATCCGATATATATGTATACCATTGTATAATTAGCTCGTGTCTTTATGCGTCACATAAAAATTCATATCCCCGAGGCCGGATTTTCCCTCTATATATATATAATAATAATAATAATAATAAGTGACTGAATCCAATTCAACGTCGATCGATGCGATCACCCTAGAGATTCCGTAAAAAGCACGAGGAAAAAGTATCAAGAAATGACGCGGCTGCAAATATCAGGCAGTATTATACAACGCCTATTTATATAAAGAACAATAATGAAAACAAATCCATCGCATCTATATATCGTAGTAGCAGCATGCGACGAGGCACATCACAAAACTCAAGATAATGTGGAACAAGGTTGCATCAACGCTGCTTTTTTTCGCGCAAACTCTTTCCGTTCATCAGACCAACGCGAGGCAGAGAACGCGGATAATTTTAGCCGATTTGCGCGCGATACCGTGCGCGGCGGCGCCGCGGCGCCCGATGGGATATCGATTTACGCTTTCGTGTGCAGCTCGCTGCTATCCTGCCCGAACGCATATGCGGATTTAAAATATGAATGTGCCCGGGAGTGCTATCGGTCGCGGCGCCGCCGCTGCCGGAGTTTTAAGGAACATTATATTTTTGCATTGGCTCACATATTCATCAGTTTGCACTTTGAACAAGCCGCCGTCGCCGCCGTTCTGCCCGGTCGGCTCTCAATGGCGCGGACTTTTTTGCGGCACTTTTTGCACGCATTCTATATACTCATATAGAGATGTATCCGCTCGGTATATAGCCTACGTAATTCCGCTGAGTGATTTGAAAATATTTTTTCTCGTTCAGGATATTGATTTATGATTTAGCGTACAAAAGCTTTTGTGAGTTTGCGGGAAAAATTTTCTTGCTATGTATAGTTGTCAAACATTATTGAATTTTGCATTACAACGGTATTTCGAGGTGTTCGAATTTACTGAAAATAATGTATTTTTAGTAATATTATGGTTTATTTTATAGGATTGCAAATTGGCAAATTATAAATGAAACATATATAATGCAATTGATTTCAATAATTACATGTAAGTGAATTTAATCCTTATTTAGCAAATATATACCATTGATATTTGATATTTTATTCCATATCATACATGTTAAATTATATATTAAAACAAAATATGTAGGTCATTCCAGTCTGTATTTACGATAAATGAATTGTTTTTAAATTAAATAAAAGCTATAAATATCCAAAAAAGAACGCATCGATCATTTTGTTTCATTAACCTATTTAAAATAAATAGAATAAAATAAATCCACTTGGCTAATTCTGTACATCTATAAATATGTACCATCACGTTGTTTATTGGATTTTTCACGCAAACGAAGGTGCTGGGTATCGCGCATCACTTTCTCATTCACGTTTAAAAAAACATAAAGATATTTTCTGAGTTTATAAATGGCATTGGTAAATTGGATTGGTAATAAAAACACATGTTTTGCACGAATTGAATAAAACTTAAGTTTAACTATTAATAAAAAAGCAAAACAATAAAAATAAACTCAATAATGATGATAAAGGATACCTTGCAGAGAAAACGACAATAATAGCAATAGCCGCTCGGTCAAGTCGGCAATCATCAAAGCGTCGCATCGGGGAGCACACGCAAGCCGCGCACTTACAATCGGCGAAGCTTACGGTCAATTTTCTGAAATTAGCGTCTCATTCGATCCAACATCGAGTCGATCATTCGGTCCATTAATTAAGCCGAACGCGAGAACCCGTGCGAGAATCGTTTCACAGAGGACAAAGCACTTAGATATAGCAGAGAGAGAGAGAGAGAGAGAGAGAGAGAGAGAGAGAGAGAGAGAGAGAGAGAGAGAGAGAGAGAGAGAGAGAGAGAGAGAGAGAGGGGAGCTATCGGAGAACAGCGCAATAGTGGTCGGAGCATCGGGAATATTGGCTAGCCTCCAAGTCGAGTGGACGCGCGTGACGTGGACGTGACCGCGAACTTGACGAGCTAACACTGCGCGGCCCCGATGATTGACTCGGATAAGACAGTGGCCACTTGTTTCATTTCCGGAACGAATTGAGCGCAATGGGGAAACTGGCCTGATGCCTGCGGTGGACTTTGTGCTCAACCGGTTACTCTGCACCTATTATATATAACTATACTGATGTACGAGAGCATGGCCCATTATATGCGCTTGGTGCGTAGTTTCAGTTTAGCTTCTTCCATGCTGTGATAACTATGTTTACCGAGTGCAGCGCCCTACTGCACGGTCGCACACTGCTAGCATGGAGAATTTTATTTCTCCATGTAACCTTCTACTTATTTGTGTAAACTAAATACAATAAATTGGATTTACATTGCACATTTTCACACTTTGATCAATCAATGATCAGTCGTTTCACTACTCTCACCTAGATCATCTCTGTCAGTGAAACAGCAATGAAGAGCAATATGTTTTAAGATTACTATTAAATATTTTAGAAAACATATAGAAACTGCATGTATCAATATATTTTATAGTTTTTAACAGTAATATAATTCAGAATAAGCTGTACGTACCAATTCATTGGAAGCGGTTTTTTATATGGAGAAAATAAAGCATTTCTCTGCTATAGATCTACTAGGAAACTTTTTTAATTTCAACAACAGCTTGGGCATGTAGTAAAAAACGATAACTCGCCAAAATTTTCATTAAAACTCACAAGAAATTGAGCAGAAAGCTTGGATATTGAAATACGGCATGTTCAACTTTCCAACTTTTATTAAAGTGTAATTTAATAAGCACGAGTATTACTTTAGTTTTGTACAGATGAATGATACATTGGTTGTACATAATAACACGGAAAATCAACTATCACAGTAAGCCATACCAACGTACCAATCTATTTCATTTTTAAAAATTTGAGCATTGGCTAGTTTTTTATTGAAAAAGAAAAATTAATGTCAATTCTGTGCACAAAAGTCTAAATATCTCAAAATAAGCTTCCAGATTTTAAAAAAATTTTTCTTGTGAGAATAAAGTTATGTTTGAAATTCTACTCAATATTTTTTCAAAATGTTTCGATTAATTAGCGCATATACTCATTGGCAGTGTCTGCATGTCGTTGCGAGCATTTTCTTCGAGTTATTCTTGGCCGAGCTCCTTCTGGATGGACTAGTATTGCTATTTGAGAACATCGTTGTAATATTTTTATAAACCGTCGATAATACCTATAATTAACCGTTCAAGGCTCCTTTGTATTTGCAAAGTATTTATACACCGAGTATTATCGCCGTTATATTGTGAGAAGCAGAGGTAGCGCGCTCGGTTGTTTGACTGATCGATTTCTCGCAATTTGGAACGTAAATAATGCAGGTCGTATTTACGATTTCATAGGAAACAATTCTGAATTGAAAGTAAATGCGATTCAAGTCAATTTTGTCAAAGAAAAATATCAATCTCTATTTTGATTCAAATCGCATATATACAAAAGAAATTCGAAATTATTGAAAAACGATAAAAACGAGAAGTAAGCTTTTCTAAAATAATATACTGCAGATGTTTGGAAAAAGATGAAAACTTGATGAAATCTAGGACAAGAGAAATATTTAGCGTATAAGACTCAGTCTCAGGCCACTGATGTAATCGTAAAATCCCCAAAGTGACTGTGCCACGTTAAACCCGCGTCATCGTCTTCACACATATATACGCTTTTCCGCTCGTTCAAATCCCGCTCGAGAGCCCATATAGAGCAGCCGCTGCTATTGCTGCTGCTGCTGCTGCTGCTGCAGAAGAAAAAATCTTGTACAGCCTCGTTGAGAAAATCCACTCGAATCGCGACTTTAAAAGCTGGCTCAACGACCGTTCAAAAAGTGCTTCAACCCTTCCCTGCTCTTCCCCCTTCCAAAAATGCAGCTCCTATCCACAGTTCTTATAGTCCCTCCGTCGGCCGTCAACATAAGTGAGAGCCCACATAAAGACAAGAGAAGCCTGCTGCTGCTGCTGCTGCGAGAGAGAGAAAAAAAATAAAGAAAGAAGGAAAGTAATGTTTCTTCGACCGCAGCACACGTGTCCCCCGGAGGCTAAGACAGAAAGAGCGCGAGCGAGAGATAAGAAGGAGCGCGCGCAGAGTCGTAAAAGCTCCTTGCGCGCTTTTAGGAGACGAGACGACTCAAGCCAGCCCACCTGCAGACCAGACTACCTTCTCTATATTCCCAGGGAGGCTTACGCGCGCTATGTGCGATGGTGTGCGTGTGCGTATACGTGTATGCGTGCTTGCGGACGTCTCCCGATGAATTTTACGCGCGTACTCTACATTTTTCTCTCTTACCGACTTTTTATATTCACCCGCTCTCGCTCGCGGACTCTCTTTCCGGCTGTTATGTAGGGAGAACTTGTACAACTGTCGGAGAGGATAGCCGTTTTTTACGGTGGCTACAAATGATCGCTTTGCAAATGGGCTTGAACGAATCGAGTATCGATGTGTTCTGAGCGAGCTTTTATGCGTTACGAGAACTACGAGGTAGTGCTAGAGTTGAAATTAGCAGTGAAAAGGATCGCATTTTTATGGTTAAACCCTATATTTTTTATTTTTTTATTTAAACGCGTTTGAAGCCAAATCCTGTTTGCAAAGTGGATCTTGAACTATGATGGCTCTGAGTATAAGTTTGTGACCGCAAGAGCTTTGGCGTCCCGTGCTTGCGTTCTTTGGGTAGTAAAGAAAATTTATCACTTTTACATTAAAAAAACGGTACAAACTTTTATAGCATCCTGGCGAAATGTTTGTTAATGCATCAAAATTCTATGTGCGTAGTCTGCATTCTTCACTTTTACGGGTTTCTTTGCTTTTAAAGCACCGGCACAAGCTGCTCTCTGTTTACGACACACCTAGAAAATCATTATTCATTCACGGCTTTTAAAATTCATTCGCTATATCCTCCTTTTTATAGAATCTATACCAGCAGTTACGATTGAAATCGATTAAAATCCGGATACCATAATTTATTTTCATTGTTTTAAAATTAGTATTTGTACTCAAAACTTTCTAGGGATTGTTAGAAAACTATTTTCGGGGTGTATGTCACTTGGAAAAAATGCAATACTTTGTCGCTTCAATCTTCATATATGTAAAAACCTGTTTTTCTGCGCAGCTCATAAGTTTGATAGCTATTTCTAGTTTAGGCGCAGAATATATATATATTTAGTTTTATCAAGCGCGTTTATAAAGTTTTGGTGTATATTTTATAGTCGTGTGCTGCTTTCCGAATTTACGATATTGAAGTACGCAAAGAACGGTTATGCATGTAAAATTTTCAGGCCAAAAAAGTAAATGTATTTTTACCTCTATGCGATTTTTATCTTGATAACAATTTATATGTAGTGCACACGTTCAGACGAAGAATTTCTTTAAGTAAATCGCCGCAGTTAAAGCTGCACTGCGGAATTATTTAAAAAGTCCTTTATTCAATCGTTTATTCAAAGATAGATACGAAAAGAAAGTGAGCCGAGAAATCGATGAAACATTGTGCTTAAAACTAAACACGGCAATAGACACACGAAATTTCTCTTCTCTTCCAGTGTGTTTCCCTCGATATCTCCATCCTTTCCTAATTACCCATGAAACGCGCGTCACTCGTGCGCCCTAACAATCGAGCTCAGCAAAAAGCACGGAAAAAAGAGAAAAGCATCCCGACTCGCTTGGAATCACCGAATCAATGGTACGTATCGCGCGGACTAATGAGAATCGAGGAGGAAAATCGGGTCGCGCGTGGGCGCAAGGTGTATGTATATATATACACATCGTGTATATGTATATAGCAGACAAGCGCAATGAGCGAACCAAGCTCAGGGATAAAGAGACGGAGTTGGAACACGAACTTCGTCTTGGGTATCATTCAAAATTTACGGTTCTTCGTGGAACGCATTCACTTCTATGTGTACAAATGTGTGTGTGTGCGTGTGCGCGTGTGAGTATACACTGAACCACTTGGTCGTCGAGGGAAGAAATGCGAGTGGGTGGAAATGTTCAGAAGCTCGATAATATAGCTATATGAAATGTACTTGAAACTAAAGATATAATATAAAATTTTAGAACGTAAGCATTTGATGGTTTAACACTGAATGGCAATCGCATTTACATAGATGCATTAAACAACACTAGTTTGCATAGACATAAAAATTACCGTATCAGCGTTACGGTTATAAACTTATTCCATACTTGTATTATAAATAAAGTAATTTACTTTGAAACTCAATTTAGAAGTACTACAATGAGCTCTGAATTTCACTTTCATATTTCAACCAATTTTCAAGTTAAGCTCGGATTTGTTCCAACACGCACAAACGTCCGTCTGCCCGGAGAGGCGCTAACTGCAAATTGCATTTCCAGCTTTTAGAGTGTCACAACGTGCAGCTTCTCTATGCTATCTGACAATACTTTTCTTTGGGCAAACTTTTCTTGAAAACGCACGCGCTAACGCGATAAAACGGGAAAGGAAAACAGCAGTAGTGTGGTAAAAAGGAACATAGTGGAATATGAAAAAATAGTGTATATCAAAAAACCAAGTATATACAATCTAGTTTTTTTAATATTTTTTATCGTCACTGATCCATCACCATAATTTTGTACTTTGTAATGATTTGTACACTTATTTACATTGCTTCGGTTAAAGAAAGGAATCAACTTGGAAGAAAGAAATCATAAGAGCCAGAAAGAAATGAAAGTGCGCTTTTATTCAAGTCATCTGAAATATATATATATATATATATATATATTTGTATATTTATAGACAAAAGACAGGAAAATGTGTGCGCACGAGTTTCTGGAGACAATCGAGGTCGAGTCACACGAGCTTTGAAAAAAATGCTACTCGAGATGGAACATCTTATGCAGTGAACGAAACTGGAAACTCGATCGATCGACACCCACGGGATCTGATGAACAAGCTCGCGACATTATTTGAGCTACAGCAGCTGTGTATTGTTCCATGTAATCCGAGTTAGTCTTTTGGATGCAAAAGTTGTAAAAACAAGAAAATAAGTCTGATATCGAAAATTTTTCAAATTTAAATCGTACGAAAACAACGTTACGGTCTGAAGGAAGTTTTTGACAAAGGGATCAAAAATACAATTGATGTATAAGTATTCTTATACGTCCATGCCTGCTATTCAAATCAGTTTCAGAAACGTTAATAAATTTCAAGAATATAAAGAAGAAACTTCAATCGAAAGTTTCTGTTTTGCGACAACCGTGTAAATTATTATCCATCGGAGATATCGCGACGTTCGACGCTTGTACCTATATTATAAGGAACTGGGAACTTCCTTCAAACTTGTAAACAACTCAATTCTCCAAGTTTATAATGTCATTCGAACGTTGTCATATTTTATGTCTTGCTTAAATGTCGACTGGCAGACAAGATCTCTGTTGGTTTCGCGTATAAGAACAGTTGATTTATATTATTCGAGTACCACTTGGTAAATATACTTCAAGATCGCTCTTTTTAAACTTTAATTGGGCTATACGAGAATCGCAAAGTCAAATATGTATAATAAAACCAGTACAAGTATTAGTCCAGGACCGATGTAATCTTGTCTCTTGGCATCTCAAAAGAATATAGAATACTGTGCTTCAGAAAAGCTTTGAGAAGCAACACTACTTTCAAAATCAAACAGCCAAGCACACAGCACCCTCCGCAAGCGGTTGAATCGATTTCGGGGCGCGCTGCTTAAATCATGAATAAACACACTCGTCTCTCGCGCTGCAAAACTTTGCGGATTCTAGCGTCGTTTGTACACATATCTATGCTTGCTTACGGCAGTGCTGCTCTCGCGAGCAACGTATTTAAATATAATAAGAAGTCTGACTGCAAGACGCGCTGCTTTTCCTTCAGACTGCAGGAATCGAAGATACGATTCTCGGGATGCACTCGCCGAATGCGTAAACTTGCGAGGATTTCTTTCGACTTTCACGATGGAGAGGAAAATTTGCTTTTTACCTCGTGAAGATATTTCCCGTGCGTTTCATTTGCGAGTGGAGCAAGCGTACAGTATATTTTTTTTGTGGTAAGGATTATAAGAGATCGATTAAGTGCTTAATGAGATATTCATGCCCTCGTAATTCGAGCCAATAAGTATACATATCCCACCGTATAAACGAACCGACCGCAATCCATTGGTTAACCGATTTTAATGGTAATACCGGGGAGTATTGGATTGGATTTATTACATATATTTGGATACAACGACGCGCAATCTTATATATGAATACAGTATCAGCAAAATCACAGAGCGACACACGCCCTCTTTCGTTCCACTTGCGTCAACTTTACACCAGTTCAACCACTTTGGCCCTATTTACATCTCGTGAAATTAAAATATTCCTATGAGTAATGAGTCCTCCCTCTCAAGTCATATTTGGGTCCGATGCGAGAAAAAGAAGAAAAAAAAACACTTCATACACATACAAAAAAAGCGCAAAAAACAATATCAAAGGAGTGCCCGAGGGGACACTGCGTTCGAGAAGACAGGAAAGAAAAAGGACAAGGAAACGGATGCTTCCTGAGGTTCGGAGAATAATTTTCGGCTAGCCCGAGGCAAGACTAGTCCTCCCGCTACCTTCGCCTTTCGCCTTATCGCAACCGGCCTTTTATATATACATGACTACACACATACATTACATAGGTAAGCATGTGTGCTTGCACAGTGTATGAAACACAGTCTCAAGATTTTCTCTTCGTACGATATCGCTGATATATATACATATACCTCTGGTACGTGTACATCCATAAGCTGCCCGTAGCACGCATATATTATATACGTAACTTCCGCGCCCACGTCACTTTATTTTCGACCCCATTTGGCCAAAGTCTCCGATCGCTTTGTTCTCAAGGTGGAGACGCGTGTATGTATGCAATGCGAGGCAGGTTTTCCGCAGTTCCTATACCTGCAGAACTTTGAACAAACACAGTCGTCTCGTACAGTATAAGTAGCTCTTTGCCACGATTCTTCGATTTCAATTGAAGTTTTTGAGTAAACTTTGGAAAATTCTCTCTGTATAATTGATTATTAAATAAAAGCGCTCACTCTACGAAAAAAATAATAGAATAAAAATATCATCGCCAATATAATTCAATGAATATTATCGTCAGCATCGAGATTTATAGATAAGTACATCAGCCGAGAGAATCCGGTATTAGAAAAGCATAGTAGCTGTAGCCTTGAAATCTCAGCGCAAACCTGTATATAAGCGTGTAATCTCGAAGCTCATCATTCGCGTCGCGCGGTTAAATATCAATCTGTTGAGTTGTTATACGAGCGTGACTCGGCGATAAATTGTCCGGCCATAGGTCGTTCCAGCTGTCCCGCACTCTGCAAAGCAAAGAAATGCTATAGCGCAAAATATGTCCTGCCCGAAGCGGACATCCGACGCGGATGACAAACGTCGTTTTATTGCCGGCGCGAATTTTCCAAAGCGACACATGACAACGCTTTTTTCCATATACCAGCGGTTCGGCGATTCGTGTTTGAATTTCACGCAGGGAAATCTCGAGAGATTTAGTGATTTTGAAGAATACGTGCAAAGAAGAAGGATTACATCGGAGAGCGGTAGTGTGTGTGTGTGTGTTACATGAATTATTTTATGCCGTAATTTTATGGTCGGGATTATGGGATACTTGGGGGCGAGTCGGATGTGCCATTTACGGCTGATGAATAAAATATTTACTAGAGAGAGAGAGAGAGAGAGAGACATCGCAGATTTTTCATCGCTCGGCCCGGGGGTTTGAGTTTAGTGCCATCGTCGACAGAAATCTCTCTCTCCATCACAGCTTAACCTTGAATGCTTAGATCGGATATTCTTCATGTGGCATATCGATCGCACTTTGCGATATAATAAAAAGAATTTCATAAAGGAAAGTAATAGCTTTCTCTCTCCCTCGGCTTTCAAAAATATAATATTCTACTAAAAATTTTATTCCGCGGCGAGCTTCTTGAATCCCTGAGTACAATATATATATATATATATAAGCTCGCGCTTGCGATAATAATAAATAATACGCTCTCGCGTGGTCGCAAGGTCCCTCCGCGAAAACACGAGCTCTCCTCTGAAATTTCGAGCTTTCAACGTTTCAACTCCAAAAGCGTGACACGCTAAGTAAGATAAAAGTCTCCAGTCGCGACAACAGAGAAAGGGGGAGAGAAAGCGCGCAGCAGCCGTCAACGCGACTCGCGAGAAATGGAAAACGCTATAGGGCACTCGCACACAACGGCGCACGAGCCATTGAAATCGGGTCATTCGGCGAGCTTCTGTCTGTATATACAAGCACTCGTGGAAAAGCGGGAAATGAGAATTTCGCAAAATGACGCAATAATGCCCCTCGAGCCCGTTCCTACGCGGAGGCAGCGTAATTTCGGCGCCCGATATAAAGCCGACGCACGCGCGCGCGCAAGAGAGAGAGAGAGAGACGAGGATGTAGCTATATAGAATGCACAAAGGGCGTAGGTGGGAGGAGGGGCCACTCTCTCCAGACGTGCGGGCGTATAAATAGCAGAGGACCGCCGCGGAATAACTGGGGAAAATGCGCGCGAGCTAGAGTTCCTTTCTGTGCGCCGCGGTTGGGGCTCGTGTCAACGGGACCTCTTTCTCTCTCGCTCTCTCTCTCTCTCGTCGAGAAGGGAAAAAGCAGCGAATGGAGCTGGCTTCGTTTGTTTTTCGCATTTCCGTATAATTTATACGCATATACCGAGCTATTATGTGCGGGTTGACTCTTCTGCGCGGCTGTGCGGGAGAGCGCCTGCTTTTGAATGTGCGAGCTTTGATAATGAGGGGCGTTCTCTCTTTCCACGTACTGCGTACATAAGGTAATTATGCTGAAGAAGAAGCGTTCGGGCTTTTTAGAATCAACGTGTGGACGTTTCACGCGCTAGTCGCGGGATATTGCGTTGGATTGATTCTGCGCCGACTGCATTTTTAGTTTAGCTTTTTTTTTATAGTACTTGGCGCAGAGCAACACACGGTTCATTTGAAATCGAAATAGCATCGAGGTTGTTAAAGTATATTATAGTAATTATTATTGACTTGGAATTAAAAAAATGTTATAGCTTCAAAATCGTATACGTCATGACATGAATAGAGGTACCATGAAATAGGTCAACTGCATCACTAATACGCATTAAAAGAAATCGATAAATCTATTAGGGGATAAAACTGATACATAATAATAAAGCAGTCCGTGTGTTGCATGCGTTGAAGATGAGAATCGATTTCGTTGAAATAATAACGATTCGTATCAGAGTATAGAGTCTTCAAAATTATAATTCAATAATATAATTTGCACTCTTGAACGTTCTCTCGCATTTCAAAATGAAGCTAGCTAAAATAAGATCAAAATACGCGCATATATAACCTACTTATTAAACGCGAGTAGCAAAGTTCAGAGCTGCGAATATTTGCAAATACTGCGCGCGCGTATGAGATAAAATGGGATATATGATATATATCATTTAACCAAAGAAGATACGATAATAAAGCAAAGCTGAGCTCGCATAAGGTTATATACGTCAGCTGCATATGGACCCGTGCACGACACTAATTGTGAAAGTCAAATGTCACGTTCGCGCGCTAGAATCACCATTAAAATATACCCTCGAGGCATCCCCTCTAATTCCCTAGCTTCGACGCATTCGCGTCTTTAACGCGGCAGGGAAGCGTCAACTATACATACATGTATAAGGCTAACTACGAATTTCATCGCGCATGTAAATACAGCGTATAAGTGCGAACATACCCTCCATTCACGCAAAAGCCTCGAATCGTCTTTGCGCCGCTTGTAACTCGCACGTCGTATACTACCTTCTACATATATGTACCTGTATATATGTATACGCGCAAGTGCATATTCGTATAGCGATGCGTCGATGCGCAATGTTTACATACGCGCGCATTCATGGCCAGAGTACAGCGACGAGGCGCGAAGAGGAACATATACACATATATATATATGTAAGGTGCACAGGGTGAAATTGGAACTGGGTCAGCGCTATGGAGCTTTGCTGTAGTATATATACACAAGTGCGCTCTTGTCTGTGAGTCGCGGCATGTCGGGATACAAACGCTATTTCGCGAATTCTCCTACGCGCGCACTTTGATTCCTATATAACGCTGCAAATCGGCCACCGCAAACGAGCCGGAACCGCGAGGGAGAACGACTTATTGCCGCCTTTGCATATAATATAAGATACCGCAGCTCGATTCGATTCTGTTTACTACTCGACCGGATGCTATTCTGCAGAGTATTATAGCTTTCTGAATCTGATGCTACGATTTTGCTTCTTGGGTGTATTCCATTTTTATAGGTATGACGCACAGGCAATTTTCAACTGAGGTTCATTAAAAAAATCTGCGCGCGGAATGTTTACACTGCAGCTATGCCAAAATTGCTTTCGATAGCTTTCTTGCAATTTCTCGAATAAATTGTGCAGCAATTAATCGAAAAATAAATAAGCTAATTATTGACACAATTCAATCGGGTAATCAGCATGATACTACAGCGTATACCATCCACGTATACATATATTACATACATGCGGCGTGTTTGCGTATACGGAGGGCATCGATTTGTTTTGAAATCACAATGGCTTAAATACTGCGCTCTATAAACACGTTTGCATTTGAAATTGCTGATAATATATAGAGAGGTTCATGCGAGTATTTTCCAGTCATCAATTACCGAACACGCATTATCAAAAATGCAGATTCGATTTGCCGCGTTATAACGGAACCTGACACGCGAAAATCATACCAACAAATGGCGCGCCATTATCATTCGCGGTATAGGCTTTAATGAATCGCTCTACTGCTAGCACACACGCGCGGGATGATATTTAATGACGTACATCGAGCAGAACCGCGCGCTCGTCAGTCTCGAGCGTTTTAAAACAAGGGAAAAGTCTAACCGCGTTTGCAAAAGCGTTATTTACTGACCTACTTGTTAATGCCCGTGTCAAGTGGCCGCTCAAAATGTTTCCGATCCATAATTAATCGATGAAAATTTTCACTTCTCACGCTCGCTCTCTCTCTCTCTCTCTCTCTCTCTCTCGCGTAATCAAGTCAACGCTGCGAAATTCCGATATATAGGATATACAGTCTGCGCGTGACGCCGTTTATAAATGCACTGCTCGTGTCCCACTCCTGTTTCGAATGTCATTAGCCGAGGAATCGTAAATTTGGCGCGTTGAAAAATGTAATCAACATATGCGAACGCGTACACATGCTCTACATATGCGGAGAACGTTGAAATTCTGTAGCTTATAATTACATCAGTGCTGGTGTATTGTACTTGAACATTAAGTAATCGAGGAAGCAATCCAATTAGAGAAAGAATATTTTCCAGTATGCTACAGCGTCGTAATTATAACATTCATATAACTGCCTCGAAATGAAGGCCAGACTAAGACAGAGAGGTATAAGCTCGAAATTTCGAGGCTCAAAAGAAAGGAAAAATTAGTCTGATTATACGAGATACCCTATTAGATTTCCACGGGCTCTGGAAAACGTAATTACAAGAGTCTCGAAGCTGGCGGCTGCATCGCAACGATTCTAAATTCGCCAATTCAAACTTTAATGACGCCTTTTTTCCTTTCCCCCCTCTCTCTCTCTCTCTCTCTCTCTCTCTCTCTCTCTCTCTTCCTCCCTTTCGCTAAGCAAACTGTAAAAGCAAGACCAGACATTATAGACAGGGCCCGCGGCGGTGGAAGCGACGAGGAGGAATCACCGTCGGCTCGGTCATTTTTTTACCTCTACTCTCACGTTTTGCCGTGAGAAAATACACACTCGCAAATCTCCGCGCTTTTATATACATATTTGTTCGTGTGCAACTGGAAAAAAGCTCTCGGTGCAAAACTGACTTAAAGAGGCAAAGTTTAATTAACAGCCCGCGAGCTTTTTGCAACAAGCCCGTTTTGTTTCGCACAATGCGAGCGCGCACAGCCGGGTATACGCGTCTACATATACTTGTAATAATAATAATAGCAGTAACGAAATAATACACCCGAGAGTTTTCACCTTTTGTTTGAACTCTTCTTGCTTCATCATTTTTACCTACTACTATTCGATGCTCGTGTTTGACCTAATAATATAGAATATATTATATACTACAATATTTTTGTAATATAATGCAAAGGCAAAAGGCACACGTGGGCGAGCCCGGCGCGTGCAGGGGATGAAATTCTTTTGTGGAGAAGATTAAAATTTCAAATGATAAAAGGAGCGGAGGAGTAGAAGAGCTTATATATATATATACACACGTTAGTCATATATAGAAGTGCTGCAGCGAAGTGAGAGACGAGATCGCGCGCACCCGAAGCGCGGAATTGGAGATCGTGGAAAAGTAGCTCGAATTCGGTGCAGCGGAAATTTTGATGCTTCCGTTATTGGGGGAATGTTTGAAAATATTGCGCAACATATACAAGTATAAAGTCTGTGAATAACGATTACAAACACTGACTCCTCGTGAACCAACGTCCGTAATAAGTAATCAAAGCCACGACATTCAAATCGAACGCTAACACGAACACAGTCAAGAGAGAGAGAGAGAGAGAGAGAGATTAGCGATGGTCTGCAGGAGTTCCATCAGCAGTGATTCGTACCGGTTAGCCGCGTAATGAACGTGATTAGGCCGGTTTATTTAACGTGCATCGCCCCCCATCCTCGTACCTCATCTCCCCCCTTTCGCCACATATACGCTCGCGATGATCAACGTACATTATAAGGCTCCCATCAGGACTGCGCGCTACATCGATGATTACGACTCGATTGGAATTTAGCGATTGCTATTACGGCAAGCCTAATCCAGCCGCGATATGTATATGCGCGGATAATAAATTCGCGGGGCCGCTTCATTAATGCGCCTCTGATTTGCGCATTAAGCTCACGCGCGGCGGCGCTACGCTATTATATATATATATATATATATATAGTGTGTATCGAGAGAGTCGATGCTTGCGCGGATAATTCGCTAGCGGTCGTGCAATATTGAGAAGGAATTCGCGGCTAATCGGATCTCAGATGTTTTATTCAGCGACTCGCGAGCTATTACGCTATTGAATTTATTTATGATACGCCTTCGGTGCCCGCCCGCGCTTCCCGCATTATATTTCCTTTCGCGGACTTTTTTCTTATATACATATAGATATTTTCGGCGTGCTGGCTCCGCGCACGCTTTTATGCGCGGCTGCCCGATGAAAGTTTGATGAAAAAGCTCCGGTTATTACTGAATTATAGTGCGCCAAGGATCGCTCCGTTTTTTTTCGTCGTGACGGTCGAGCTTTTATAGCCGATATGCTGCCGTGAATAATGAATAAACTGCTTCATTCACGCATATACGCGCATATATACGATTACTGCGTCATTGTGCGACTCGATGCTATACTAAAAAATTCTATATTACAAAATTCCGCGAACTATCGCGTGAGAAAGAACCCACGCCAACTCGTCTCTTCAATTGAAGAAAATTATATTATATAACGAGTCGAGACATCCTCGTATGAAATTCTGTAAACACGCATACACTTCGCCGGTTCAGAGAGAAGCCAGCCTCTTTGATCGGTGCTTGAGTGCCGCGCGGGTGTAATTATATCAAGTTTCGCGACGCGACGTCGCTCGTCTGCGAGTATAGAGGCATTAACGGCGCGCACTGCGTAATCTCTCTTCGAGAAATTAGCCGAGTACGTATATAGCAAATTTTACTCGTTCGAGTGGAATTTACAACGCTTCGTCGATTAGCGAGCCTTTACGAAGCGAATATTAAGAGCGATTTTGTAATATCGCCGCGGCGCTGAATGAATTCAAATTGAAGTGGATCTCGCTTCTAATGCCTCGATCGACCATATCCTACTCTAAGAAAGGTACTGTAATCAATATATACCTGTTGTGATTGGTTCTTCAGTCGCAATACTCATTGGCCAATCGGAACAGGCGAATGGAATTCCTGGTCTCAAAAAGTGAAAAATGAGGAAATATAGAACGCGCGTCTAAAGTCACTATATAGCATAATATATGCTACGCCACATATAACGATCAGAGCAAAGTGTGTCAGTGATCCCGCGCGCGGCGTACATCTAATAATTAAATTTGTAATTAGAATATGGCCTGATGACGGTGTTATATACTTCTTGCCTCGATGCATTCTATGAAAGGGTAAAACTAAGCCTGACAGACGCGCGGCATCACAATAAGGGATGATGAGGGAGAGCATCAACGCTAAATACTCAGTGGCTGTCAGTTCGCACTAGCTGATCAGTCGGTCGTATGAGTCGTGTCTGTTGATGCTTTCGAACGTGTGCATAGCTATGTACGTCACGAGAGATGTTGTTCTGCGCTGACGCCATACTATTTCATCTAATGAGAAATAGACAAACAGTAGCGCTGCTGCATCGAGATATATAGGTCGAGAAGCGGATATTAAAGTTTCTGTTTGTACGCCCGTTTCCTTTTTTTTTTTAGAACGACTGAACAGTCGGAGGAATAAAGCCTCTCGGTGTAGTCATCTGATCCCGAAATTAGGCTGCTCAAAAGTTTGGTGAAAGGGGTAACGTTCCTTTGTTCGCCCGGGCTAAAAATAATTTCTCCTCTTTTGCTCGCGCGACGTCGTAATATATACACACGCGCGCGCGACCGCGGGATTTTCGCGAGTTATTAAAATATACGAAAAAAGACTGCGCGATATAAATCGCAGCGAGATATGTTATATAGTAGTATATATCAATAAAATCAGCACTCGCAAAGTGCCATCGAGCTGCGCTTTCTCTCTGAAGTACGAGAAAGCGCACGTATATAGGACAATAGCAAGAGATCGACAACCGCGCATAATGACGCATCGCGAGAGAGACGAGGCGCGTGAGAGTCAAGACGACGTTTCGAGAGGCCTCTTATACCTAAGTTGTTGCTCGCGTGTATTGGCAGGAGCGCGCCGCATTAATTTCCGCATATTCGCGCTGGTTATAGACGTATATATGTGAGTGTGTGTGTGTGTGTGTGTGTATAAAGTTCTCTCCCTCTCACCAAGAACTCGTGAGCATTAGAGATCGAAGAGGAGCGTTTGCTCCCTCTTACTAAACCATCGCACCGACACGACCTCCTTTTGCGGTCTGCCTCATCCGCCCCCGACGTGGCGGCTTTTCATCTCGAGCTCTCGACAACTATACTATGCGCCAACTGCCAAAGTCAGACCCCGAAACAATATCGGTCCCGATTGCTCTCCCTCTGCGCGACTCGCATCGACGTTTGGATATCCGTATGCGACTGTATATAGGACTCGAAAGCCCACGAGGAAAGTGAATTTTCAAAGCTGGTACACGCTGACTGATGACGACACGAGAAGCGAGGAGAGACGAACGATGGTTAATTCAATGCTGGACGCAGTGTGTGTCACATGCGCGCAGTTGATTGTACGGTATTGTTGCGAATTTTTGAATCGCGCGCGCTCGTGTTGGCAAAAAACTAGAGGTTTGTAACACCGTCACGATGAATTTCAACTGTGTTCGAATGCGCGGCTTCAATTTTTTTCGGAAAACAAAATATTTAGTCGGCACCTGTCTGCGATTTTTTAATAATAAAAAGTATAATAGCCGTAATGTTACGATCGACAAATTAGTATATACTGCCAAAACTTAATTAGGAAATCGCTAGTAAACAAGTATAGACTACTGGCAGTTTATAAGTTTATTAGTGCCGAGATGAGCCGCATTCGCAATCATTGCCATAATTAAACCGAAAATTATCGAACAATTTCGCCGCTATATGCAAAACAGTCGATCAGTTTTACCCAGACGTACATATGTCAGATAGTAATCAACGAGATCATCTATAAAATGATGAACAATCCACAGTTGCAAAAGGGCTAATAATTATACCTCAGTACTATGCCATTTAACGAAAAATCAATAATTAAACGTTATTTGCCGCACGTATATACAAAAAATAAGTAATGATCTAGCGTTACACAGGAGCTTCCAAAACTGAAAGCTAACACGCGCCTGTTTTTGCATCCAATATCCAATCGCCACACTTCCTCATGTGTACCAACTAATTTTAATTACAAGAAAAATACGCAATGGGAAGCCGCTGACTCGTTAAACTTTCGTATATGTAATCGTATTCAAACACACACATACACAGGTTCTCTTGCACGATGCTTAATTGACAGCGAAAGGGCAAAACACCCTTCGACGAATTCAATATTTACATACTAAAACAAGCGAAACTTTCGCCGCGAAATTACCGCTCGCTTCTCTCATCGACAAACGTATATAGGTGTATATACGTATGTACACGCACACTAATCCGCTCCGAGTCGCCTCCACGCATTTTTCTCAGGGCGTGGAAGAGAGTCATCGCGAAAGGGCAAAAACAGAGAGAGAGAGAGAGAGAGAGAGAGAGAGAGAGAGAGAGAGAGAGAGAGAGAGAGAGAGAGAGGAGGGGAGAGAGAGTATATGCGCTGGAGAGTCAGTCTGAGCTACGCTGTTCCGGCAAATCCCAAACGCAATCAGCCTCGCAAAGTCTCGTTTACGATTCATTGCTGTCGCGACGCGTTTTGCTCCGGTGTGTCGTACGCGCTTGGTCTTTCTCTCTCTCTCTCTCCCTCTGGCTAGCCGCGATATTTTCTAGCTGTGCGGTTACTGCTGTCTTTTTGTTTGCGCTTCTTTCTCCGCTATATACGTGCTTTTCTCTTTATTTCCCAGGGCTTTTTTGAAGCGAGGCCAGTATTTCGTTGCGGATTACAGAGTTATGCGTCCGCGAGAGACGCGCGGGAAATTTAAACTCGTAAGCTGGAATTCTCGTTTGCGAGCGTGCGACACTATACTTTTGTTTCTTGGATTAAAGTAATTACTTGAGATTACTCGTGAATTTTTCTTGTAACCGCGTTGGAATTTCTTTCTAATGTATCTCAAAAGTAGAATTATTTGGAAGTAAATTAGACTGACTCTTGGCGAGCAGAATCTACATATATTTTACAGCGGCGTGACGTATACCTATAGCCTTGTTGGGCTTACAGCTTGGGTTATTCATGTTATAACTGCAACTGAGGCTACTACTTTAACGGTTTTGGTATTTAAATCTTCAGAAAGTTCTGTTAGCTGGAAAGAGTTGGGTTATATTACGCCTGCAATGAAATAACAATGATTTTCAAAAATTATAAAAATGCACTTTGAGACTTATGATATTTCATTAATACTTGAAAATAGAAATTTAGATTGGAACATACTTGTATTGCATAATTTGTAATTTATAACGTGGAATCATTGAGAAATTAGTCCAGAAATATAACGGAGCTTGCAAATTGTTCTCAATTCGTGAACCGTATTAAAATTTATTATCGCACCGTAGCCAATTTTCTCATTTCACTCTGGCATAATTTCCACCTGGTACTGAAATTTAATTTCATTTTCATGCGATGCGAAAAAAAGTCTATTGGAAATCGAACGTAAAGTAATTTTTACCCACAACTGATTTCCCCTTTGATACAGACTACGAAGTGCCGGGTTTTAATGAAAAGTAATCTGCAGCAACGTAGTCCTAAAAAACAATCTCAAATAAAAGATAAACAAAAATTAATAAACTCTTCCAGGCGAACAAACGGAAAATCATGCATTCCAAGCTAACAGATATCTCAGCGGCATTTCCGATCTCTTTCTAACGACCTATATTCACACACCACGGCGTCGACTGACGTCGTTCTCGCAAGCGCTAATCCGCGTTTGAATCGCAAATGCACGAATGCAATGTTATGCCGCAGCTGTCCCCATATATGCGTATACAAGCCTGTGCACACACACACACGTGCAGCCGCTATACTCTGTGTTTGAATCGGCGCCACTAGTTTTTCGCTCTCTTCTATAGACTATATGCTCTACGCAGTTCGAGCAGCATTGAGCTGTACGTGCAACAATGTAAGATAGTATCGCGTTACACTTTTTACGGTCATGGTGTATATATACACGAGGCAGAGCAGCCTATAAGAAGTTTCCAATTGAAAGAGCAAGAAAAAAGTAATGCCAGTTCAAATAATGCGCAAGTATAATTAAGCACGGTATTTTTCTGATTCGTCTGGTATATATAGTGACTTGTAATTTACAAAATCGTTTGTATGTATGCATATATAGGTAGGTAATCGATGTGTCTGGAGATTATGTCTGAAGTGCGGTATAAGCGCTTTGTACACGAGGCTTGACTTTTAAGACCTTTATCGCCGTCCTGATGACTGGTGTGGAACAATGTTAAACTGATACAGCAGACGTCTACTTGAGTTTTCCGAGTTTATTTAATATCGATTTAAATTCTTGATGTTATAAGCGAATAAAAAATTAGAATATGTACGATGTTCATTAGACCGATATCACATATTAAGACCATTAAACGTGTTCCACTTTGCAAGCCGATTAAACATCAACATTATTTAATTTACACATTTGAGCTTATACATATATCGGTACGAAACACTCGTGATTAAGGAAATCGGGAATAACAAAACTTCTCGTCGCGTTGTCGATATATCGCAGATAATTATTTTATCGCGAAGGTGCGCATGACACTTTTCATATAAATCACACACAAGTTACGAATCAATAAGTTCATTACCTGCAAGAAAATTTGATCGATCGTGCATTTGAGATATATGTAGGTTCATTTCCTCTTACCTGAAACAGACAAGACAAACAAAATTAATAAATATTCGTAAGATCCGGCGCATAACAAAGTATAAAAGTGGCTGCGTAAAATGCTTCTTGTTTCAACCTCAATATCTTTGGACCCACTAGATTTCCTAAGCTAATATTACTTTTAAAAAATCTTTATTTTTACAAAAAGCTATTATTCTTCAAGAAAACGAAGGACTCGAAAATCAGATTTCTAACAAATCTACTCTTTCAGTTAGCCCAGAAGGATAAATAATTCAGTCCAACCGCGAGATAAGCAAGGACGACCACACTCTCTCTCTCTCTCTCTCTCGATTCATATATAAGCCAAGCTTTGCCCCCCCCCCCCCCGACGTTACTGCAGTCGCTTGAGGTGTAAAAGCCAACACGTGTGTGCACGCGCGCGGCGGATACCTGTAGCTAACGCAGAACACATGGAAGAAGCGACGTAACGTTATTAGGAGCGGCCGCGGGGCTCTCTTGGCTCCCAGCCAGATTCAACAGATGGAAACAATCGGATCGAGCTCGCTGACGAGCCGTATATAGCCTGCCAGACTGGAGAGATATGGCTGATATAGAGGGATGGATAAGGCTTCCAGTGGGCGCGAAATAAACGACTGCGGACATCGAAATGAAGCCAGAGAAGAAATGACGATGGCGTTTTTTTAATGATTTAAGGGGATTTTCACGATCTAAATTTACAACGCATGCATACCTGTTAGAATATTCCAACACTATTCGTTATAAATCGTAGAATCTAAAACACCTCGAAGTTTCAAGGCAACATGTAAAATTATTGCCGCCTTAACTTAATTCTAACATAGCTGACTCTAGCGCACGTGAAACTGGATTTCTAGACAAATCAAAACTTGTCGGGGTTTGCATTTGCTTGAAGCTGATGTTGGTGTTGCTATAGAATACTAATACAATTTAGATGCTAATAATCTATTTGTTTGCATAGCAAAAGTACATAAATATAAATTGATTTAGCTCACAAATTTTTCTATCTACCTTCACGCCGAAATAAATCAAACCGCGGTTATATATGTATATAGATGCCTGTATAAAATTAATAAAAAAAAACGAAATTGCTCCGATGTCGAAAAATGGAGCTATAAGTGAAAAAATTCGATAGAAAGCGCATAAATAAAAGAGCGCGGGATGAAAATGGAGGTATAGAGAAAAAGCGTAAAGCAAGAGAAAAATAAAAGTTTCACGAAGAGCACAGCATCGGACAAATTGCTCGTCATTATATAGGCAGGGAAAAATTGGAGCTTTCCATTTCACTTTGGTTCTGCGTTAGTCGGAATATCGATAATGAACGCTTGTGGATTTAACGCTCAGCAAAATTGTTCTATCCTTTTTTTCCACACACGTGAACGCAGTTGACTTTTCATTTAAGCCATAACGAATTTTCTATATAATACTGTCAAAAAATGGATTGATTCCGACAGCTCGTTTAACTCGTGGTTTTGAAAAGAGATACCCTTCAAGCTCCGTTATATTTTCGGTAGTATAATAATCGACAAAAAAGTTGATCAGTCTCGATATGACAGGAGAAAACGTTATATAACTCTTTTCTTGAAAAATACTAAAAGTTACTAATAATGAAAAACTTTTATATATTAATATCAGAACTCATTTACAGTAAAAAAAACTTTGTACCTCCATAGAATCGCAAAGTTCGTAACTTATCGACATGATGAGTCTGCACTTTCAGAAAAACGCTTAGTGCTTGAAAAAGTTACGACGAGCAATACACGTATAAATATTGCCCATACAAGTTTCGATTAACGTGCTTCGCTACGCTCTAAAATGCTCGACATGATTTTCTGAACTTCAAACATAATATCCTTCCAATCAACACAATTGTTCTTAATGTTTAAATATTTTTTATTTTCAGGATATTTACTATTAAGGCATAACACCCTTAGCATTGATTGGCCCTCGTCTAAAGTATTACGTGAGACCCATCGACAATCTTATGTTCAAAATCTCGTGCTCTGTCCACAAAATAATAACTTTTTTAATAAAAATATATATTAGCAAATAAACTGCCGTATAAAAGAAATAATTCTCCGCTAAAGTTCCAGAATATATAGCACGCGTGAAAAGCACAGCACAGATCTCTCGCCACTAACGATTCGCATAAATTCCCGAGAAAATCCCAGCACTGCCAATTCATCAAGAGGTCTAAGTCTCGAGGCGACGAAGCGCTAAACGATAGTTAAAGCGGTATAGTTAAAAAAATTCAGCGTGGAAATCTTGATCCGAGTGGGCGGCAGTGCACTCTCGCGATGCTGCTCCTTGTCGGAGGCGTAGGTGTCACCTTTTTCCGTGTCAACGGGCAAATTCGCTCCCATCCTATCGCGGCTCTCGATCTTTTCCGACGTTAGAGCGGCAGCAGTCACTCGCTCATTTTTCTGTTTCTCTTTTTCTCCTAGCTGTGAAAAGGCAGCTCGAATTTCGCGCATGTAACACTCACGCCGAGTTGAACACGTATACCGGATTAAGGTCGTTGAAATTCGGAAGGATGTGTGTCTTTTGACCTCTGCGACAATGCGAAGTGAATAATAAGCGCCGATACACATTCTTTTGGCACTTTTTATACATGTGCGCGAAGATTTTCCAAAAATCGCATTTTTATCAAACGTTGCAACGGCGCAGACAATCACGGCGGAACAAACGGATCAGCAGAAACTGTAAAAACTTCTCTCTCGAGGAATCCTGAGCCAAACTTTGGGTAAAATAAACTTCTTGGCTGATGTACACACACGCGAGAGCAAACTTTATTCGTATGCATACATCAGAGCCAACCGCGCGGGTGTATACACTATCGCTCCCCCCCCCCCCTCTCAGACGTTTGTAGACATTCACGGCCTAGCAAAACAATATTTCGCGCTGCGCATTCACACAGACGCGTACAAAACTTCACACATCTATTCAAACACACGTGCAGAAGATAAACTTGACGCGCGCATAAAGCCTCGGCCAAAAGCTGCGATCCATCGTGCGGCTGGGCACGTCACGTGTGCTCGATTAACCCTCGCCAAATAATAATTCCGTTAAACGCGCAAGGAACGACGTCACCGCGCGTTAATCTCGCGCCAATTTCCCATATCGATTTTCAAAATCAACGCGAGCAGCGAGAGCGGCTAATTCAGTCATCCCAATTTCCGCGCTCTCTCTCTCTTCCCCTCCCTCCAGCCAACTAGTTCAGCTGTGTATATGTATATAAAGAGGTACCTACACACACGTGCGCGAGTGATTCGATCGGTGGTATAGCATGCGCCATGTGAATAAAATCCATGACTTTATGAACACCGCTGGACTGACAAGTGTTACAACATGATTAAGAAAACACTTTGGAAGTTATTGGAAAGTTGTGGAATAGATGTGTTGATATAGTAACGTAAAAAGTTTTAAATAGAAGCGGAATTAAAGTTTTCTTTTTCAAGCTTATATAGAACAGAAGTATTTCGATTACAACGACATTAGTTTTCAAGAGATGTCTGTGCGTATGCTGTAGCATACTTACTTAAAAGAAACTTGTTCTTGAGAAGAATTTAACACAAGTGGAAATGCAACGCAATCTCTCTAGCATGTCAGTAGAACAAGCCCGACACGGTCAGACTCGCCAAGACAACTTTACTGTTTGCTTCACGTTTACTTTTCGAATAATTCTGAAATTAAACTTTGTCATTTCATAATAAGTTCAGACACATACACACACACACACACACACACATATATATATATATATATATAGTGTGTGTATATAGCCGATGATTCAATTCAGCAAGAGAAGTCAACTCTAAATTTTTCACACAGTACTTTAAAAACCGGCATTTCGCATTTTAAATGCCACGATTCTCGCGCAAAAGCTTGCGTAAAAGTCCGGCAAATTTGTGTAGTCGCCTCGTTTACAAAATGCAACCACCCGAGATTACAGGTAACTCACTTAAGCAAAAAAACAAGGCTTCCACCCCCAAAAAAGCTCGTGCAGCGCCGCGAAAAATTATACGACGCGAGCGCGAAATTCCCGGCGAAGCATAAACAACATAAACAGACTTCATATAACGCAGGGGACGTGAAAGAAAAGGAGACGTAAACGGCATAGTCGGATAAGAAGGAAGCATAAAGAAATGGAAGTAGAAAGTAAGCGTGGAAGGAGAGAGAGAGAGAGAGAAAGGTGTATACCGTCCGCGAACCGCCACTGATATCGCGAGTGCACGAACTAGCTTCGTCTCTCTGCAACATTAATAATATGGCAAGGCACTAAAACCTCGCCCTTGTGCCGCGTCGGTTCAACTGCTATACTACTACCATACTACTGCCTGTCTGCTTGCCTTTATGCCCGATATGGCGCTATTCCAAGAGCACACACCCTCTCCCCCTTTCTCTCTCTCTTTCTCTCTGTCTTTCTCTTTTCAGGTTCGTGTGAATGCACGAGCAGACGACGCCCACTTTCTTTTTTATCCCCCCTTTTTAATATGCGCGGCGAGTCGGGAACGGCCATGCGGAGTGGCTCTTTATTGTATTACCGTAATTAGCCGGCTGTCTTTTTATACAGCGAGCGTACGGCTTCATCATCAGGACTCGTGCCGCAGCCGCGAGCTCTGCTGAGAGTCGTTTTCAATGGATCACTACGCGTATATATGCGCGGCCCCTTTTTTGCGTGATTAACCGAGCTTGGCTTATATTTCGTGAGAGAAGCTTTTGCAAGCTCGAAGGGAAGCTTTTTCTTCCGATTGAAGATCGATTATGAATCTGGATGTGTTGTGCATGATTTTCCGATTTCTACAGCACTGATTTGTGTGCGTATATGTATATGATAGAGCGATCGCCCGATTTTTAGTTGAAATCGTCTGTATATCTATATGCTTAGAAAACTGTATATATTGAAGTACGTGTGATTCGAATGATGAAACTGCATTGCGTCGAGGACAGAATTCGAGAAATAACAATAAAACGTGTAATAGATTCCAACGAGCTTTTTTTTTTCGAAAAATCCGCCATGAAAAATTTCACAGCAGGTGCTACCACGTACTTTGTACTGTATATATATCGCGGCGCCCGAGCAAATCGAAAAAAGGATAATTAAATCTATTTGCCCTGGAGCTGCACATGCAGCAGCAGCAGCAGCAGCAATACGCGAGACATATATACCGGCCGAAATAGTAGACCATGTATATATATATAGCTGCAGCGCTCGGGTGTTCGACGATCGCGCAGTTTATTATCCTTCTCGTCGGTGAGCTTGCGGCCCGTAAATCAAGCGCGACGCGATTGCAAAGTTGCACGCGCGCGTGTGCTTACAATTTATCGCGGGCGCCGCTTGCAGTTAGCTGCAAAAACGTTTATTCATCATTAATATCTCGTCTAAATTCGCGCGGTTGCATAAGCCGCGGACTCCGTCTACTTCATCGCGCATATGCGTATATTTATATAAGGTATTCGCGGGTTTAATTAATTAACGCTACATTCTATTATCCGCTCGACCGCGAAAAATTTATTATCACGGGATTTTGAGGCTATTAAATTTATAACGGCGATGAATTATTCATTTGGGACTGCGATTGTGCGCTGTTTATATACCTGCGCGTTATTAAGTCGCCGGGTTGTCGCACGATATAATGGCAATATGGGTGTGATATTACACACGAGTATACAGAGTGTAAAAGAGGAATAACGAGAGTTTTATACGGCTTACTGGTTTGATAATAAGCGATTGGAAGCTCGTTGCGACGACGTCTACGCATGAATAATTTTTATGACAATCCTTCAATGGTTACGCCCGCAACGAGCATTGGTTTCTCGTTGTCGCTCTCGATCTTTATCCGATTGCATAAATTTCTATCTCTATATTTTGTTATTGACGCGCGGGGAGATTATAATTATTTTTAAACAAAAATTTCAAACTTCTATTGAAAATTGCTGTGTATGTCAAAACAAAGCAATTTCGGACCTGTCTTTCCCTCACCGCTTAACTCTTCGAGTCTCTGGTTAGCGAAGATAGATGGCGCATATGCGCTTTTTTGTTTCCATCATCGCTATGTGCGAGCACAGTCCATATAAAGTTTTTGTTGGTCCCGATGCTTGTGGCTTGCTCATGCTATAACTGCTTACAATTATATACCAAATTAAATTTTTTCAAGCTCATTTTACTCCAAATATCAATATGGTTTTGAGGCGTGGCACGTATTATGTCATAACTATTCTATAATTACTTTTCTGCTCGCTCAAGACCGTATCGAATATCGCTATTCAGTATACCTACCCACAGAAAATCTAAACAAGGTCGCTTCGATCTCGACGTGAACCGAACTCTTACTCACACAGTAGCTTAGAATCTCTCCTCAGCGTGGAATCAACATCAAAGAAACAGAAAAAAAAACGGAATACGGCTCTCCCCAAATACACCGATCGGTAATAAATATTCCCTTTGAACGACGTCAGTCCGCATTAAAACGGCATCTTTTCACTATCGACTACTGAGAGGTATCTCAAATAGCAACTTCTATCTCGTAAAAGTCGAGCCTAGCACAGCTAATTAAAACAAGCGATATTCAGGCGTGTATTATATGTAGACAGAAAGAGAGAAACAGAACAATAGATGCTGCAATTACCGCAATCCGAATCATCATTAACCAAGACCGTGAATACATTACGTTGAGCACAGGGGTCGCCTATGCTGAAACCCCGGCTGCGCAAGGCCGCCTGCATTTTTCATTTGTCGGCCGCGTTTCGCTGTTACTAGGTCATATTTCCCGATCCACACAAGCTGCGCAGATTTCAATGGCCATATTACGTACTATACACAATTGACATTCGCCACACGGAGCTGAGGAGTTTGGCGAAACGATGGATCAAGATAACGAGGAGATGAGCTCTATCTTACATGCACTAATTGAATTCAATTGTGAGAAATGCTCGAACAGTCAGTTTTTGTCAAATTTTTTCTTACTTTTCGAGGCTACTAATGCTAATGCTTATATTCGCGGAGTAGATTCTCTCCAATATAACGGATATGTGATACCTACGCTATAAGCATATATATCGGCATTAATCATCTGCCACAGCGCTATTTGGAGCACTGATAGTCGAACGCACCCGGGGATAATAATTACCCGCGACTTGGCGAATGCCAGCTGCACGTGCAAGCTTCGTTACCGATTCGCGAAGTGTCGTGCACTTCGGCCGGATGCGCCAAAGTCGATTTAACTTCGCGAGTTACAGGAATCTTGTGTAGCTCAGCGGCGCGCGCGAGTTTGCCGTTGCGCGGAGAAAATCACATTGGACGCGTCAAGTTTGCGCGCGCTTCGATTTTAAGTTTGTCCTTTGGATATATTTTTTTCTTTTTTCTTCCACCTCAATTTTTGTCGCTGCTATTTAATGCAGTGGTTAAAACTTCATTCGCCGGGATGCGTCTAGTCATTTCGTTGGCTGTGCGGTGTCCTGTGGGATCTATAAATGAGGCGAGATTATTTTATCGTTCCAGATGAGAAACGCGAGTTTATCGGTCGGCTATGATGTATATATACACGTGCGGCGAATCGAGCGTACAATCTATACAACCGAAACTCGTGCTCGCATGATCCGAAGCGAGACTCGAAAGCAGTTTATGCAGCCTCGAATTGAAATTCCGCGTGCGAGTCAACTTCGATTCTCTGGTACAATACGTGTGTGCATTAATCGAATATATATCGTCTCGCCATATAACACGCGAAGCACACGGAATCGTCTGTGGGCGGACGAAAATTGCTCTTAATTATCGCGGTGTATAAAAGCTCTTCGTCGTGAAAACGACATAAATCAATTATACGTAACCGTTCACAGCAACAAAAAGGCGAGCTCATAGCCCCTGTGCTGGCCGTAAAGCTAAAACACAACTGCGCAGCATAACTCTCCATTCGGAGCTTGTAAACCGCTCGTATATACAAAAGCCCGCTTAAGAGAAAAAGAGCGAAAAATATAAATTAATCCATTGCGAGCGAGCGCGCATAAAAGGCTTCAGCGCTACACTGTGTGGACGGCGCGCATTTTCGGCATTCCGCGACGTCCGGGCTAATTAATTATGCTCGCGCACACGGACACACGCACCGGAACTCTCGCAAGCGCGCACCTGTACGGATTCGCGCATGCGCGCATGTCGCACGTGTAACTGTGTACATGTACGCGAGTTCTCGTGGACGCGCGGACAAAACGATGAAAAGTTGCTCGATGTGTAAACTACAACGGTACATAGTAAGCGTCGGGGAGAGAGCTTTTAATTGAAACTTTGTAATCCCGTACTTTTGCGTTAAACGCCGCTGGGGAAGTGTTGACGCTTTTCGCGACGGCTGTAACTGCAGACTGAATGAAATCTTATGTATGTCGAATTTATGCAGAAAACGTCGATCTTTGCGAAACTCGTTGTCGATTCGGGAAGTAATCCCGAAAAGCATGATGTACTCGTGAAACATGCAAGTAAACTCGACTAATAACGCAAGTCTGGCAGGCAAAGTGTGTCTCGCAGCTGAGCAGGTTGTTCTCCGCGGGAGAGCATCGCAAAATTATACGGAAGTTCGATGTATATATATATATATATATATATACATACAAACGAAATTCCTCCTCGAGCGGCGGCGCGTCACGGCGAAAATGAAGCTCTTCTGCAAAGAGACGGGGAGATAGAGAGAAAGAGAAGACAACAAAACCGTGAGCGGAACGAGTAGGCATTGTATACCCGGAAAGTCCTCGACTAATAAAAGCATTTCCTTTAGCTCCCTCTCTCTCTCTCTCTCTCTCTCTCTCTCTCTCTTCCTCACACACACACACTCCTGTCCCGTCATTCTTCTTGGCGCTCCTCTATTTTCCGGCTCGCGACAGCTGCCTCCCGCTGGCATGCATTTACGCGGCGCGCTCTTGCCATACATCATGCACACGTACACACGTAGCTTATAAGCTCCCGCCTCTTCCCTTCCCAAGCAGCGTCTATACTCTCGCGCGTATACATACAGCTATAACGCTCCACCTCTGGCCTCGTATACGCGCTCGGATCTTTTTAGCATTATTGGAGAGATAGGCGGAATCGCAGCGAAGAAAATAAAGGGAAGAAGAAATCCTATACCGGCATCGGCGTCCTCATCGTTGTACACTCCACCGCCGTTCGAAAGCACCCTGCGCGCGCGCGCGCGCGACTTTTCCGAGCCGCTGGCTTCGAGAAGAGAAAGCGCGAGAAAATGCCGCGGGAATATACGTATATACCGGAGCTGCTCGAGCGGAGAGAAAGCTCGAAACATTCCGCGGAAGCGAGAGAGAGACAGAGAGAGAGATGTCATTATGCTATACTGCCGCTATTGCTCCCGAAGCGCGTATACATGGGTGCATCAGGTGTGCTGTATACTCATCGAATGTTTATGACTGATTCGTATACGAGAGCTCGCTCGAGTACTCGCTCGAGACTCATATCTGCCGCGAGCGCTTTGAACGCCTCGCCGGCGGCGTGTAATGCGGCTGTTATTATGCTGTATATTATATATATATATATACGCGTCTGACCTCGCACTACTTACGCGCAAAATGCCTGTTTAGTCGAGCTTCGAGACGTCGATGGCCGAAGCTGTAACAATGGCAATTGGACGCGGAAGAAAAAATTGAAATTTCACCTCTACACGGCGACAGACAGGCCGGTATTAAAACGGACCCCCGAGAGCGTGACCCGACTGCAGCAGCGCGACGGCGTATAACAATACTCACGAGCCGCACATGCACTGAACACGCTCGCTTCCTTCAAGAGCTAGAATACGTGAGCGCAGCTGCGCCAAAGGGGCGAATTTGCGTCCTCTGGCCCGTACGTGCTTCTCTCACTCGCCGACGTAGGTATACACACACACATATATATATATGGGAGGGGCCTCGCGGTATTAAGGGTCGCCGCCAGGGCAGATACACCTGTTTCCTACGGAGGCTACAGTTAGCGACTATTATACGAGGCCGGGGACTGCTGTATAGCACGTAAATTCGCATTCCTGTCGTGGACGATTTTAATTAGCTTTGCCGAGGAGAACAACGCCCTCTCTCTCTCTCTCTCTCTCTCTCTCTTGTATATGACCATAATATAGAAGCGTCCTGATTGTGCGCCTCCGTTTGTCGTCGCAAAGGTGTACAAAAGTAAGCATCATGGTTGTGACTCGCTGTAGAAAAAATTCGAAAACTAGTAACACGTGTGAATGATGCCAGGTATATCGAAGGGAAAACGTTTATAGTACGGCGATGTAATATACCTATTTCGAGTCTATATATATATGGACTATTACGAAGTTTGTAATGAAAAGCAATGAACCATCGGCGAATTAACGACTGCGGGTATATCGGAAACGCGAAATGTTCATGGCACGCAATGAGAGCTTTGGTGGTGTGGGCTGTAACGAAACTTTTGAAATTCTCTTACGCGGTGCAAAATATTTTATATAAGCAGATATATGTAAAAAGAAACACTTTCCGATAGTCTTTCATTTCTTCTCAGACTCGCGTCGCGAAATTCTAAGCTTGCGAAGAGCTTGCGTATTCTAAGTTCTGCTGGAAACTTCGAGGGATGAGGTCATGCATAATGTATATATAGAGACATGTTCAATTCGCAAAAAAGCTGAGAAACATCTCAAAGTAGAATTTTTGAATTTTAAGTTTCCCTCTCGAATTCCCGGTTCTTTTTTGAATAATCCGCGCGTCTTTAAATTTTTCCCTTCGTTAAATCTGAACTTCCCCAAGTTTTTCTTGCATATACTTAAAAAAAAACATGTAGATTCACACAACTCCACGATACACGCTGAAACGTGAAAAGAGAAAAAAATCAATAAAACGCGTGAGCTTTCTTTATCGCCGGATATACGCACATCAGTCTACAGCTCCGACATACGGTGATAGAACAGGACAGAACGCGGAAGGAGCATCGCAGAGGGAGACAGATTAAGCGAGATAAGAGCTCGACAGGCGAGAGGGAGAGCAAAGAGATGCTTGACGTGCTCCGAATGCACTACTCCTGCATGTCCGAGGTTTTACGAGACACCATCTTCACCGGAATCACTTGGGCGTGATGCGCGGGCGGCTCTTTTCATAAAGCTCGTAAAAAGCTTGCACCCACTCAAGAGAGATACGCGCGGCCCGTATATGTATATATAGTTCGGCTAAGCGTCAACGGTGAGCTTCGCTCACTTTTATATGGGCCGATGCATGACCGAACGTGGAATTCGAATTGCTCTGTAAATTTTACGATTCGGAGATGAATAAATTTTTCCGAATAATGTAGAGCGACAGTTTTTATGGTGAGGGATTAGTGGATAACCCAGTTAGAACTGTATGTACATATATATAAAGGGCGCGCAGTATAAACGCTCCCTATAATTATCCAATGATCAAATGCAACAGGTTTCGCATTCATGCGCTAATTTAATTGTTTGTTGCGTGAAAGTGTTGTGTAAACATTGAGGTCAAGTTCGCTGGGTTTGTTAGCGAAAAGTATTTCCGGGGCTCTGGAGAGCGCGCGATGAATGAAAATTGCTGAAACGGCAATTTTCATGAGCGTAAAATCAAAGGGTATTCTGTACACTGTGCTGTCGATGTATTGTGAGCAAGGACATAAAATTTTAAAATACAGCAACTCATTCGTGTTACATAATATACTTAATCCTTATAATGCAATAAATTAAGCATCGTTCGTCGCAGAGAGTCATTAAATTCATGCCCCTCTGCTCCACTTTCTGCTATATATATAAAAGCCGAAAAACACTTAAACAAAGGCCGCGCACTAAGCCCTAATGAAAACGTAATTAGTCCGGCAATTTCGTAAAGCTTCCAAACTAAAAAAACCAAATTACTAGGCTTGAGCTAAACGCTTCCGTACATCAACGCGTGGGCCTCTCTTTTATGTCCCGTGACACGAAGGCCATAAAGCCATTCACACGACCCGTTCTTTTGCATATCTATTCACACGTACAAAGAGAGTCAAAGAGTAGTAGCGCGGAAAATTCGATTGCGGCGCTATTTAATTTCGAGCGAGTGTACGTCGCCGTCTCGCGGCTTATTTTCGGTGTCTCAACAATTGACAACTCCCGAAGCATCGCATAGATGACGTTCTTATAAACAAGCTCGACGACGCGTCTAAATCGAGCATTCTTCTGAATGACATTACTTTTTATTTTACTTATTTATAGCTACGATTATAACTAGATAATTTTCTGTAGTAATGTTTACACTATAATCATACGCTTCCATTTCATCGAAGTGTAGGCCATAGAATGTTTAAGTGCCGTAAATTTTGAGAATTATAAAAAAAATAGTAAATATAGCTTGACCTTATTGAAAAAGTCGTATAAACGGCAGCCCACAGGTGGAGAAAATAAGCCATCGTACTTCAGGTCGTATATAATAAATAATACTGATAAACACCTGTCGCGGCACTTCAATTACTTCTAAATACACAGTGTCATTCCTGCCTCCCAGTACTTATCTAATCGATAACGTAATGAACACCGCGCTTCGAGAGTTATTTTCTTCGACTTTCATCGCGACAGTTTTTTTCCCAACTATTAGCCTCAATCCTATAACCATGACCTGGTTGTCCGCGAATATGCAATATCTAAATAGAATGGGGTTGTAACTTTGAACAACAGTGCACCGAAAGAATTTCGTGGTAAAAAATAAAAAAGCAGTATAAATTTTCATTCAAAATACACGTAATATTAGTTTCAACAACTATTCTAATACCTCATATATTTTCTCGGTATACATATACATACGTGACAAAAAGAGGCAGATTCAACTCGACCGCATATATGCGACTCTATATTATTCAAGCAAATAAACCCCAGGCGCAATCGCTATCCAATATTCCGCGGGCAGTAAAACAGCAGCAGCAGCAGTAGCGGGAAGATCGAGCGAAAAGCGCGCGAAACACACGCCGGCAATCTAATTCTCAATCATTGACCGCGTGCGGCGCCCGCAGCCGACGCCGCCGCGATCTAATTTTCGCGCCAGACGCAGAGCGTATAGCCGCGTAATTTGAATTTCGCGAGCGTTGCCCGTTGCACAGTATATACGCGCGTTATTATACGCGGTCGGCCAGTGCGTGTCTGTCATCGGTCGCGGTTTAACGTCGTGACGCGGCACATAGGCTTGTATAGGCAACGTCCCGCCGAGCTCAATCAGCTGGAATCCATCAGAGGGTCGAGCTACGGATACCTACATACCCCCCGCTGCGATCATCTGCGATGCTATATCTTCTGGTAACAGCTGATGCCGAGATATCGTAATGCAGTTCGAGTTGCTACGGTCGTCTTGCGCTTTTCTTTGCTTCCGAGAGCTTGTGCGCGAATTAAGATCGAATTCGTATAATACCGTTTTTTGTCAATATATGTGTTATTTTTGTTCGAGGAGCAAACGCTGTTTGAGTGATTAATCGCTCATATATAATTACTATGAGATTTACACGCGGACAAATCGTGCTCACGTGGGTCATAAACAAATATTCTAACTATACCAATGCAATTAGTTAGTCAACGCGAAATTATTGTCGCATTACCGCTAAAGTACAGAGAGTATTGTGTTTATATTTACATCTCCCGCAGAACGAACTTTACCGTGCACGGCGCGAATTTCGCGTAAATTAATCATTTATTTATACGTAATGTAAATCAGTGAAAGTCGCGTTCTATGCATATACGCATATCTCCAACATTTGAGTTATTATTGATTCTCCAAGTTGAAAAGTGCTAGGCAGATATTTATATACCTGCAACGATCGAACAAAGTGTGTTATAATGAGCGAACATAGCGTATAAAACATAATATTTACCGGCGACAGGCGCAAATCATCCAAGCTAAAAGCAAACGTAACGTAACGTGCGAAGCATTCGTTGAAAAAGTGAAATCCGCAGAGCGCGATATCGAAAGCTCGCGGCAAAATCGAAGGACAGCATCGCAGCTGTACTATATACGGCAGTTACATAGTGCTGTACACAAAGGTAGATACAAAAACATGAAAGAGAAAAATTGCCAGCGCGTATATAATGTATAGAAAAAGAGCAACGCAAAAGTCGAGTGCACAAAGCGAAAAGAGAGGGGTAAGAAAGACGCTGCGGTTATACGCCGTGTCCGCGCATATAGCAGTAGCACGGAAAATCGGGTCAAAAAAAGCGGCCGAATGACAGGAGGCGAAGATATACGAAGAGAAACGCTGAAAGAGAGACAGTATCTGCTGCACCCGTATGGCCTCGGCCCGACAATGACGCCGCTGGATGTGTATCCCTGAATTAACCCCTAAACGGGCGCGCGCGTCCGCCGCGTCTTTTATAATTGCGAGCGCGCGCTAATTGGAAGCTGAATTGCGCATCGCTCTATAGGTACATACACGACGTTAAAAATAAAGGCAGAACGAGGCAGATGCGTTGATTAGCTGGAAAATGTCGCTCGGGATGTATAGATGTATATGTATGTGTGTGTGTGTGTGTATGTGTGTTTGGAAGAGCAACGCTGAATAATACTTGCAAGTGTGATCCGCGCGTTATGAGTATACATTATATGTTGCGGGGCTATTTTAGGGCTCGGGCTAATGAGAAATGCATACATCAGCCCGTGTGCGTTAACATATGTGAATTCAATTATAGAGAAATTCACGATGCACGATGGCCGCATTGACATATTGCGCCTGTCTATCGCGGCGTATTCACGGGATACGTCAATTGTCCGCATTTCGCGAAATATATATATATATATATATACACCTACCTACGTTTGAATGCCCAACTGGCCTACATCGATGCTGAGAGATGAATATATATATATTCGAATGATTCCTATATACAGTATATATACATCTCTCTATATAGCCGAAAAATCGTATATGACATAACAATATACACACGCACTGCACGCGGGTATGCGCAAACATATTACCGATGTGAATATGTTTTCTTTGCTCTCAGAGAGAATATTTGCCCAGCGAAAAGTGCGCATCGACTCGTCAAACAAGAATTATTTGAACATCTCCCCGAAATACCTTCTCGAGAGCCGATGTTGTACCTAAGATCCAAGAAAGAGAATAAACAAAGTTATACGCGGAAGCAATTAAAAGGACCAGCTCTTCCGGCGCTTACAAAATAATTTCGTACGGCATGCGGGTCCAACTTTGATTTAACGCTCTAGATCAACACACTCACATACACACACACCACGAAAACTTGTAAAGTCGACCCCTATCCTCTCTCTCTCTCTCTCTCTCTATCTTCTACAAAATATAGATATACAGCATCGTCCAACTTGTGTCAAACTCCATCCATAATTATTGTAACGCATATTAAAAAGAGCATAAAGACATACATCCTATACATATATAGGTATGTACACTTTCTCACTCCCACGCAACAGTCGCACAAAGCGCGCAGTATAGCCGTGAATTCTTAATGCCGTCTCTGACTAATGCATTAAAGCCGACGTGTCGAGAGTCGCTCATACCTGTACAACTCTCTCTCTCTATAGCCTTTTTCCTGGGCGTCGCGTCGCGGAATGCGAGAGCGAATCGATAAGGCGCGCGCTGTGTATATGCCGCTATCACGGCGGCAAGTGCTTCCTCCTTTCCTTCACCTCGACTTCCGCGCGGCCGATTAAAGATGCAAGAGACTGTCTCTAGTGTGTGTGTGTGTGTGTGTGTGTATACATGCCGTTGTCGTCGGCGTCGTCGTGTAAATGTGTCGTGTGGGAGACACTAACCGACCCTCGTCGATATTTGAGCGTAAGTATATAACTCGACGGATACGCTGCGATATGATGGCCACGGTTTGTTATTCTTTCGACGCCTCTTGGGCGTGTTATCTTTTTTCTATCTCATTTTTTTTCTATATACCCGTCGGAGTTCTTCAGAGGGCCGAAACTGTTGTTTTTGTACAGAAGCTTATGGAGAGAGATAGTGTGGCGAGAGATCATTAATCTTTCGCATTTTTTTTATTACTTCGAAAGCTTGAAACAAACGATTCCGAGTTTATTGTACTGGAATCTTTCTCGTTATCGGGTGTTTTTGGTCTAGAGGCTTTGCATAAAAGAAAAGGAGTGAAGTAGGTGCATATAGCTACTGGTGTATAGACAATTGGACTGCGCAGATACTAAATTTAAAAATCTCTGTGTACAATGTTTGATCGTCAGAAACGATTTTAAATAAAGGCTATAATGAATCGTTATAGACAGAGCCTATAATGTTGGCTGAATTATACGAAAGCAAATGGATAGAAAAGGTAGTTTCACCGAAAAAATTCAACGGTTCCCTTTGACGCGAGTGATCAACCGCCTAATTAAACCGAAACAGAGTGAAGGCCAAACAAACGTATACACTGCGGTACGGCACAAAGTCCTCCCCCGCGTTAACTTCCTAGAAAGTAATAATTTCACTTTCCCGCAGCTCGCGAGTGGCGTATAATTTAAAATGGCTGGAACCCGAACATTTTCTATTTCGCGCCACACAAATTCTCAAGCGCTCGGGCTGTAAATTTTTCATATACAAAACGCCACAGCCACGGCAGCTTAACCGAGTTAAGCGCAGCGGCGTCGGTATTTTCCTTTTTTTTCATATTTTTGCCTCTTTTCCAGTTATTTCTCTCTTTCTCTTTCCCGGCGAGCTGCACAAGTGTGTTTAGAAGGCGAATCGATCGCGCGACGTGCTATATAGAGTTCACGCGTCGAGGTCCTCTGCGCGGCTAAGCAAACTCGAAAAACGTATAACGATGTGTGTATATATAATATAGAAACGCGCACTCACTGTTTACTCTGCAGTGCCCTGCTAATTTCCCGGTTGGCCACTGACTTAAAACGTGGTTTATATTATGTATCGAGCGTCTTTTTTCTCTCTTCAGACGGCTTGCTGTACGTGGGTACACATTTAGGATTTGTCAATTTTTTACTGGGAAGCCCGCACGTGAGCTGAACGTTTACCAAAAGGAGCTGGTATATTAAGACAATGTTTGCGATTTATGCTTAAAAATAATCCATTTTGTTGGAGAATCCCTTGGGTTATGCAAAAATCGCAGTAATTGTGCGAAAAATAACGTCAGTTCCATGTCATCCATACACTAAACATGTAATATATGCGAGTTCACGGACGCACTAATAGCACAGCTCTATATATATGCATTTTGCTAGCGCGAACGCGTATACTGGCGCCATCTGGGCCGAGCTTGCAGGGCAAACATCCTCATAAAGCTCTTGTTATATTTGTAGCATTATTTGATTCGAGTTTGAATACGGGCCATTCATATAATAACAAAAGCAACGGCCACCGTTGTTCTCGAGGCGCAGTAAAACGCACAATTCAAAGCGTCCAGCAGCAGAAAGTAACACACAGGCGCGCGCGCGCGCGTGCGCGTTAACTCAGCACTGATTCGATTTCGTTTTTTCAACAGATACCTACATAAAAAGATGATGTTTCTCGCGCGCCGGGCGTAAAAATTTAATTCTTGAGCTCGGCGGCAAAAAGCAAACTTCATTATTGAATGCGTGCGCGAAAACTTGGCTCTTGTGAAGGGCAATTTTCCTTCGCGTCGCGTCGAAAGCTCGAGCGCGTATATAAAACAAACTCGTAAATCCAGCGGTGCAAGCGAGCGAGGGAAGAAAAAAATTCGATACTTTTTTTTTCTTCTTATACACAATCCGCGCTATATCGTAAAAAGCGCTCGCGGATGCATCGTCAATGAGCCTTCTGATTCGCTTTTTATCGTTTCGCAAGCGCGCACGAGCGCACGGGTAAACCAATCCACTCCATACCGGATCGGATAAAGCTATCAAGCGCGATTTTCAGTTTAGGCGAGGAGTAGGGCGTTTTTAGCCTGCGATTATATTAGACAATGAATCGACTGTTTTTCTCGCGTATGCATAAATCGTTTTCACTTTTATTCTCTAAAGATATATTAATGGTATAAAACACGCGTTCTCGCCTGTGCATGAAATTAAAAAATTTTCGATAAAAATTCCGGTCAAGCGATTACATGATTGTACACTAAAACTGTACAACCGAGTACACACTCTTGAAAGCTCTCTCTCTCTCTCTCTCTCTCTCTCTCTCTCTCTCTCTCGCTGGTCGACGAAATTAAATTTACGAGCGAAGCTGTTCATTAACGTGTCGCACTCGCTTGTACACCGCGTATTATACGAGAGGATCGGTCGCACACACACACGCGCGCGCGCGCGCGTACACTTGCCGGACGAGGCCGTTATATTGTAATTTAATACCGCCATATAGCGTATATATAGCGTGAAAACCCGTTGGGTAACTCGAGTTTGTTAGGCCGCGCCGCGCGGATATGAAATCGCGCGAAGTGCCGGTGTTCGATTGCTCGGTGCAGCTCTCCGTGTTTGTTCACCGGGCTCGTGTATATACATAATCCTGGATGGCGCCACAGCGCGAGCGCAATAATAATAGCATATAAGAATACGACGTATAATACGGCGCGTTGTTTATTGAACGTTTCGCGCTGGAATCGTTGATACCGCTCTCGTTTATGTATGTGTCTGTGTATATAGGGAGACGGGAAACGCTATACTGCGGGAGAGGATCGATGCGTATATATATGTAGGTATCGGCGAGAGGCGATATTCTTTCTTTTTTAAGATTTCGCGTAAAACGAATTTTGTGGCACGAGCGAATGGGTTTCCGCATTATGCGAAATCGTTCCGCTTGCGCTGAGCCGCGTACTATGATTAAAATTGGTTTGTCAGAGATATATTGAACTCGTTTCTCGAATATCAGGATTATTTTGTTTAAACGTTTTGTTCAAAGTCGCTTTACTATTCGATGTGATGCGCGGTTGCATACTGTATAGTTTGTAATTACAGTCAATGTATAGACATGCAATCAGCGAATAGGTAGATCTATATATAGGTTTGAACCAGAGAATATGCAGCAATAGGATGTAATGTCATTATATTGCTCGCTTATATACATGTTTATAGTGAATTCATTTACACTTTTGTAAAAGTCTTGAATTATATCTTGTTGAGTTTCAAATATATTCGAAACGGAAATCTATCTATTAACCAATCAAACAGCACTGTAGACATCTATTTTTAATAGTCAGTCCAAATCGTATACGACCACATCAATTATTATCTAGCTCTAATTAATATAAATTTAAAAATGCTAGCTTCTAAAAGCAAAATAGGTTACCCCAGCCATTCAATTAAATTTAATCGCGCAACCCTTCAACTTATTCATCCGGTATCCAATAAACAGTTTTATAATAATAATATCTACATGCGACCTAGATTAATTAATTATCCATACAATATATCCCGAGATCGATTCGCCTAGACGAGACGAAAATAGAGCTTCGCTTATTACTTTTCAACGCAGCAAAAAATTTCGCAAAACTTTGCATACCAGCAGCAGCAGCAGACACACTTTGCCTCCATTATGTTCGATGGGCACTTTAGTCGCGCTCTCGCACGAGACGGCGAAAGAAGCGCGCGCGAACGAGAATGAAGTAGAGTTTCGAAAGTCCCCCTCGTCGCGGCCGCCGTCGACTAATCATCCAATTACTTACTACTTTTAACTGAATTCCCGGTGGTTGTGGTGGTGGTGGTCGTCGTCGTCGTGGCGGGAGATTCTTGAAAGACAAAAGTACCTACGGGTCAACAACGCGCAGTTCTCGAAAGATAGAGGGAGAGGCCGACGCAGGCAAAAACGAGCTTTATTCTCCGTTGCGCGCGCGCGAGTGTGGAACACCGGCTGATAGTGAGCTGTTGTTTGCATTGTTGCAGCTGCGCCGATGGCGGAGTTGCGCAAGTGCGTTCAACTTTCTTTCCGGCCTGTTAAGAAGCCCTATTTTCGTAAACGAACGTATCTATATATTTCGATTTTACCGCGAATGAAATTACGAAATTGAAGTATATACACTCTGTGTCGAAGAAAATTGATGGAATAATCAAAGAATCATCCTCGCTGTAATTCTCTCTGTATACGACGTGTTTCCCAGTATAAGACGTATGTTAAATTCATTCGATCGCAAGCTCACCGCGGTAAAACCTGATGGAAATCCATATATCATAGCACAGGCTGCATGTATTATGCATGCGAGTCTGACAAAACTATGTCGCTCGCATATAATATAAAAAAACATCCCGTATATATTTCCGATCAATCAATCCCATATATTTCACTTTCCCGCAAGGCTTACACGCCCTGCCGCGCGATGTCCCACAGAAGCAAAAGCTCGTCGAACGTTTATTCCAATCATGCCGGGGCAGCAGCCTCGTAAAGAAGTCGGACGGGCCGAAAGAGAAGCTCCGCGCGTACACTCGAAAAATCTCTCCTGGGAGCAGTATAGTCCGTATGTATACCTACATATACACGTCCGCGCTGAGTTTCCGCGCGTTGTATATGTAAATTCAATGCCAAGAGCGCGTACGCGTTGGCGGCCGCCGCGAACCGAATCGGCGGAAAAGATACGACCGAAGCTGAAAATAAAGCTCGGCGAATTTTCCGATTGTTTGGATGCAGGTCTTTGATCGAAAGGGGTAAAACGATGAAGCGAAAAACTTATCCGAATCGTCAGCCCGAGAGAGAAGTATATAATTATACAAGTGCCATATGCGTATGTACGGGTGTATATATACATCATTATGATGCGACTATATTATAATTATCATCATCCGAGCTACAGCACTATAGGGCGTATATACAATTATACATACATACATATATATACTACGTCACAGTGCGAGAGCTCCAAACTTCCATCTCGCGCACCGAGCCATTATATCCGCGGCGCAATTTACATAGGATAATCGCACGGCGACGGAGATGTATACACTACACTCGGTAGTAGTGTGTGTATACATATACTACGCGCAAGCGTCGCAACTTTCCGAGCGACGCCTTCGCGCGCGACTTATATATGTGGGCGCGGCTATACTACTTATACATATATTACAGCTGGCATAGTCTTTCGCGAAGAAAATCCCTTTGTAATTGTCTGGAATCCACTTTGAAGAATTACTCGCGGCGCTATAGGGGTACACTATGTGGGATTTAAAAAGATGCTTGTTTGTTTATCGTTGCTTTGTTTCGAAAGAGAGAGAGAGAGAGAGAGAGAGAGAGAGAGAGAGAGAGAGAGAGAAAGACAGAAATTGCTCGCGAGCGATCGACAAATCGCCCTTGCATTGTGGTTCACTCGGAAGTTGTTTTCAATAAAACGGGGAAACGCATACTCTCCGCCGCATACGTATTGCCTTGTTTGTATGAGAAGAAGAAAGTAAACACGCGACGCTGTATTATGCTATTATATACGCATATATGTAGACAAAGTGGGTAATTTTTGCGATACGCTACACTCTCTCCTCACAACTAGATGGAAAATACACAATTCGTACATCGGGAAATAAGCCATCATCCACCTACCCTCATTCTCGTTGTTGCCGATGACGATCTCGGTCTTCTCAAAGTCCTCCTCTCGCAGCAGGTCGAGCGGATCCTTGGTGAGGAAAACACCGTCGATCGTCGGGGCCGATGGAAATCCGAGAATACCCCCGTAGCTGTTCCACTGCTGCACCGATATGGTCTTCGCGTCGACCTGCCTCATGCAAGCCATCACCTCCGAGGGGTTATCCTCGAGCATGCTGGCGTTGCACTTGCAGTCGTTGACGAGGATGCGCGCGACCTCGTTCGCCCTCTCCGAGCTCATGTAGCTCCAGGGTGCGTTGAGGGTACCGCTCTGCAGAATGCCCCGCCTGACGAGTCCCCGGGTCACGGGCGACATCAGGTGGAGCGAGACCGATCCGCCGCCGGCCGACTCGCCGAAGATCGTTATGAGATCGGGGTCGCCGCCGAAGACCCTGGCGTTGTCCTTGAGCCACTTGAGAGCCATCGCCTGGTCCCAGAGGCCCATGTTCCCGGGCGCCTCTTCCGTCGCCTTGCCGAGGTAGTCGCTGAGGTAGAGGAAGCCAAAGGCCCCGACCCGGTACTGCATCGAGGCGATGATGCAGTCGCTGCGCGCGGCCATCATGTCGGCGTCGTAGACGTCGAGGGTGGCGGTGCCGGTCATGTAGCCGCCGCCGTAGATCCAGACGAGTATCGGCATGCCGTTGAGCGATCGCTCGGCCGACTCGCCGCCGCCCTTGTGCCTGAGCCGCAGCTTCTTCGGGACCCAGAGATTCATGTAGAGGCAGTCCTCGCTAGTGTTGGTGTTGGGGTTCCACATCTCCTCGCCCTCGAAGCCGGGAAAGTACTCGTAGCGCTCCTGCACGCAGCTGTTGGGCAGCACCGTGGCGTTGAGGACGCCGTGCCAGGGCTCGAGGGGGGCGGGCTTGCGGAAGCGGAGCGGCCCGACGGGCGGCTTGGCGAACGGCACCCCGTAGTAGATGTGGACCTCGCGGTCGAGGATGGTGCGGGACAGTCCGCGCATGAGACCGCTCGTGGTCTCGACGATCAGAGGGTCCTCCACGTACTCGCTGCTCATCCCGTTGATCTGCCTCGCGCGATGGTTGCCGGTGTGGCTGTGCGTCGCGCCGAACAGGTCGTCCTCGTCGTCGTTGGCCCGGGCCGCCGGTCCCGCGAGCAGCAGGACCAGCAGCGCGAGCGTCAACTTCCCGGGGCACTGCATTATCACACCGCACCGGCGACGACGGCAACAAGTTGCGCGCGTTCGATAACGATACGCGACTCTCCTTCTCTCTCACTCTCTCTCTCTCTCTCTCTCTCTCTCTCTCTCTCTCTCTCTCTCTCTCTCTCTCTCTCGAGCTTTATGTGCGTGTATATACTCTTTTTCCCAGCAGCAGCAACGTCTACACTCTCACTTTTTTTATTATTCTCTGCGCGCGCGGATGTGGTTCAAGTTCATCAGCGAAGTCTGAGGGACAGTAGCGCGCTTCGGCGCGCTAACCTACGCGCGCGCATCTGCTGACGCTGATTCGCTATGTGTAATATATATTTATATACGAGTTGACGCGCACTCGATCTGCGAAAGCTCTGCAAGCTGCGCTTTATTCTTCGTCTGAGCAGAGGAAAATCGAGGAGCGATGGCAACACACACACGCAGTAGAGTAGAGTATATATGTAACGGCGCGGCGGCCAGCGTGCCGCGATGCACGGGGTCGACTGATCGCGCCCGTGGCTGCGAGGTGGTCGCGAGTTGTTCTCCCGCCTCTCGGCGCGCACTTCGCTCCGTCTCGCTCTTGCTCGGGGCGGTCGGCTGCTGCTGGTGGTGGTGGTATCGCGCGCGCGCGCGCGCTCTTGCGAGAGAGAGAGGGACGTTGTTATATAGATATATATGCGTATACGTGTGTGTGTGTGTGTGTGTGTGCGTTCTTATACACACGTCTTCTGCGTGTACTTGTAAGCTAGAGCGGAGGTCACATCGCTGCTATATGTATACCGATGATGTTACTTTAGAAGTCGGGGGTTTTGGGCTGAAAGTTTCGCAAAATTTCGGAGCGTCGTGCTCTAACGAAGGCAATTACAAGCATCGAGAATAATCGATTGGCGAATACGCAGGTTGCAGTATACAAAGACGTTTAACGCTTGCGGTCATTAAATTGATTGGCATATATATGTACACGTGTGCACTGCGCGAGCTTTCATTTTTTACGAGGCGCTTTACAGCGTTTTATATAGAGCTGTAGATCTTCCCCGTTGTTATAAAAAGACACCAATTATTTCTTCGTTATAATGTCGACCAGTATATGTATTATACAGAATATCTCGTGCGGGAAAAGTAAATAACAGCAATGTGACAAGGACGTCGTCGACGCGCATTTATGTTTATTATATATATATATATATATATATATATATATATATATATATATATATATATATATATATATATATATATATATATATATATATATATATATATATAGCGGCGATTATTTCATTCTTTGTTATAGCTCCGAATCGAGGCATTTTAATGCGGCGAATGAAAGAGCCGAGGGCCACAAAGAGAAATACAGAAATACGGTTCTCTTTCTCTGTGATAAAAAAAAGAGTCGCAGTGGTGCAGGTAGTTCCTTTTTTTCCCTTTTTTTTGTAACGAGGCGCGACATCGATTTTCCGGGCTGCACACCCGGTGAATGGGCGATTTCGGATGAAAATAGACTTATTGTGAACCTCTGTGAAAAGAAAAAGTAGCCCGTGTACTGTACAAGCCGAGCCCGAAGCTTGTTTGTCCGAGCTTTATTATTCCTTTTTTGTTTTAGCTATGTATTAATAATCCGCCGCGATTGCTTTTATTCTGCTCCTTTTTTTCTGTACACCATTTCACCCTGTAGCCGCGAGTCGTCGAAAAAAAAAGTGATTCCAGTGCAATCAGAGTCTGTCCTATTGCATCTCCTGCGGAGGAATTGACCGATCGCACGTTCTTATAAGACACAACGCAGTCTGTTCGAATCAACGCAGAGTCATGTAGCCAAAACGAACAAAATGTATTCCCCTCGCCTATATACAAGTAATATACACTCTCTCGATCTCCGTGAGAGAATAAAAGCCATAATAAATAGAGCGTCGAGCTATAAGCGAATTTCAAAGTGGTACACGTCCACTCGTGCGCGCGGCTCAACGACACATCGCTCACATTGGCCGTGAAGCTCGTCGCTACAGTGCCAAGAGCGAGAAAGAGAGAAAGAGAGAGAGAGAGAGAGAGAGAGAGAGAGAGAGCGAGAGAGAGCAGTGAGTAAATCAGCGATGATAGCTCGGCGGCAGCCGCACACGGATCCTCCTCCTCGAAAGCCAGCGAGAGAGCGTGTGTCATCAAGCTGGCCCGTAGCAGAACGCGCATAACGAGCCTCTTCCGCTGACAATTGGGAGGACCGTCGCGATCAATGTATACGTATATACATCTGTGTAGATGTAAGTACGACGTCTGGCGCGTACGCAGGACCGATTGTTGTAGGGAAAGCTCGTTAAGCGCTCTTTAGTCGAGCGGCAAATGCACTTTGCGCGCGCAGCAATCGTTGATTCAATATACACTCTCTGCGCTGCCGGCAGCGAGCTATACCGCGCTGTCGCGGCTGCCATCAGCCGCAGTTACGCGAGCTTCAAAGGTCACACGCGCGACCCTCGCGTCACTATTATAATATGCGCTACTGCGTCTTGTTACCTCGGCGCGATTTTTCGTGGCTTTTTGCTCGTGTTCTCATCGTTACTATATTGTGCGGTGCAGACTTTCGTTTATATTCATTATCACTTTTTTGTAATTGGATTGTGTATTTTAACTGACTATTCGTATCTATATATCGTGAAAAACTTAATCATACAGTTAAAGGAACATTCTTTCTCATACGCTTATCCCATAATCAAGCGACGAAATTTATCAACTAAATCGCCCGAAAAAAATCCAGCTCGCTCGCAGCCCATATATACATATACGAATTCCGTTTATAATCATCGGTACATTTACCCTTATAAACGAGCTTATAATACTCGAGGAAGCGTTTGCGTGCCATCGTGCTCGTGTGCTCGATAGAGAAATAACAGAGAGCTACAACTGTGCAAGGGTGCTGGAGGAAAAAAAAATAAAGGCACGAAGCGTTCTCGCGAATTTCATTTCGCGCGGGGCAACGTCGATGTAACGCGTGACGGCCGGCTGTTTGGCGAATTTATCTCGCTGTTTGCGGTTTGAATTTTCATGCCCCTTCACTTTCGCTTTTATTCTCTCCGAGAGCCTCCCATCAGACTGTAGATATGTATATACATATACACTCAATGCATGTCTATTTTACCTGCTCCGAACTCGTTCGACCGGCTATTAACTAATTGCTTTTTGTGCCGACGTATATTCGCGCGCCAAAACTCGAATATAATATACGCGTGCAACGCTCTCGTATATAACAAAGATCGACGGAGCGGAGAACCGTGTGAGTATTTCGCGCGAAATCTGCGCGAAGTGATGTACGCTTACTTTTTTTGTCTGTTTATGCTGTTTTATCAGAGGAAAATGTTTGATTTTCGCCGGAGATAAATATTGTTCGATGCGAGTGGCTGAGAGGAAAGAGATGGGAGAATTAAAAAGGATTGTAGTGATCTGACAGCTTATGATGGATCGCGTTATTCGCATATATATTCACTGGTGTGTTAGTTTGCGGCTATCAGATTTCTATTGGGAAAATCGCTCATACACTATGCATAAGTAGTATAGGTAAACGTTTTTTTTCATAATTGAATAAAATAAAAGGAAGAATCGTGAATTTTTTTAATAAAAAGTGATTCGACGAAAATTAAACTGTCAGTGTTGGAATGTCAAAATAAATATAATGTACATTGTATATAATACGCTGCTACAACGCACAAAAAAACGGTCAACGACACCCAAAGCGTATAATGTCATAAATCAAAAACGCGTTATCGGCACGGTCAATCGGCCGAGTTGCCCACGGATAAGAGCACAGCAGTCCTTGAAAAATGGTGAATTCGTTGTTTTGCGCTCGTCACGGATATGCCTCGTTAATGCGAAAGGCGAGAGAAAAACGAGGAATAAAAGGCAGGTGGAATAAGGAAGGAAAAGAGAAAAAATAACAAGCTCACGCGAACCAAGGAGGGCTTGTTTCTATATGCCTGCGTCAACACTATACTAGTAGATCTTTACGCGGTGGATGAAGAAAAAAAATAACCATATTTACGTTTCAGCGCGTAAACATTGCTTCTCGCGAAGAAGCAGTTTTATTAGATGTAGGGATAAGGAAAAATGCGCAGCAAACAGTATTAACGAATGCTTCTTTATTTACCGTGTTATATAGTCAAAGACTAAAAATGCTCATCCCGATCCTCTGCGGGGGACTGCATTTACAATGTGTACCCAGTATTTGAGGCACATAAAAGCGGCCTGGTTCTCTCTCTCTCTCTCTCTCTCTCTCTCCTACAGGTGGTATATACGTATATATACACAGAGTCTCGCGCCTGCGTGATGTCGACCGCGTAGCCCGCGCTATATATACATGTATATAAGTATATTATACATGCACGCGCTTGCGGCCGTCGGCTATATAGGCTTTTACAAGCCGCGCCGAGACAAAAACGAGAGCACGGCGCGAGAATGAGGGTGGGAAAAGGGATAAAAATCTCTTGAATCGGGTTATCTGGAAATAGTCGCAAGCCGCCGCCGTCGGCGCGCAAGCGGGTCATTGTTTACGTCACCAGACACACACGAGTCTTTTATATAGCGCGCAGTTCTCTCCCTCTCTCTCTGTTGCACCTCCGACACCTATATATATATCTGCATGTGCAGATCACAGGTGGAGCGAATATACGGGTATGCGTGCGTGTATATGTGTATATTTGTAAGCATAGAGAGAGTATATATACGGGCGTCGCCTGTGGCGACGGAATCTCGAAATTCTCGACAGTCTGGAGGACAGTGAAAACGGTCCTCGAGATTCATGAAGAGCGTTATGTACTATGGCCGTTGTGACGACCGGCTCAGCATATAGTACATATACTTATATAAGCGACTGTGTTGTGTTTAGACCACGTGTTGCAATATCAGGGGGGGGGGGGAGCTTATGACGAGGAGATTGGCAATGTTTGCCTTATCCAGATTCACACGCGGGAACTACGGATTGGTAAACTTGAATCTTGTTGTTAGCAGTGTGAGTTTTCTGTGTATATATATGCTTAGTGTCTTTCTTCTCTCTCTGTCTTGTGGTATTCCGTAGTCCTGAAAAAACATTGTAAATCGTGTGATTATGAGCTCCTTACATTACGAGACGTATATTTTTCGCCGATTAACTCACTTCGAATAATACGAGCGCTGTTATCTCTCGACTGATCCGGCCCGCGTATAATTTCCCCGAAGAAAATAAAAGTTCTTATCGCCAGAGCAGCAGCAATGAGGGAAAATTAAAAAAGTTTTTTCTTTCTATATTCAGGATGCGGATTATATATTTTTCACGGAGATAAGTCAGTTTTTCTCGTTCGTTTGCAGTTATCTCAGCTCGCTCTGAGTCGCACTATACTCGTATTAATTGTATATTATAATGTGTTTTTTCTTTACGCAGCAATCGATCGAAACGATCGAACTAATCAACATCCTCTTTTCTTCAGCTCTGCAAAGGAATCGAATAATAACATACGCTAATACGAATCCTATAGTGTATACAGTCCTCATTAGCCTCACGCCCTCAGCCATTAATTCAAAGCGCTATTACGCGCGTCTTGCGATTCCCTTCGACCGAATAATCGGGTCTTACGCTCGAGTGGCGTTCGGCGAATCGCCGCTTATTCACCTATATACACACACGCGCGCACGCGCGTATATACAGCGAATAAAGCTTGCTATATACAGGTATACAGGCTGAAGCATCATTAGAAGGTGATCCATTACGCGGATACGCTATTTTCCCGTTTAATTTTCCCGGGCCCGGGCCGGAACGAATAATTAAACGCAGCCGAGTGCTGCTTGCGCAGCCAACCTTCGCGCTTGATCTCTCCCCCCCCTTGCTCTCCCCGCCTGATGCAAGTCTATGTAGCCTCTGCTGCTATGCGACTCGCGTATATTTACACGGGGTAAACTCTTTGAGGTTCCTTTTTACGTATATCTATGGCGGGATCGCTCTTTCGCTGCCATCAGCCGCACTTTCTTCTTGACCCCCTCTCCTTCTTTCTTTTAACGTTTCAATGATTCATGAGCTTTGAACGAATTCCGCGCTCTATGCGTGTATATCTATATGTACTATCGGATTTCATTTCTTCTTGATATAGCATTAGATATTGATGGACACAGCCGCGCGAGTAGCACACGCGACGGATCTATATACTTCTTTTCACTTCATATATTGAACTAAGTGAATGGGTATGTAGTGCGCGCAACGCACCTTCTCTCGCGGTTTCCTCAATTTGTATATGCATAGCGCATGCAATATAGTGTATTTGACATCTTTCTTAAATGATTCAACATTATGTGCATTGACTGAAATTTCGAAGTTTGCTTTTATTTTTTCGAGTGTCTTCTGGACAGCCGTATACATCTTGCATATTTCTTACTTTGACAGATCGGGAAAATCTTCTCAGTGAGAAACGTGTACAATAATTAATCGATCGAAAAAGTATCTCTTTCGTGACGCGAGTATATGTATAATTAATTCAGACTGCCGAGAGACCGCGCAATTATTTATAGACTGTGCAGTAGCTTGCTGGTTTAATCATACATATATACATATGTTTAACCGAGTTTAGTGATAATCAGAAGGCGCTTCGCGGTTCGTCATCGATCTAGGCATACTCTCACTGTGAAGCTCTAGTGCAGAAAAGAATGAATAATGAAAAATACTCGTGGAAATTTAATGACATTAAATTGTTAAAAGTGTATGCTAAAATGTATATATCTCCATACCCACACAAGCGTTATCGCGAGTATATGCATAATCAAAAGAGAGCAGTAGCTCCAGAATCGCATCAGAACACGCCAGCCGTACAGCAGCAGCATCAGAAAAAACAAGCTCGGTTCACTTTTTCGAAAGCTCACGCAAGCTCCCGATGATTTACGAAAAAGCACCGAGTCATCCTCCTAAAAAAAAGAAAAAAACCCGAGTTGCGCACAACGAGCAAGCCAATCCCGATGGAAGGTCTGCTGCTGCACACGGAGATCGTATATACAACACACAGTGCTGTATCGGCTGTATATATACACACACACAGAGAAGAAGAAGAGAAATTGCCGGGCGAAAAGTAGCAGCAGCAGCAGCAGCAGCGGCAGCTCTCGCGCGCGGGAGAGAAAGTAATGAGAAAAGTTATAGATTTTTCGCGGCGCATGCAAGTTCTTGGCCGACAACAAGGCTTCTCTATATCTTGGGCGCGGCAGCGGCGTGCGCGCGAGAGTAGTATAATATAAGTATATACCTAGACAGATAGCGGGTCGCCGGCGAACCCCCGGCTAGATTCGTAAGAAATCGATACGCAGCGCAAACCTGCCACCTGGTAGCGCTGCAGGCAGCCTCCGGAGCTGCTGCTGCTGCTGCTGCACTCTTCGCGCTTGGCTGCACTGCGCGGAGCTCTATACCCACAGGCTCGTTATAGCTCCTGCTGCAGGTCACGCGGTGCCCTCTCCGCCAGGCTGTATATACTGGAGAGGGTACTGCCCACCCCCTGCACCAGTTCCAGCTCTCTATATAGCGCTATCTCGCTTCTAGCGACTCGTGTCGTTAATTTCTCTTCACATCCGACGCGCGGGTCTTGAGCTTTTTTTGCTGATGGTTTTTCATGTGCTATGTATTATTTAGTGTGATTTTCGTTGCTGACGAAATAGTCTTAATAAAGGACGTCCGGCTGGAGCCTGTCTCGTTTCTATATACCCGACGCCCGGATATTGTCGTCGTTTCGCGTTAAATATTCAAAAACCTTTTTACTCGAACCTTTATTCCACACTGCGAGATAAAAACGTAGATTTAATTTGTAAATAATATCGAACGAAGCAAAAGCTTCATTCATTATTCAAAGAATTACGAACCGAAGCCCGCAGACTGCAAATTTAGTCTCGAATATATAGATTCGCAAACTTCTCGTCCTCCGTCCCTTTCTAGGCCATCCGTTATACCGTTGACCTGAACTTCGTGCAAGCGTCCGTTCTGCACTGTCTTGATCTCCTTTATTAGATATAATGTACGGTCCCGGCCACGATAATACGAGCGATTGCCTTCTCGAGTCAATGAGCTTGTCCCGGCGCGAGCGCGCGCGCGCGCGCGTGATTCAAATCCGGTGATAACGAGATAAACCATCGCGACCCAAGAATTAGGGAGGACCGTCAGGATATAATGCACAGTGCCTCTGAAAATTTACAACGTTATGCCTCCGAAGTAGACAAGCTGATTTATATACGTGTGTCGGAAGCTTGCGTTTCAATTCGCTTCCTAATAGACGAGAAAATTCATTTCGCTTATTACATCGAGTGCCCGTGACGCAAATAAACCGCCATAGATTATTATTTTTACAACTTCAAGCAGATTCCCCTCGCAATATTCCGTATAGCATTGAATCAGCCCGCGCAAGCAGCAAAGACCCGCGAGAAGTTGGTAATCTTATTTATACAACGCCTGGCTCTTCGTAATCACCCGTTATCCCTCCGAGTCGACTATTTCTCATTTTCTTTCGCCTCTTTATCCTCGTTTTCCTTGCTGCTGCAAGTTCGCGCACGCGCGCAAATCACCGCTGGCATTTCCCGCTGTAAAGCTTCGACGCGCAGTTCGAAAAGAGGGAAGAGGGATGAAAATATATCAAGGAAAGTCACCGCGAGTGTACTTCGATTCGCCAGAAAAATCCGAAGCTGCGCTGAAGATTTGCTCTGCTGTACTTTATTATTACCACCGGTGTTACGAAAAGTTTGAGGGGTTATTCTTTCTTCATAATACACTGATCAAATTCTAGGTGTTTCAAAGAGTGCTCCAATCTGAACTGTCAGACCGGTTTATTGCGGTCAGAGATCCAGAGAGTATAAGCGATTGTACGGACGAGTATAACAGTTTAAGTTGAATTCGGATACATTTTTAATAAAGTTTATATTTTTAAAAGATTCAATACCGTACCTATTTCTATTGTTCATCATCCTCTATTGTAATATCACTCTATATTAAAAGCGAGAGATTTTGCATCGTCGCATAAGAGAGTTACCCTCGATGCATAATTCTCCACTTATTTTCAAAGAGAATCATAAACAAAAGAAGAGTATTAAAAAAATTAGGACTGCCCATTCTCAAACACTCTTTACTATTCTCCTCGAGTCGGTCACGGTATTGTTCAAAAAGAGAGAGAATAGCTCGTACACGCGACTCGATCGCTTATCTCATGCAGCCGAGTCACATATACAGTCGAAATGGATGCGCATGCATTGAGCGAAGGAGAAGCTAAAGATATCCGGCGCCCATTGTAAACTCGGCCGCGGAGTCAACGTAAACTAGCGGGAGGAGATCCGCCCACGCTTCGCTCTTTCTCTCCCCGCAGAAGCCGGCCAAATGTAAAGAGGCGATCACGGCACGATAAAGAGGAAGAGAGCTTTCGGGTCCAAAGTTGGCCAGTCCCAGGCGATTCCGCATCGATGCTCCTCGAGTGCAGGAGGGAGAAGGGCAAGAAATATATATGTATATATATAGCGTGATGCAAACTAGCTCTCGACACAAGGAGAAAATATAAGAGAAAAATTAGAGATAGGAAATAAGTACGCAGGATATATAGAATGGGGTTGAGGAGGGCTAGACTCGCTGAATATTATATATATATATATATACCGAGGTAATTTGAATTTCTAATGTCGCCGCGAATTTCTCATTTGCATTGCGTAAAGTTTGCGCGCTACCGATTTTTAAGAAAGAGCGCGCCCCCATGATTTCCTAACGCCTGGGACCGAAAATTTTTGCCGAAGCAGTTTTTCGCCTTTTCTCCTGGCCGCTTGCTACTCGTTCGGCTGGAACAGTGCCGCGCGCGATCTTCAGCATGCAAGATTAAAACTTCAAACAAGTTTTTCCTCAAAACAAAGTTTCTTGTTTGATAAAGATTCTTGTGCATATTACATGGCCTTAACTGCCTGGGAAATATAGTCTTTCGAGTAGTTTTTAAAGGTATTATTTTTTCCTTTCTTTTGACGCTGCGTACGAGTGTATAAGTTGTAAACTTATTCGTAGTAGCGCAAAAACAACGATGTATTCTTTTGAAATGCATGTCACCGAAATATGATAAATTCGCAATATAATTCAATAGCAAATAGAAGAAACAGCACACAATGTATGTTATATAAGAATGACAAAAAAGAAAAAGTCGCGCTTGAAGAAGCCACTGCAATGAAAAGAGAGAGATCGCGGTTGCTGCAATATTCTTGCTGCGTATACTTCTGGCGGGCTTTTATATATTGCACATCATCCGTATTCCCTACTTGAGATCAAAAATCACGAGGAGAAAAATTGTGCATTGCATATCGAGCAGTAGTGCAAGTCACTGGGTATCACTGTGCAATTGATTTTCTTCCTTGTTTGCGGGCACATACTGGATTATTAATTTCGATCATGCGGGCGCGTCGATGTACTGGATATATTGATGTTTTCCGCGCGCGCGTTCCCTCTCTCGCCGTTGCAAAATGATTACATGCCGGCTTTGCGGCTGGCATCGTCGATTAATAATAATCATTTGTTAACAGAGGTATAATTATTGTGCACAGCATAGTATACAGCGGACGAAACGATTTTTCGTCGCGGGTATAATCTATATTTTACAAAATTTTGACCCGGAATATTTTGCTCATTAATTAGAATTTTTAATCAGAGCACTGATTACATTGCGCGGGTTGACCCAATTTCAAAATATTGAGTTTGAAATTTTACATTTTTTAATTAAAAAAATAGACTTTTAACTTTAGCATCGTGCAGCAATGAGAAGATACAAAATTACATTCCTTTAATTATGTGAAAAAGTATGGGGGAAATCTTGGTAAATGAAATTAATGAGGGAATTAATGGAGTCTAATAAATAATCTATGAATACGGTGTTTAATATATCCGCTACTTAGAGCTAAAAATAAGCTTCATAACTTCAAGTGTAGGAATTCTGCACTTTACACCGGGGAGCGTTAATTTTTAATTATATCCCGCGGCATCGTATACATTTTTTCTTTCACCGCGATTCTTACTACGCCCATTTTTAATTAGCAAACTCGCTCCTCGCATCATTCAGACGTAGAACTACATGTAGACGCTATGAGCAAATACGATAACAATTTTTCGGATAAAGTACTTGAAAACTTTCATGAAGAGCATAATAAAGTTAATTCGATACTTTCGTCGAGCGAGACTCCCTTTATGCGGTGTAAAGCAATTACTTGGTAGCTAGGCCACAATAAAAGCTCGCCATATAGCCATTAAAAAAAGGGTAAAAATGGTAATGGGCAAGCGCAGGAAGAAAAAAACAAAGTTTTATAGTTTTTACTTCGGCTATAACAATCGGCAAACACTCTTAATAGCTTGTAATCGTAGTTATGCATATCTATACAAACCTTACGAAGAATAGACCGCTTAGCGTGTTTTAGGACGTAACATAAGAAAATTAAATATATTTTGGGCAGAACCTATTAAGTTTCTAGTTTACAACCATGAAAGAATAAACATTCCAAAATCGAGCCAAATATTTCCTCCGATACCATAGTTACGAATTCATGAGAAATAAAAAGATATGACCGCTGGTAAGGCCATTCAAGATGCTCTCTCATGTTGACAATTTCTGCGTCTTATCCATGCTGGATAATCCTTCTTAAGAGGATAAATAGAAAAAAGAATAAGGAGCGACAGAAAGAAAAGACATTTCGGGAAGACTCAACTGTGGAGGTATTATATGACTTCGTTGTCCTTTAGGACATCAGATAAAAATGCAATTGTAGATTCTCAGCTACTATGCCATTGTTCCGTTTTTACAGCCGCGAAGAAATATCCGTAAAAATATAAGTCATAACCAGAGTGCAATAAGAAAAACATCTTCTTAAGATAAAATGAAAGTCCTCGCAAGTTTTTTCTCCTTCAAAACGCACCACACAAGGCTGCTGTTTCTCGCGAGCAGTATAACGCTTTGCGTTATAAAAATATCTTCCATACAACACATTTGCATGACAATTTAAGTTAGTGCATGCGCAATTCGATCATGCAAAATTTATTTCTCCTCATATCTTAATAAATAGCGGATAGAGGGTAAAAAAGTCGAAAAAGAGAGCGTGCAAAACGCGTAAAAGAATCATCGCACGTAATAACGTTGATTAGCCGATGCGCATGAGCCGCGGCTAGTATAACGAATGTTTAATGAAATTCGCGGCTCGGGCTACTTTCTAATCTTCGAAAGTCCTCTCTTTAATTCGCTGCGTCTTTCTCATTCTCTGTCCCCCTCCGACTCGCAAGTCGTTTGCCAACGGCGAACCCGAGTTTTCCGAGCTGCGGTAATGGAACCGCAAATACGCTCGGTGCGAGCTTGCGGAGAGTCAGTGAGAGAGAGAGAGAGAGAGAGAGGAAAAGAAAGAGAACGAAAGGAGCTTTTGCCAATTAAAAACGACCTTAGCCCCGAAATCGACTCGCGGCCAGAATGAGCCGGCCGCGAGAAAGAAAATGAGGCTGGAATGAAGAGCGGGAAAAAAAGAACGCAATCCGTGAGAGGAAGAGAGAGAGAGAGAGAGAGAGAGAGAGAACGAGCTTACCTATAATCTGCAAAGGCACTACCACGAGAAACGTTTTCACACGTACACGCAAAAGATGTATTTATATGCACATCTACGAAGTATACACGAAGTATACAAATATTTTTTTAATTTTCTTATATTTATTATTCAAGCTTTCTTTGCTACTCGTGGTATATTGGCAAAAAGTAGTCAGATTTTCATAAGAGTGAGAAATTAGACGACCTTTATGAAAATGCATAGTGTTTAGTTGAAACAGTTTACAATGCATAACATGATTCCCTGATGAAAGCAGTATACGTATGAAGCTGGCTAAAACTGGATTTGAATATTAGCATGAGTGGTGAATGGTCTTTATTCATTTTTGTTTACGTACCGAGCGTATAATGATGATTGCACTAAAGGTGAGAGCTGGAAATTTCGGTGCATCAAGTAAACGTTACTCTATATTAGCTTTTCCATTAACGAAATGATAATGATTTAATCCATCCATATATACACTAAGTTAATTACCTACTGTTGAAATTTTGAAAACTTTCGATGAGTTCGAAAATTACTGAATACTTTTCGAACAATTCATCAGTGGTCTCGCGACTGTGCAAGTGATTCATGCGCAGTACCTCATCGATCAAAAGCAATCAATCATACGCTTTAAAACGTCGTCTGAAAGTCATATCCAGCATTGTGACCAATAAATAAAATTCCATTCTTTCTCTCATCCATTATAACGTAGCTTTCGAAAAATCCATCTTCATTCGCGACCTTCGCAGTAGAGCGGGATAGATATAGCAGGAAAAAAACTGCACGATAAAAAATCGCAGGAAAAGAAAAATCAAGTCTAGAAAGAAAAGCAAACGTCCACCAGCTCCGTCGATCCAATCAAGCGAAACAAGCCATGCGGAATTCACTCTGGCTCCGTGTCTGCCTATCCCCATCTTTCCACGAGAGCACGTATACACGAGACTCTCTCTCTCTCTCTCTCTCTCTCTCTCTCTCTCTATAGCCTCAGTGGAGCAGTGCCTGCGCGCCAGTGGAAACAGTCGCGCACCGGTCAGACCACTACCCCTCTCTTTTGCTAAACACATAGAGGAGACACGGGCGGAGAAAAAGCCATTCCACGTTCCGCAGTCAGGTGTATGTGTATATATATATATATATATATATATATATATATATATATATATATATATATATATATATAGATACGCGTAGTCAGCTAGGTGTATCCTCGAACTCGATCCGGTGAATTTTCCTCGCGCAACTATATACGAGCGACACACAAGAGAGCGAGAGGAGGAGCGGTCGTGGCTCGAACTGCGCCTGCACAGCGCCGATATTGATCGGGAGGGGTCACGCAACAGGCTGCAGCCGCCGCCGCTTGTCAGGCTGCTCGTCAGCCAGGACCTGGCTTCTCTGTATAGCTGGTCTGCGTCGCGCTTTAAGGCACACGTATATATATGTCTATACTGCACCTATATAGACACGTGCGCGCAGCTGTATACCGGCGAGCTCCTGTGCTTCATTAGCTGTAATTGGTAGGATACCAGTGTGCTGTACCCAGACAAAGACGCGCGAGAAGGTAGCGCAACTGGCCAAGCTTTTAGGTATAGAAGATGGAATAGGGGAGAGATGAGAGAGAGAGAGAGGAGAAGGTTCTTTCTAAGCCGTGAGAGAGAAACTCGGGCCTTTCTCTTTCGTGTTCTCGTGCTCGGATACCTCGCCTTTTTCTCTCTGACTAGCTAGCTTCTTTCTCTCTATTCTCGACTAGCTACAATTGTTTCCGTGTGTCTGCTCTATGTGTGTACACTAGATCGAGTGATGGAAAGGAAAACTATTTTCTACAGGCAGTTTTGCTTTTCTTCTTTTGCAGCTGCCAATTAGTTTGACAAGGTTATACAAAATAATAGATTATGTAAGATTCCATAGGATAAAATGTTTCTTTAATGATTCTAATGTTGTGCTAAAAAAATCTTGGTTCTGATGATGACCGTCAAAAAGGTCTTGTACTCTCTTCGTTGTCTCCAAAACTGTTTTATCGAGCGTACGTCGATTAACCGAATTTATTAATAAACTTATACTTACGTTATTGAACACAACATACAAACTCGCTTAGCCTGCGTAATAAAATTATGGACCGTTATAATACAAAATATAAACGGCAGGATTATACGGGCAGCTAATAATGACTTTACAGTCCCCGTTCAATAAAGTAGTTTATTCATAAATTCCGTTATTCAGTGACATAGTCGATAAGATAATTTGTAAAACAATGTACCATGAAATCTGTCTCGCGCAATGATAAATTCTACGCGACACACACCTTTCCGACAAGCAACATCAACTGCACCAGCAGCGACAAGCCATCCGACTTAGTTCATATCCCATATGGAGTCGCTACATGCACAAACAGAGACGTGCATTCAGAGCGTATGATGAGTAGGGTACACAATGCTCGAGAATCATCATCACGTATAAACAACCCCCATCGTCGCATAAAACCCGCAACCATCTTCCAACAACAATACACCCCCATCCTTTAAAACCAAGCCCCACACAATCATTCCTTATCATTTATGAGCATCAGACGACTGTACTCTTATCCTCATCAGTCCAAATCTGCTCTGCGGAAATAAGCGACAGCTCATATAATATAAGCTCCCGGCGCGTCTACGAGGGAGAGAAGAGGAAAGCCTCTCGCGACCGCTGCAATTTGTCACGCCGCTGAGAATTTCCGGACTAATTATTAAGGAGCCAAGCTGAGCTGATGCTGCTGCTGGAGCACGCACAGAGCCATAGGCTAATACGTCGCGTAGTCTGGTGTGCAGTGTATACATATGAGCGAGACCGGCCGTATACGAATTGTGATATGCAGAGCGAATAGCCGCGGGTCTTACTCTGACGAGTCGGCTTGCAGGACGACAATCGCGCAGCTCATTACGTATACGACGGAAGCTTGAGGCTATGCTTTCTTACGCTTAACGCTTTCTTGCTCTATTATATCTGCGTATAGGCACATAGCTATGTGCGACTCGTAGTTTGCCGAATCAGTTATATAATAACGCTAAAACGAAACTGTTTTGAAGTGGACCCAGCACTCGAACTTCTTGAATATCTGGTTAACGACGGTAGGTGGCGCATGGGCACTTTCCTATTTCCCTCAACTTAACCTGCGTGCCAACACTATATTGATATAGCTGTGTCCTAGCTATGCCAAAATTTCATTTCATGCTCACTGTCATTACGGCAAGGCATTTTAACTGACAATCTGTAATCTAGGCTGATTTGATAATCGGTACCGTCTCCTGATCCGTAGTGTTCCAAAAGCATTGATTCGAATATCATTTAAATAATGTAATCTTTGCATTCTCTTATCCTTCAAATGTCCATTGTTATAAGAAGATCTTATAACAGTTTGTCTCGATCTGCACTTGTGCATGTTTATTTATTCACTATCATATACGCGGGAAAAAATGCTTAGTTACAGTAACAGTGTGTTTACATCTATAGAACTCAACTATATATTTATATTTTGCAGAGTTATTATTATGGTTAACAAACTGAAAGTGAATGGTCAACCAAAAGAATGCGATGCGATCCGAAAGATTGCGATACTTGATAAAAATCATAAAAATCAAACGTGAGTGCAGTCATAAATCAGCGTCTTAGAACTTACCGAAAGCCAGCGAGAGCATTTTGAAAGAACGAGAGAGAGAGAAAGAGAGAGAGAGAGAGAGTGTGCATGTGTGTGTGTGGGTGTCTATGTATGTGACGTGAACGAGAAGAAAGGTAGTAAATCGCCAAAAGATCTTCGTGCTCTTTCATCGCTGATCCAAAGAAGAAATAAAGAAAATACACACACGAGTAGTGAATGCCAGTCGATGGCTGCGCATTGCCGTCGTTGTATAGCCCACTGTGCACTCGGGATTGAACACGTACACACAATGCAGACTAGCTTTAGGCTGTATACCTTTGTCCGAATATACGCTCTTGGTCGCGATAGCTTATACTCGTACGCACTAAGGGCAAACTTATCGTTTCGTTCGAGTCGTTTCACGATAAAATCGTACAAGTATTCTGAAAAAATTCAAGCTCTTTTGTCCGGTTATGCTATGTACAGAAATACAAATATCTCTACAATTATTCAAGCAAGAAAACTTCGAAGCAAACAATTACACTAAAAGGACAGGACACGTGAAAATTTTAATAGCGTCTGAAAGCCTAACGGCAAAAAATAGCCCCCTGCATTAAGCGAAACCGCCACAGTAAACTCTATATAGATATAGTTGGTAGAAAAGTGCACAAGGTAGCGCGAAAGTGTTCACGAGCGAGCAGGTGTGTATATCCGCGGAAGGAACCGCAATTTCTCGGTTATTTTCCCAACGACTTGCACACACCTCCACGATTATTACGAAAATTGCGGCTAGTATAGGAAAGTCGGTGGCTGAAGAATAGGCGAAATGAAACGTGCAACACTCCTCTGGCACGTCATTATACAAGTATCTAGAACACGCTTCAAGCTTTTATTTTGATACTTGTTGGGCTTCGTCGCAGATTTTAGAATATTTTATAATAAATCTTAGATAGTTATTAGAGCGGTTAGATTAATTTACTTCTGTCCTTTTAGTAAGATACTATATTACTTTTTTAAGGAGTTTATTCTGAATATAGTCTGATATTTATATTTACCAGCGTAAGGTCACGGAAAAATGGGATAAGAAGTCAAGTATGTGCCGTGAAGTCTAAGAAATACGATGTCTCATTTAATGTAGCTTACAAAGATAGGTTGTAAAAAAACTCGTGTGCGAGCGTTATTTGTTGAGCATTTCTTGAAAAAAATATAGCTGTCATAAAAAGTAATAATAAAAACTATATTAATCGATTTTTGACAAGATTATATTTTTTTAATTAAACTTTTATTTTGCTAAATTCAAAACTATCTAACGTCTTACAAAATTAAGAGAAATCAGACGTGAAGTTTATCAAGCATTGGTGTATCAGTAATCATCAGCAATTAGGCAACGTAACATGTTGACCCACTAGTTTCCGTCTCAGTACGACTTGACAGTACAGGTGTATATGATAGGATGGACTGTGGCATGTGCATACCTCAGTTCGTGTTAATTTGTATCAAAGCAATCCAATGCTATGCTTTCGTCGATAATGTGATACCAATCGACTAAAGATATGCAAATATAGAATTAAATAGTAGTTTATTGATTTATCAAGAAATATAACATTGTGATTATTGTATTTTTGTTGCGTATGGTTTATTTACATAGGTTACGCACCGACATCAGCTGTAATTGAAAATGAAATCTTCCCTTCGGAAATGTCGCTGTCTTTTGGACAAAATGTTTCTTTTAAGAATACACTCGTAAACGTAAACAGATATTGTAAAATGAAATACGCGAGAGACAAAAAGCATCCACGAGAACTGTGCATTTCATCCCAACAGAAATAGCAAACACATACTGATCCAGCATATTCTGATAGCTAATTTACGCAATTCCGTGTTCTTCTGCCCGAACAATTGATTAGCCCCTGCGCACTAGCGCAAATAAACGCCCGATTCACCGGAACAGCGGACAATCATGCAATGAAAGGGTTAATGGCGCGTCGTCCAGTCAAAGCAGAGGAAGTTTCCGCGCGTAATGCGGCTCCTACATATTACTATATACCTACAATCGTACGCTCGAATTTCGCGATGCGTGACATTAATTTACCGATGTTTCATTAGCAACGTAGATTGTCCCGTTGGCAAACAATCGGCTCGAACTTTAAGAGGACTTCGTCAAAGTACCTAACGCGCAGTCGTCAAGCTCTCAGCTCAAAGGCCGGCAGCAATTCCCAGGACCGGTCTCGTGTACTTCGTCATAATTAAATTTCACCCTCGAAATTGAATTTGCGCGCGCAAGGATATATATATATATATATATATATATATATATATATTGGAGGGAAAGAAGCTGTGCTGTCGTGGAGGATGGAGTGTCGAATGAGAGCGACACCGAGAAGAAGAAGAAAACGAGGAGACGAGGGGTAAAGAAGGTTGAAACCATCGTTATGTTGACATGCGCGCATATATATCCAAAAGCTTATATTTGGAGATCTATTGTCGGAGGCAGTCAAATTATCCCTGTAAGTTATGCAGTTTAAATTATCTATGTATGTTTTCTATTTTAGACTGCGCCTGTAATTTCGTACCTCGGACTGTTTATGGACGAAGAACTCGATTACAAATATTATAGCAAAAGTTTCACCGAACGCGATCGTTCGCAACTATATATATATATATATATATATATATATATATATATATATTCAGAGTATATTGAATCGAGTCAGTGACGAGGGTGATGAGGCGATAAAAGGATCCCCCTTTCCCAATACTTAAAAATCGAGTCGTGCTCTATTCAAATGCGCATAGCAAACTTTAAGTGGATCATCTCGCGCGAGCGACCAGCTGAGGCGAGAGACCCACTATAGTCGGGTCTCAACGAGTTATAGCTATATATATAGAGGACAGTAGGTATAAACTCGGCCGCAAAAACTTTGCTGCACGTACGGCACGCTCGGCGATACCTAAACATATATATGTATATAAACATAATTTGGCTGCGCAAGACCGAGAATTCCGCGATGAAACTCGTATAAAAATTCCAAGTCAACATTCTCGTTGAACAACGGCCGGGGAGTTGACTGTTTCGACAAATGTTAATTCGACTGGTCGAAACTCGACTTTGAATGATTTGACAGCGGGTATATGGCAAGTAGTATACGTCCCGGCTTGTGCAGAATACATCATCGAGGATCTGCGTATATTCCCTCTGCATACATAATACATTTACGCGAGGTGACATATATAATCATGTATGTATGTACAACAAATGCGCTGCAGAAGTGGGTGAAGATATATTCTATCAAGCGTACATATAGAAGGATAGGGATTCAATGCGAGTGAAAAATCAACTCGCTATACTGACGTTGTACACTCGTGGGAGTAGTAGCTGATTCAATCCGCTTGTATAACCTTGCTAGATCCTCCGGTAAAATTCTAATCAACAAGTCGCGAGTATCTCTATATTGCGCGAGAATGCATTTATTATCTAGAAATGGAAGATCCAATTCGTTTGAATGCCGTGCCTAATGTATCGAATTTGTTTAGTGAATAATAATAAAAGGAGAAATTATTCAAAGAAGCTGAATAAATTTTAATATATATCTTTCCCGGATAGTTTCCCCGCACACCGTCGTATTTTTATGAGCCAAGTCTGAACATTCTTCTCTCTACATTTTACAAAAACAATGTATTTACTTTTTCAAACGCTGTGTCGCCGTCCTTCCTCCCTTTCAAGTCTGGTCGTCTATAACTTCTCAGGACGAACATGTCAGCGTTTGCCGGCCACACGCGCACTTAATGGACTCTTCGCGCGAACGGAGTTTGCCCCTCGATTCACTCGCGACTGTGTTCTCGATTACAATTCTTCTCTCGTCAGAAACACAAACACAACCCGACGATTCGCACGTATACATACATCCGCTCGCAACGAAGGTCAAAGAAGTACTGCCCGCCGCACGCAGTCCCCATCGTTTCTTCCTCATCGTTTCGATGATCGGCAAGCTCTATAGCAGCCCGTTTCGCGTCCGGAAACTGGCTATTTTTACCGGTTTCCCTCACTTCGCAGGCTAGTCGTCGCGTCCATCCTCCATCCGATTGGCCGCGCGCCGTCGTTCCCCTCGCGCGCGCAATGTTGCCATTTTCTCTCTGTCTCTCAAGTACTCGCGGATCTCTGTCGCGCAGCGTTGCAGACTTAACGTGCATTTTAACCGTCGCGCTCGGCACGCATTCCTGGAATCTCTCCTCGCGCAGATTTTTCTGGAAATGACCGTTATACTCGTGCCTTAGTTCTCGACACTTTTTTTGTACACAAGAAGAAAAAGCACACAGTGATTATCATAATGTCCAATGAAAATACGTTACTTATAACTTGAATTTTTACTGTTACAAAGTTTATCATGCTTTGGAGGGAGCAGTACATAGCATTGATATCTTACACAAAGATCGTTGCACACATCTGCCGGCAGCAATTTGAAGTGCATCTCGAAGTAAGTTATATAATTTCGTATTATTCTACGTTAAATATTGATTAAATCGATTTGTTCAGGTTTACAAAGTTAATATCCTCCAGGAATATATGTACGTATACCTGTACACGCAAAACTTGATATCATATATTCGCGACTCTATTCTAATCGACTATCAATGAGTATTAATAATGAATTTTTTTGTCAACGTTTAAAATCCAATAACCCAATAACCCAAATTTTATCAGTCGATATCCAACTTATCCAATATATAGAGGTACAGGTATAGCAATTCGTTCTATAGACTCAAGCACGCGCGTAAAAACGCAAAATACTCGTAAAAAGAAAATATTTAACGATAAAGGGAAGAAAGTTGTACCATACGCTTATCAAAAACATATCGCGCGCACTCGTGCTAATTGAACGTAAAATCGCGGCGTTCGCTCAAGATACAACAGCAGCGGCTGAAAAAAACGATAAATTAATAAAAGTAAACAAAAAGCTGTATAAGAACGCTGGCAAAATAAAGTCCGACTTTATCCGTCAGTCCATCGATATTGCGTGCTAATTGAACCGCGCAACGAGTAGCTTTTATTTTTAATGAAATAAAAAAAGAAATAAATTAATAACGCGTCAGGTAAAAATGTCACGTACGTGCGAGTACCGTATACAGAATAATACGTATATATATATAGGAGAATGAAGAATCTCGAGAGTGCGAAGGTACACTTGCCTCCGTATACACCCCTGCACACGATTCCCGCGCGACTCGAGCACCTGTGCGCACCGCTCGCGTGACAAGCGCAAATTACGTATGTCCGCTGAGCTATATACACTGCTATACTTATTAGATGCCGATGGATAATAGCGGCCGGAAAATGCGCGTGTAAATGTCCAAGAGAAAGGGGCGCATATATAGCGTATACATATATATGTATATACCGGGACGCAGCAGTGTGTAGGGCGAATCGATCGGTTGCGGTGCAAGTCTATGTACATATATACGTACACCTCATACCGTGCTCTCGTTTTCACTCTCTAGACGATAAGCCGCGACGATGTTAAATTTAAGCGGCAGAGGAGACGACGATCGGTGAAAATAGCCTCGAGCAAAAGAGAGCCGCAAATTTGCGGATTATATACATCGAATGACGCAGAGACGGCCAGTGCGCGCTTGCAGGATTGACATTGATCTAGATTCACCGCCGGAGCTTTTTACAGATTTAGAGATTGTCTTAACTTTTGCGTGCGTCCGCCGGAGAGAAAGCGCCGGGTGTTGGCATGCGAACTCGGGTGTACGTTAGTTGGCTCGCTTAATTTTGGGATGATAAAAGTTTTTTTTCTCTCGAATGTATATGTATTCTGTGTACAATTTTAAATAAATTTTTTTTTTTTTCATCATTCTGATGGAACGTCGTCTCATCAAAAGTAAGTGTATACATTGATTCGGCGTATAACAGACGAAAAAAAAGCGCGAGCTTTTGATCGCGTGAAAAGTCGTCCCGAAAATCTGGGGCGCTTGAGGCGAATTTGAAAAACCTTTAATGGATTAACTCGCGGAAGCTGGGACATTTCCGTGTCGTGATGCGTATTGAATTTTCGAAAAAAAAGGAAATAGCAAAGACGCGCTATATACACGTGTATACGTACAGGATCGCGCGCGAATCTATAAAAAGAAACGAGAACCGAGTGTTCAAAGGTGCACCTGCACAGTCATCTCTTTGGAGGAAAAGCCAGAAGCTTCCAGTGTGTATACATATATATATATAGATACACGTGATCTCGACTAGAGGATTTTCTACAGCATAGTCGCCCTTAGTCTTTTGGCATATAGTTGGCCACCGCCGGCGGTAAGCATTAATTAATCGATGCGCTTCGTTGGAATTTCAATTAAAATTCAACCGTAATTTATAAACGAGATTGACGAATGTTTTATAATTGATGCTCCAGATTATTACGCGCTCGCGCGGCAATTTATGAATTAATTTAATAAATTCAATAATTTTGCAACGGCTATAAATTCCCGCGCGCTTGATACATAAATGCGCGTTATTTATGCGGCCGTTGAATTTCGAGATTTTGTTGAATTACATGAAAGTCTGGTCGGCGCGGCAAAGGGAAAATGAATTATTATTTCTGCAAACGTTATTGAATCTCGTGAGGTTAACTGAAATTATATAGCATCACACAGAAGCGAAATTATTGTAATTAGTGTTGTAAATGTATTCTTAACATATGTGTATCAATTCAAGCTATATATAAGGCTTTGGTCAATTACATCACTTAGCGGGGTAGCGTCGATATACACGTTACAATTATCGCACTTTGGTCATGATACGTATAATGCAGATTGAAATGCGCAGATGGGATTCAAGGCTAATGTGATGTTACCATATTCCAGACATACATCGATTAGTTATTTACGAATCTAAAATCGAATGCCGTATATACAATTTCACGCGCGTTGTGTAAATTCAGAGTTACATCGAAAAATCCATAATACGCTGATGTGTAAATAATTATATAGCCGAGAAGCTCCTCGTAACGACACATTAAATATATATATATATATATATAATATAATATATAAGTGTCGAGCATAAAACTTAAACGAGCCGGTCGCAGCATTGCATGTTTAAGTATATAGATATATAATAAGTAAATCCGGATCCGTGAAAACTGTGCCGCGCGCATACCGTTCAAAGGGGGCGCAAAATAGTGAAATATCGGAAAACTCGCCAACCGACGAAGGATCAAAGTGCAAAGGACTTTTCACGCTACGATAGCCGATTATCGACCGTTAACTGAAAGATGTTGCGCCGATATGAAGTCAAAGTCGCGCGAGCACCTCTCGCAAGGAGAGAATTTTCACTCCTGACTTATGCTCCCACGCCTTCCCACTACGCGTATATATATATATGTATATACCATAGGGGGCACACTTTCCTCGCGCTATATTGAACCTTTCGAGCGCATGTATAGCTATACAGTTGCTCTCTTTCTTATATACACTCGAGAAAAGAGTTATTTTTCGCGGCGGCGAGGGGAGGAGCCGGGTTACGACGTCGCCATCGAGGCGGACAACGCCGGGACACGAATTTTTATTACAAGAAGTCGGCGCGAGCGGCCGCTCCGGGCGGTGTTTTTGCGCTGGTGCGCGAAAACTGGGGCTGTAACATTTTTAATGGCACGAAAGAAGTGCGCGGGCTTCTATACGGGCGAGTTTTTATATTAAAAATAAATATTGCACAAGTTCGGCCGGCTGTATATGTGTGTACATAATATATAGGGTACAAACTCTCCTCGGTTGTGCATCAACGTTTTATTTGCGCGTGAGAGTCTCCCTTATACTCTTTCATTTGGCCGGTGTTGTTTGCAGCTTTTTACAAGGGAAAAACCGCAATCTTTCTTCTCCTATATATCATATTGCTATACGTGTATACGTATAATACATCCGCAGGTATATGAAAAACAACGAGAAACGTAATGCAGTCTGCTTTGAAAACAATCTTTATATTTACATAAATATTCATATAACAGTATGTACAAACAAAATTCCGATTCGAGCTCCATAAACTATGAAAAATGAAAAAAAAACATCCGCTCTCACTTGCGAATCGTAATGCAGTCTGCTTTGAAAACAATCTTTATATTTACATAAATATTCATATAACAGTATGTATACAAACAAAATTCCGATTCGAGCTCCATAAACTATGAAAAATGAAAAAAAACATCCGCTCTCACTTGCGAATCGTCGAACTTTAACGACGACAGCCCGCACGAATTCTCACGCTAAATTTACGTCCACAGCTATAAACATATAATACTCGGCTCCTCGATCGGTTTCTCCTTCGATGGCGTCACCTGCAGATCACGCGTATAAGTTTGTCCTGGGAATTTATGGATTTTCGACAAACTGACGCGCGCCTCTCTGTCTCTCTCTCTCTCTCTCTCTCTCTCTCTCTCTCTCTCTCGCAAGCACTTTAGCCGCGATCTAGGAATTGAAAAATTATGATCGCCAGGATCATAAAGGTGTTGGGCTGAGTGTCGTCGACGGGCGTGTATATATATGTATATAGAAACGGTTAGTTCTCTCTCTATCTCTCAGGGTATCCTGGCAACGAGCCAGGGCAGCTTACCGGTGCGCTTAAAAGACCAGTAGTCGTAGAGGAGCTTGCCGAGGATGAAGAAAATCAAAGAGCCCAGCAGGACATTAAGAATATCAAGCGGATACAGCCAGTAATCGTCGTCCGGCGGCACGCAAATTTCCGTCCTCGATAATTCGCGGATCTGAAAAGAAAAAGAGGAAGAAAATGAAATAAAGAAAAGGAGGAAAAAGGTCAACGCGGCGCTGAAAGAGCGAATGAGAAAGCGTAATGAGAGCGAACTTTGCATGCAAAGTAGCTGAGACTCGTAGAGATGAGCTCTGGATATAGTATATATAGGTTCCTTTTTTTATTCCGGCTTCTCTGCATCTCCCATTGTGTTGCTTGAGTCGTTTGCTATAGTTCGTGATATATTTTAAGTGTATGCTTATGAATTATTGTTCTATTTTAAATTAGAAAGACTATAGTATATAAAAAATAACAATATGTGTACCTGTTTGTTACCAAATTCGCCATTTCCCGTAGCCGAGCACCTGACGTCGCTCACGTCCTTGACCAGATTTCCGTATTTTATCAGGAGCTCCTGAAATCCCGGCGTAAACTGGCAGTCGCATCTCCACGGATTATTGCCCAGGTAGAGGCTTACCGCGTTCTCACTGTGCGGCAAAACGTTTTCCAGCGCGTACGTCGGGAACTTGAAAGTATAATTGAAAATCATATTTATTCAGCAGTCTCCTTATAAGCCGACATCTAAATTCGGCTTGTATTGAATAAATGCGAGGCATCTTGTTATTTCATAATACATGTACATATATCGCTGCGACGAACGGGAAACTTGGCCGGTCGGACTGAATATTCTTACGGGGATTCAACGTGAAAGTTGGTATTTTGCATGGTGCGGAAATCAATGTATAAGAGTAAATCAAGCGCCTATATATATATATATATATATATATATATATATAGACATAATTAAATAAGAGAAGTTCGGTTATACCTACGTCGGTCAGCTTATTACCGCGCAGGCTGAGAAGCCGAAACTGCTCGAGCCAATAAGTACCGTCCAGCAAAGCCACAGACTCGACGTCATTGTTGTCGAGGTAGAGGTCGAGCACGCGCTTGTACACGGGATTTGACTTGAGGGGTGTCAGGTCACTGATCTGGAAAATCAAATTTTACCTTACGCTGGGATAGACCGTTTAAAGGCCTGCCGGCCGTGATACGCCCTCATCTTACGTATATACATAACAATTATAATTTTGCACATACTGCGGATAATATGCTGACTATTCTTGAAATATATCCTCCATTATCAACCCCCACAGAACACGAGCGTCATCATCTCTGCAGTTCTCAACCGATCGATCTTTGACACGTGTTGTATATGCATATATATATATATATATATATATATATATATATATATATATATATATATATATATATATATGCTACAGCATCAAGTACACACATCGCTCATCCTTGCACATGCACAACTATATAGTTATATCGGTGTAGAGAGAGAGAGAGAGACAGTCACACGTATATACCTTGTTGCCCTCGAGATGCAGAGTAGTGGTGTTGGCAGGGAGGAAGGCCGGCATATCGGTAAAACCACGATGGCTGCAGTTGACGGAAGCGAAAGCCATAAACTGTCGCTGACGAGCTTGCAGACCTGCCGGTCCCGCGCTGTTCACGACGTACACGAGCTCGCACTCGCAGACCTCGAGCTGCCGGCACTCCTCTCGCAATCGCTATACCGGTCGGAGTAAGTAGTTGAAATTTTGCAACGGATCAAAATTATCCTCGCTCTCCAGGCATTATTATTATTATTATTATTATTATTATTATTATTATACCTGTATGACTTCCATGACGGGCAGTAGGGGCCGACCTTTGTGCGGCGTCGAGCAGCGCAGCTCCTCCCTGTCCGCGATACGTCGAACCAACGAGCCGAACGTCGCGTTCGCGAACCAGGACGAACTCTCGTCGTCGCAGCTCCACTGGTTACCTTTGTCGGGTTGCAACGTTTTATTTTAAATATAGCTCATTGAATCCATATACAGATCGGCATGCTGAGAGCGATTCCGTGAAATTATTCCTATACCTGACAAATGGATGTCTCGCAGTGTCGGAATGTCAATCAAGTCTTGCGGATCGATGTGGACGAGAGCATTGTTTCGCAAATCGAGCCGTCGCAGTGCCGGCAGATCGGCGAAGGCCCGTCTCGGTAATGTACGCAGACTCGTGTCGGTGATCTCCACGGCCTATGCGTTTTCGCATGTATACATCAGTTCATCAATTTGCTCCGTATAATATTTTCTTTTCTTTCATTTTCTTCATCTATCGTAATCTATATGTTATACATGTGCGCTGCGCGTATACTTATCAATGATTAACCAAGTCGCTCGAGGTCTGACGAATTCATGTATTATGTATACGCGACAGATATATACGCTCTGAACTGTATATTACGTTACTGCTAATTTTAACCTGTGTCACGGAACTATATATAGATATAGATAAGAGACATATGTGTTATATGTAATATACAGCACCTCGAGAAATCGGGCTTCCGATGGAAAGGCCGTGAGTATCCTACTGAGACTGCCCTTCTCAATGGTGAAACGTCGCAGAAATGGTAGCTTCGACAGGATCGCAGCGGCGTCCAAGCTTTCGGACTGCCAGTTACGTATGGTCAGGGCGCTCACTGTAACCGAGCTGCAAATTTACGTCGATAGCGATCGATCAGTCTTCGTTGACAATTTGTAAACTCTATAACTATTTTAAAACCGATCGCGTTTTTTTTCAATTCGATACTTTCACTCGCTAATTTCTTCGCGTGTCAAAAACGGGATACGATTGAATTCCTCGCGCACGTACACGCAGCGCAATCAAAAAAATCCAATGAAAAATTCAAATTTATCGAAAGTCTATCAAACTATCTATATATACGGATAGCGACGGAAATATTTTTCAAAGACCAAAATTAATTCGGCAACGCTTTCATTTTACCTCTCCACATTCCAAAACAAGGGCGGACCAGCCGAGCAGATGATTTCGCGCGTCTTCCTTTCATCGTCGGTCGCCAAGAGGCTGCAGTGCTGCTGCTGGGGCGTCGCCGTCGGGTTGCTTTTCGGCAGTAATCTGAAAAGTCGAGGATCGATCATATACGCGCCGCCGGCGGCCGACCAATTGGCGACAGAGATATTTTCATTGCGGTCGGCTAGCTATTATTGAGAGCTCTAATTTTTTATCGTCCCGCGGCCCGGCGCAAATGCGCGCCTCGGCTGAAATAGATACTTTAATTTCGCATCTTAACCTTAATAGAGCGCGCTGAGAGTATATATTCATTATACGTAGATCGCGATGCTCCGAACTCGATTAATACATTTATTTGGGTTAATGCGATTTGCTTTGGGGAATATTACGAAATTCGTATTATTATTCCCATTTTGCACTTATATCGGTGCTTCGGAATACGCACTTTTAAAAATAAAAAAAAAAAGAAAAGCTCAGCGAAACGCAAGCTTCTCTTATCTCAAATCTAAAAGCGAAAGACGCGTAATATGAATTAACGTCTCCCGCACTTACGACTGTTATGATTATCGTAAAAATCGAACGTATACATATAATATAACGATTCGCGTATGTCACTCGCGCCAGACGAGAATCCCAGAATAAACCAACGTTGTTATCTTATCGCTCGGTTATAATTTTCTCCTGCATCCTTGCAAATTTTACACGCGCGTATAAGCGCGCGCGGAAAGTCTTATTATAAGCTCAATCGCAGAAAGTCAAACTGCACCTAGTGTCTCGAGCGCACACAAATCGCGCGCTGCACATACAATACGACCTGATATATCACAATGACGCCAGCGAGAAGTAGCGTATATCACGGGACTCGCGCGCAGCTGTCTGTGTTGACACTTGTCGAAACGATGTTAATTTTTCATGTCGTATCTCGGAATGTCCAAAGTATACTGCTATATTTTTTCGTATATAAGTGAAACGCCGCGTCCAGTGAAAGATGAAATCAGCGCGGAACTGATGTTTTATTTGAATTCCTCTTTGAACGCTAACGATATACGGTTGATAGTCTTGTGGCTCTGAGTACTTGGCAGTATCGTGTATATACTATTTCTCATATACTTCGTGATAAAATTGAATGGACCATATACAGCGAACTAAATAAAGTATAGTTTTTTTGCTGCCAATGCTAATTTCATCAGCATATTCGAAGACAATAAACGCTGCTGATATATAACACATTGTATATTTCTTATAGCATTGCGACAATACTCTCAGTAAAACAAGCCGCGAAAATTGAAGCTAACAATTTTTATATCTATATCATAAAGCGAGTTGACTCGATCTTTACAGAGCTCGAGTATAAATATAAATCTGAACTGGCTGAGAATTCGTTATTTGCATCTCTAATCAATAACTGACGCTCAAGCTTCCTCAAGCGGGTCATATATGCAGTATAAATTATAATTGAGGACCTAAATAACATTTATTATCGAATTTGCAAATATCGTCTATATGCCTGTGCGTTTATTATTATCAAACCTGTCGCGAGTTCTTTTTACATCGCGAACTACACTTATTTTGGATTTTATCTTTATTAAAAAATAAAGATGATCGGTTTTGCACTAAATGGATTTCTGCTTCGTTGTCGTGTTGACGAGGAGACATACGACAGCCTATGAATAAAATATATAATGATATAGAACGTTCTTATTCAACATCAATCTTCGAATCTGGCTCTGAATTAATTATAATTTTTTTAACCAACAAGCTACTGGAGCTACAAAAAACTAAAAAATTTTCCACAAACTTTGAAAACCGAACCGAATACGATTATATACTCCACACCCAGCTTAGAATCATCATTCACTACACACGCATACCGCACAAAAAAACTCGATCCCACGATAACGTGCAACACAATCACTGGGCCATCAGCGAGAACACTATATGTATATATACATCGATCCCCCAGACTCACACGAGCAGAACGATCAGCCAGAGCATCATCGGCATATCGTCGTCGCCGGCGAAGATTTCCACAGCAGTCTCCGGAAAATCTCGAATAGGCGATAGCGACTCGCGCGCAATACTCGAAGTAACTGAAAAGCGCGCCCGCAGCCCGTATATTATTGCTCGCTTCGAAACGCCAGAACAAACATCGCCAGCACCGACAGATAAATGTGTATGGCGGGAAGATCGAGAGAAAAAAAATAAAGAAGAGAACGTGTAGGTGATGAACGTTGTTGGGCTGTACTTGCTGTGGTGCTAATCCGGGTGAAAAACAGATATATATATATATATATATATATATATATATATTTGCGCGACCGCGACGCATCGATTAGCATTGTTAAATCGCGCGCGTCGCCGATTTCTCGACTGCGAACGCGACACACCTGCATGTGTGATGCATGCCGGAGACTGAGAGAGTCAAAAGCTTGAGTTTAGTTCTGGAAGTGAGACTGCTGATCGAACTGGTCAGGTTTTGATGGATGTTTTTCTGATATTCTCAATTAGCTTTTTTTTAATGTATACGTATAAAAAAATTGTAAACGTGTAATCAATAAATAATAGGATATAAATAATAGGATAAATAATTATATTCAATTAATTAAAGATATACTCGTTACCAAGCTAAACGTGTTTTCTAAAAATAAATTAATGTCGAAACACGTATGTGGCAATACGTTTTGTACATAATATATATGTTTTTATGAAGAATAAAGTTATAATAATAATGAATCTAGTATTAAAGTACACGCGCAGTTGTATAACTGTTCTATTATCGCATATATGACAAGTCGCTCGATATTATGAAATATCTAATACGTTCTGTATAAATATGATACATAATATCCGATAGCTATAACAGCATAATTAAATTGAACATTTTATTCAAAGTTCAAAAAGCTTTGATATTTATGCAGCGCAAAATGAAAAATGATAAAGTCCGTTGGGCACAAAGTAACACAATCATCGTGTCTAACGTACCAGTATATAATACACTTTTTATTTTCTGCTTGTACGTACACAATCTACCAGCAGCATCATTGTGTAACCGTTGATTCGTTGCTTGATTTACGGCGCTTGCGTGAGCGATGAAACGATCGTAGAGCGAGAGACTTTTGACTTTATTAGTTAAACGACGCGCGTTATTATTACGAGACGTATAACGTTTAGCCTTTTAACTACTGCGCGCTTACTGATCGTTTGCTGCGTGAAAAAAGTGACGCTGCACAAGCGTATCATCTTGTTTGAATAGTAGATTTAATCCAATCATCCAATTGTTCAATGATAATACTCCTTAATATACTTATACTACGGTTCATTGTCATCTTAATAGGAGAAATTTTAAACATTAGATGTTTGCTACACACAATTGTTCTTCGACTTCAAGAACTGGGTGTGCATAAATGAAAACGAAAGTTTTTTCATACTGTCCGGAATTTTAGCTTGCAGCGACATCTAGCAGTAAAAGCTTGTACATTCAAGTAAAATGTACTGTATAACTGTTATGGGTATATATATAGAAAGGTTTTTAGTTTCCGCTGATAAATGAAAATCCTGCCAAACCATACGTACATATTCAGAGTTATTGAGTGATTGGGATCCTTTTTGCTTAAAAAAATAATCGCGACAAATGCCTAAAACTTTGAACCCACATACGCAATCATTAAAATCAATTATTTAGATTACAAAAATCTGAGTATACAAAATACTCAAATTTTACTAATATATAGGTAAAGTATACACTGGAGGAAAAAGTATAGTTATTATCTCTAATTGAAAATACTCAGTCTTCGGAGTTATCAAGTAATTGCACCAATGAAAAATAAATGTATAAAGAAACAATTTGATTAATATAGTTTGTCGTAATATGATAAATTCATAAATGTTATGATCTTAGCAGACTGTCCGATGGAACCGGTTTGTAATGCAAATTTTCATAACTCGAAATATTCTTGTTGTGGTATTTCGCAATATGCGATTAATATAAGTATATATCTTTGTAAAATGCATACGCATATTTAAAGAAGGAGGAGGAGTTTAAGTGGAACACATGTTCTTAAAAGTACACGTATCTTTATTGTATTGAGCTATTTTATTTACTTGTTAATAACAGACCACATAAATGGATGTATAAATCTTAATGATAACTTAGATTTATTTAATAACTGAAAATTGCTTATAGATAAATAAACAGTGTAACAGCCAGAAAATAATTTAAAACTTTACTTAAATTTTACAACAAAACTTATCCGCAATAAGATACCACGACACAATAAATTTAACGATTAACGTAGAGATGGTAAATGAAAAAATATCAGATTCTTCTAACATAAGCTGTACGATGCGAGACATAAAATAGAACAGCCAATAAAAGAAAGTCAGCCGTATCACTTTTTTATTCAATTAACTGGGCATAAAACATTGAACTTATTGCCATTTACAACGGCAATCACAGTATTCTCAATACTGTCTGATTTTGTTAGAAAGAGAAACTGAATACGTGTTTTTCATTTTAAATTTACGTTGGCATCAAGCTCATATTTATCGTAGCTTCGATCGAGTTTTATTCAAGATTTTATTTCAACAAAAGACTAACAAAAATCCAACAAAATAATAAATTAACATCGCACATATGCATAATCGAACAAAACAATGTTCGACGTCGAAAATACCTCAGGTTATTCTTTTTCAATGAAATTACCTAAGAAAAGCGCTAGATTCGAAACACATTTAATAATTAATGCTTGCTCGTACCTGCACTCGCGCATATTTACGGATTTGCTGATTTCTCTCGCTCTCGCGTTCAAACTCTCTATATATGTATAAGTAGTCGTAAAATACTGCCTGGTAGTGAACGACAATGAAGATTATTCAGAAATAGAAAAGATTCTTTCGTCGTTTTTTTATTTTTGCTTCGTCAATGTTTTCACAACGCAACCGCTTTACGCTTTGTACAGACGGAATCGTACCGTGACACCATATATATTGTATTATACAAGTGCCGCGCTAATTATGTCGACGCATATGCGCGAACGGAACACATCACATTAACTTTGCTTATTTCCTCGTTTTTCGTTATTAATCTTTGCTACTCTTTAATTGCGTTAACCTTGTGTGGGACGATGCGTTGCCGCAAGTATTTACATACAATGGACATGCATGTACTGCGCGCGTATGTGTATAATTGTTATACATACTCTCTATATAGGTTTCCTATACATAGTCGTTTCCGTTGATATTGCACATTTCCCTATCTACTCTTTGCGTATTAATCATCGATGAAAAGAGACCGTCACGCCTTTTTTCTGCATCGGTTACGACTGATATCGATCAACAAGAATTATATTCCAGACACAATCTAAGAGTTCATTTATGGCGCGTAATCATATAAATCGGCAATAAACGGAGACTCTCATCTCAAAGTGAAAGTTTCAACTTACAAAAATTATAAGTATATAAATATCGAATGTAAAAGGACGGGGTATAATAGCATTAGCTTGATAAGAAGATTCTAGCGCTATCCTTGATTCAATTATATTAAGGACCTTAATCACTAAATAAATTACTGGATTTAGTGATAATACGTATCTGGTATCGTAAAGACTATTAAAGAAATGCAATCATGATGAAAAAGTTTCAAAATATCGCCACTAATAGTTACACTTACATTTATACCTCACATTAAATATAACAGCAGATCGCTTGTGTTTTTCCAATGTACTTTAAATCTAACGGATAGTTGAGTAACATTGACGCACGAGTAGCCGATTCGAAAACCGGGCGAACATAGCTTATATACGTATTAACTATTTAATCTTTCTAGTCCGTTATCGTCACTCTCTCGTTCGCCTAATATTTCCATTGGAAAAAAACTAAGCTTACCCTAACTAATATAAAAAAAGAATTGATTACTGTTGATTCGGTGAAATACAGAGATTCTGACAAACTAAAATACGCAACGTTTGACAGTCTTTGGACTTTGAAAAAATACTCTCTCGCGCGTTCGATGAGTAACAATTTTTGGACAAAAAATTCCGGCTTTGTACAATAACTTTTTGAAAAGCTACTTCGTTGTGATCAATTAATTAATTTTTTTCTCGTTTGTAAGCGAAGAAAGATTGATTGGCCAGAAACAAATTTTTCCATCATTTTTCACTTCATCAGAGATACGCGAGGGAGAAAACAGAAACTAGACCTCTGAATATATACACCAAGACACGAATAAAAAATAGACTAATAATCGTTCCAGTAGAAAAGTTGTAAGGGACAGGCGCAGCATGCCCGTATACATGTATTACGTATTGGATAATTCAAATTTGGCTACTCGTTTTCATTAATACATCTCTTATATTGTTTACATTTTGCGTTTTTTTCTCATCTTGTTTTTTTACTAAAATACCATTTTTTTTCCATCGACAATCGATTGCGCTTGCACTTTTCAACTTTCACGTTTTATAACTTTACATATGTATAATATCTCATTAGTTCACACGAACACACGGCTTTAGCATATATAATTTATCTTCTATTCTCAAAGGATGGCTATCTTCTGTAATTTTTTTGTTCACTTATATATACGTATCACCTATAGTTATAGATATATATATATCTCTCTGTCTCAGCCTTTCCTGTGTTTTTTTTAATTGATAATTCATCGAGCCCCTATATAGATATAAAGCTACACTGCGCGACATATCGTCGATGAGTTTGTATTCGTTACCGCAGCTTTCGCGGCTTATATATGAATCAAGTTAGCTAATCGAACACGAACATCGATATAATGAGTGTCGCGAGAGTCGGGCAAAAAGTGGCGATGCGCTGCTCGTACATATACTATATATATATACGTATATGGGAAAAAAAGTGATGATAAATCGAGCAGCAAAGTCTCGCCCAAACAGACCCGCGAACCCCTTACTCTTTGGCACTGTTACGCTCTACTCTATAGACTCGACGTTTCTACCGTCGAGATTCATTGGCGATTATGTAACGTAATTCCACAACACCGGCCGCGCTCGCCGATTAAAGTATACAAGACTACGTATATATACTTATTTAATTATAAGTATTCCACGAGTATAACACATACGTACACACTTATATATATGTAGACGACGTACCCCGGTGGACTATTACACGCAGGCATATCGAGGAAGAATTTTCTTCTAATCCTAGCTACACATTACGCGGGGGTGTGTCGGCGGGACGTTTCGAGTCGGACTATATATATATATAATTGATTGCGCGCAGTCAATATATTATCTGGACGAAACGATCGACGCGCCTGTGCGGAGACGTTCGCAGTCGAATTATACATGTGTTCGTCGCTTGTCTGAAAAATCGTCTAAAATTACGTGTATGTCTATTCTGTGGAGATGCTTTTGTACTGTTCTTTCAATGTTCATCAAAATACGGGTATACGAACGATGATGATGATGATGATGATGATGATGATGATGATGATGATGATGAGTTTTCGATACATCGCCACTATTTTACAAAAGCGACGGTCGTACACATCGCGACGAAGGTAATTCGACTGCAAAGTCGCGTAGACACACTCTATATATTGTTAATCATGCCAGTGATAACAACGACGAATCGAGCTCAAAGCGCGCATATCGGCTATCGGTGTATTTTGATTCTCCTCAAACGTTCGGTCCTCTCTTCCTCTGTCTCTCTCTCTCTCTCTCTCTCTCTCTCTCTCTCTCTCTCTCTCAAAAAAAAATTGTAATACACACATCGGGAAGAAAAGATAAGAGTTAGAAGATATGTGGAGCGAGCTGGAGCTTCCAGAGGGAAACGGGCCTGGCGAAGACGGTGACCTGTCCCTTCTCCTTGCCGCCGACGAGGAACACGTAGAGTGGCGCAGGTCCCGGAGTCGGGCGCTCGGTGCTCTCGGAGGCGGCCAATTTGGCTCGTTGGCGCTCGGCTCGAGACGCGCTCACGGCGCGACGCGATGGCGAGCCCAAGGGCAGGCTCTTGGGCGGTGCGCGAGGCCTCATCTCCTGGAGCTCGAGCAGCTCGGCGAAGGTCTGGGAGGCCGATCGTCCGGGCTCGTCCTCCAGCACGCTGTCCGGCGGGCTGTTGAGCATCTTGGCGTAGCGTGAGCTCGATGTCCCGTTGTCCGCGAGGCCGCTGTCGTAGGCGCTGCTGCTGTTCGTGTGAGGCGTCGTCGGGGTCACGCCGCTCTCCAGGCCGAGGTAGTTCGGGTTGCAGAAGCCGAACTGGCCCTCGCGAAGACTCTGCGTTCGTGAGACAGTTTCGTTGATTATTTCTTCGCGGTTCGAGATGGAAAATTATTGAAAAAAAAAAAAAAAAAAATCACCTGCGACGTGGCGGAAGAGCCGCGATAATTTTTTCCACGCCGCGGCCAATCGTCATCCGCCAGTGGATCGCCGGGACTGCGAGCCCCGATGCTCGCATAGTCGGACGTGGACTCCTCGCCTTCCTCGAGATCGGCGAATCTGACGGACGCCGAGTTCGGTAGCTTGGTGCACGGTGTCTTGGGCGTCTGCACAGCCTCGTACAGGTGCGAGCTGTAGCTGTCGCCGCGCGACGGCTGGCAGGCCTGGTGCAGGGAGGCAAAGTCACTGTGAAAGAAATCCAGTCTTTTTAAACGAGTGATATGTACCGATCGATCGGGCCGTGATGCCGGCTACTCGTTTCATCGAGACGCGCATAATTCTTCTCGATCGCTCACCGTTTCTCCTCTTCGGGCAGTTCGATCAGCTGACTGATGGCCGGTTCCTTGCGCCTCTGCTGTGCGTCCTCGTCGTCGGTGTCCTCGTCGGGATCGACGAAGACGAGCCGCGCAGCCTCGACGGGCGTGAGTACGGGTGTGGGCAAGGTGAGGGCGCGGAAATTCGGCACCGAGACGGGCTCCCTCGTCATGCCACCGCTGAGCAGAGGCTCGATCATGCTGGCGCGTTGCGTATCCGACAACCGCTGTCCGCGACGCCGAGCCAGCGTGTTGGCGCTTCGGGATTTGACCATCCCCGTCGCCGGCTCGACCACCTCCACGTCTACCTGCTGGAAAGGATAGTACGAGTTTGCCTGAGCGCAAACTCCAGCGTGGTCAGCTCTAGTCTATTTTGCCAATTGGGTTGAATTTTTTTTTTTTTTTTTTTTGCTTGACCGAGAGTCTTTTAATTTGCTTAATATCTAGATGGCCGAGTGCGATACAGCATTGTCGATAGTTCGGGTCACGGTGAAAAATTACACGCGAAAGAGTTACTTTACGACGGCAAGTGTCGTGAAAAATAATGCGGCGATACTAGCCCGCAAGATAAACTTTTTTTACGTTCACGCGATCGTTGCATTAACGAGACTCGACGAGCGATAAAGACGAGTATACGCTCGTAAAAAAAAGTGTAATCTGCACAGTAACCCTGCATCCATCGAACCGCCCAGATTCAGCATACAAAGCCATCGACTCACCTCCTGCGGACTCTCCTGTTCGTTGTCATCCTGAGCACTGAGCACCGAGTAGCTGCACTTGTTTGGATGGCTCAGCCTGGACAGATTGATCTGCGAGAGCTTGGAGATCTCGCGAAGAAAGCTGGGCCGAGTAGGTGGCGGATCGCAGGGGGAGACTCGCCCGTAGCTGAGACACTTGTTACCGCGCTGGTTGTTCCGCAGCCGAGGCCGCAAACAGCTTCCCGTACCACTGCCGGGGTTGTTGTCGACGCCGTTGCCGCGTATCAGCAGCTCGGATACCGCCAGGGCGACGCTTTCGGCGCGTGGCTGCGGCTTTGGACCCGTCACGCTCAGCCTCTCCCACATTTCCGTTCCTGATTCCAATGTTTTACCTCCATTATTATTTTTCCATTATACATACCGGCGCTATCGGAAATACGTAGAGGCGACTCACCAAAGTGAAACCTCCACAGCTCGTTGGTAGCCAGTCCAGCGCTCTCGCCGCCGAAGATCAGCATACAGCTGGGCAGTCGACAGGCCGCGTGTCCGTGCAGCGGACCGGGTCCCGGTTTGCTCTTCAGCATACACCAGGAGGCAGCCTTGACGTCCCACCTCCAGCAGTCGCTCCGCTCCTGCAGGTCCGTCATGCCCCCGTAGATGTACATGGCGTCGCCGTGGAGCACCGCGGAGTGCTTGTGTCGAGCCGGTGGCCCGGTGTCGCACGAGGAGAGCAGGTGCCACGATTCCGTTTCTGAATTTCGACGATTTATTACCCGCAGCGTCCTACGGATAAAGAGAGATAAAAAACTCGCGTCTTACCAAAGTGAAAGGCCCAGAGCTCCGAGGAACTGCCTCGCAAATCCTGATAGCCGCCGTATATCAGCATCTGTCCGCGGTGCACCAGTGCCGTGTGTCCTCGTCTGCCTCTGGGAACCGCGCATCCTTTCTGGGCCCTGATCTTCCTCCAGGAGTTCGACTATAATGAAACATTGGAGAAATTTCGTGTGTGGAGACGCAAGAGTGTAAGGCGATAAGCGTATAAAATCTATTTATACCTTGACCGAGTAGCACCAAAGCGGCGTCTCCGTACCCGCCGAAAAGCCGAGCTCTCCGCCGAAAACGTAGAGGCAGTCCTTGTGCGCCACTGCGCTGTGCTCCTGCAAAGCCGGCGGTCGCTCTCCCGAGGGATGTAACTCCTCCCATCTGCTTTCCGCTGTCGACCAATGGATTTCGTTTGAATAATGGAGAGATATAAGCAGAGATCAAAGGGCATCGTGCAGGCTTATTATTATACTTTCGTCGAGCGCGCGAGCTTGTTCTCCATTTTTTTCCGTTACGGGGGATTTGGTTCGTCGTGATCAAAGCTTGAATTGTATTATAATATTATCGCCTTACGTGCGAATCAATTTTTCGCGAAAATATTGTTCACCTCGACAACAGAAGCGAAACGTCATCGCTTCGTTTTCAGCGACATCTGAAGCGCACCGCCCTCGAAACTCGCAAAAGCTGCATAGCAGCGTAAGTCAAGATCCGCAGCAGCTCGGTACACAAAACCAAAGTACCGGATAAACCGAGACGTGCTCGGGGACAAAGCTCCTCCTGTAGTATATACAGGTATACACATGCAGACTTATTGTAGCCGATCAGGCGCCACGGAAAAGTGCTAGAGCGGGCAAAGACGAGGAGAAGATAGAGCACTACTCGACTTCCCGAGCGGCGAAACTACTGACCCACCAGTCTCGGGGGCGGATTGAATTCTCGTGTCGCCGCGAGAGCCAGCATATCGGACGAGCTTCGTTCTTCTCTTCTTGGCAGCAGGAGCTTTTTCTTTGCGCTGATTTTGCTCCGAGCTTTGACGGATTATTGCTGCGGGATGTGCTTTTTTCGCTGAATCGCGAGTGAACTTTTTTTCTCTTGGATCTTTCGTTTTTCAATCGCGTTCTTCGGGGTAGTGCATTTTTATGCGATGCAATTATTTCAAGGCAAGGTGTCAAGTCGTTAACGCTTGATAAGCAATCGCTATAAAATATTATATTAAGCTTGCATAAGCAGTTCTGGCACAGGTGGCATATCCCTATGTATATATGCACATATTCTATACGAGGAAAATAGGAAATGCCTGTTAACTGTTTTGTTGTACGATTATACCAAGTGATTCCGCACGTTTGCACACTGTCGAGGTGACGGGCCTTTTCTCTCTCGGTGCAATTGCAATTCTACAAAGTCGGATGATGCTGGAAGTGTACTACTTAATAACCTATACGCGGCGTGACCCAGTTTCTATATATACAGAATCGCATTCAAAGTTTAGCATTCATCCAAGCAACTTCAATGAAAAGCCCGGCTTTATTCTCCGCAAACAAGAGTGTTTATGGATATGACTAAGAATTGATTGAAATTTGTGCTATATAAGAAATTGCGCATAACGGTATAAATATTATCAAATCAAAGCGTTTTATTCAAACCCATATGCGCACATATAACATTCAAAATTAATATCACCAATGTCACGCAACGGAACGTACACTTCGCCGACTTTCTCTTACACGCAAGCACAAGGGACGCGCGCACTCGAGCTACTTGGTTTTCTTGCGCCTCCTGGCGCAACCGCAGATGTGTCCACCTCGTTTTCGCTTATTTCCACCGCGAGCGCGTGACGCACGACTGGCCCTTGTTTTCGGACAGTAACCGCAGTTCCCGGTGCAGTCGGTGCAATCGCAGCAAGCCGGTCGTCGCGGAGCGTCCGTCGGCTCGATCATCCGGTAACCGCCTAACGGACACTTCTCGATCAGCCCGAACTTCAAGAAGCGCTTCAGGATCACCGGAAGCTGCAACTTTTCGCGTTGGTTATATATTATGGGAAAATTATAAAACGTTGCTATGATGCGCGAATCACCTGAGATTTAATGGTATGCCTGACGTGTTTTCGGTTGGCCAGCATGAACTTTAAAATTTTTCGTTCCGACACGTTGTTGAGCTTCTTCATTGTCTTGATAACGAGAGGTATTTTCACGCGCCTACCTCTCGAGCCTTTGTTCATTTTTCTTCGAAAAGCCATGAAACTTCCTCACTCTCTCTCAAAGTTTGCATAACAAAAATTAACCTACAAACCGTTGAAAAAGCGATGCATCATTCTAAGGTGATTTTTTTCTTTTTCAATTCTGTATACACATACTGAAAGTTTGAAGCACATATACCCATGGAGAGCCAATGTTCGTCGACACGCCAACTTCCGCTGCAGTGTATACTTGCAATTTTTCTCGCTCACCGAAAGTCATTCATTATCGCGCGCGATGTGTGTCGTGCAACGCTGTGCCGTGTGACTTTACATCGGCGACATTCTGACTATGCCGCTGACAGATTAAAATCGCGCCATATGGCGCAGGTGCAGCATATAACACGCGCAGCGTTGAAACACTGCCGAGATTTGGCGATTCGACGATGCGTAAGACTGAGCAAAAGACAAGAGAACACCGTTACTATATTATATGGATATATATGATTTTAGTATAATTTAATTTTTTATAGTATCCATTCGTTTTAATTTTATATTTTACAGTTTTCTCTAGGAGAAAAAATTTGGTTGGAATAACAATTCGAAATATTCATGCAACACATCTCTGGACTGATACAACATTAGACGTTTCTTATTTCCCCTCTATACTATACTATAAACATATATATTGCACCACTAATACATTATTTCATTTCATTTCCCCAGTAATTCAGGTTTACCGAAAATATAGCCGAGGGCTCCCGAAGTGCCTAGGCGCGTTAATTTGACCGAGGGTATCCAGACGAAAATTATTTCGTTGACTTAACGAGCAGTATCCCTTCACAGCTGGGAATCTAGGATACGTGTATTCCGACGTCGAATACGGGCATGCGTGCGAGTCGCCCTCTTCAATCGCCAAACTCCCCATCCTGCATAAATCACCACTTTCTTTAGTCGTGAAAATAAATACATCAACGAATCGTATATACATCTCGTGCACAGCACCTCGACTCGATTTGCTGAATTTAAATAAATAATGCATATTGTGCGAGAAATAAAAGATTGTCGAAATAATAACTAATTATCGTATATTAATTTTAATGTGGTAACAATATTTGAGCCATATTGCATACAAACTCGTTATAAAATGTACGAAAGTTTTGAAGTTATTATAAATAATGTTAGAAACGAACGTTTCTCTTATAACTATTAACACGTCGATTGAATCGATTTTATGTTAACTTTACGTTCTTATAAACCAGAGCTAATGAGTATACGAACGTTAATTTTTTTTCTGATTCCAAAGTACAAACACTTTTTCTTGAATCGTTCGCATTGGGAATGTCAACAAGATCAGACTCTAAATCAAGTATACATTTGTCATAACGTCTACAACGATGATACCGGCGTTTCGATTGGCGGGGAAATTCTTTGCCGTACGATTTCGCAGAAAAGTTCGTCCAATAAACGTGGATGTGAATCAACCAAATTTTTATACGATTAAGTGTTAATCACTCTATGCGCATTGTCGATTATAAAATCCCTAGTCTTATCCTTCAGCCATTTCGCATCATACTGCTCAGCTAAGACATGGGCATCGATGACGTTTGAAATGCTCAAATTTTTAAACAAAGACTCTTCGCACAGCGCTTTCAAATCTTCGAGTTTGAATCTGTGAGCTGCCACAAGCAGTTCGTAGGCCAGTTCAGTTAATTTATCAACTTTCTCTGTGTAAATGAATCGTAAGATTTGCTTCATCACTTAGTACTTAACACCCCTCAGTTTAACTTTGTTTTGCTCATCGTTCAGGGCAGCTGATACAACGTCAAACATTTTATGAAACGTTGAACTTCGCGCTGCCAAAATGGATTTGTGTACCCGGAACTCTTTATCTTCGACTTCCAGAATCAAATCGCTAAATTTTTCGCTCTCCAGCAAGTGTCCAAAATCGTTGTTTATTTTCAATTCCGATGGAAACACAGGTCTGACGTCCATCGACCTCAAGGATATGTGACAGACTATAGTAAGCTATTGCAATGTGCCGGCAAAGCTGGCTTCGAGGTTATGTCTATGCGGCGATTCCAATCTTCTATTTTCTTTACCTCTCTCAGTCTCTGCTATCGATTAACTGCGCTGTCTAAAGTTTAATGAGAATTGTAGATACAGGAAATTCGTATGTCGGATTAACGAAGTATAATTTTCGTACATACCCTCTAATTTGTCCAAACATCCAGTAATGTTGGTACTGTGAAGTAATGTACTTACACGAGATTATAAACATAGCAGAGCTTGTTCTGCGCATCGTGTTGCTTGTTTTGCTTTAACAAACTCACCACTGGCATTTCAAGAGTAATAAATATACTGCACGCAACATATGACGACGGCGTGTCTATAACTGGCGACCTCTAGTGCCAGTCTGTGTGTTACTACATGTTTGCATCTATCTATACACGGCTTAAACACCCTCTTCCTTACCGATCGCCCCGCGAGCGCACGAATGTTTTTGTTTGTATATGCTACTACATTAGTTCGGCATTATAAGTGCGATCTGCGAAAGCCTCGGACACTTACTGTAGAGACGGATTGCTCCAAACTATTCGAAAAATCACTGGGAATCGAGGGAACAAGCTCGCGCATGACGCGAAACATAAGCGCGTAAGTACTCTGTTATAATAAGTAGGTATGGTAGGCTACTCACCGAGGCTGTAGCGCCAGAGATCCTTGAGCGGAAGGTTGCCGTTTCGACCGCCCAGCAGGTAGACGTGACCGGCGAGTAGAGTTGCGCTGTGTTTACTGCGCGACGGCGGCGCCGGACCGTTTTCCACACCGGCCGCCGTCACGGAACTCCACATCGTCGCCAGCTATAGGCTGAAAAGAGAGAAATGTCGTTACTATATCGTTTTCTTGAATTTTTTTTTTTTTTTTTTGCATAAAAATAACTTCAACTTTGAGTAGTGAATATTACGGTATTTTAAAGTTTAGCAAGAAGGAAATTCCGCCAACTCGCTTTAATTATTCGTCCAATTAAGGATCGAGCATATCAAGGAATCACAGTTTGGCTATGTGGACGGTTTAACTTTTAACTCGATTTCCCCTAATCGGCGAGAATAGACGATCGTAGCAAACAGCCAAGTCTAGACAAGCCAATTTCTGTCAGTCCGCGTTTTCGTTTCGCTTAATGGATTATCACAACTCGTATAAGCACTAGTTGAAAATAGAGGATATACGAATGTATATATTCCTGCAAATGAAATAAAACAAAACCATCATGATATTTAAATAGTAAAAGTGTCTGAATCGACCGCGATATTGAACCGCAGCAGGGTCTGTTTAGCCTACAGAGAACCGCGTGCTTAGAAGAGAAGTAATAGCGGCTCGGAATAAGATGAAAGAGGAAAAAGAAGAAGAAGACGACCATAAGCCGGGGGATAATTAAGAGTCGCGTCGCGCGCGGGCGATGCCGTCTTTCGCAAAAGAAAGAGAGAGAGAGAGTTGGAATATGTACGAGCTCACTTGAGTTCAGTGAGGAGAAACCTTATTCAAGGTAGCTTGCTCTTGCCATTCAAGGCGAGGTTAGGGATTTCTTCGACGAAGACGTTCATAGGTTACTGCTATATATATATATATATATATAAACTGCTGACGAAGTACAAGGGCTATACATTCTTTTCGTGTGCGACGAAACTCGCTAATTGGACGCAATCGCTACGCTATGGAATTCGTCGAGTTTACAAAATATTGGTAAAATATAATATTTTAAGGGATAACGCTTGTAAATTGTGCCTTTGTATTGTTACCTTGAAATTACATATAGTGAACGTTATACCTTAATTTTAAAAGCAAAGGCAAATTTCGCGTAATATACCTCTCAACGTTAATAATATGTAGCATGGTTAATCAATTATGACATCGTATATGCATTTTAATCGGATTAAAAGGGTTAGCACCAAAATTTGATGAATTTTCTATTTATTTTCAAATTAATCTCCAATTAATTAGCCCTAATTTATAATATGTAGTATAACTATTAGTCAAAATATTGCATAGTATATACGCGTATATATCATAATTCAGAACGTATAATCGCATAATGATTCGACCTTCGATTAACAGCATAAAATTAAATTTCACCTACATATTCTAATAGTCGACCTTGCAATACAAATTTGCCTATATAAAGGCCACTATAAAACTCAATTAAGAAGCTGTAAAAATCATCCTTGAAGCAGTGATTATGACTTCACTGCACGAATATATAGTTGGATAATTATATAAAGCTGAAATCAAACGCACTTCACTCCGAAAACAGATGCATCACTCCATATGCTCATTTCACACAGCGACTACAGTATAGAATATACGTTTAATGAAAAAGGGCCCACATATATATATATATATAATAGACAATTAATCATCCTCTAACTAAGCCCTGCGCAACACAGATATAGCGTATCCATCTATACAACAGCGCATATGTGTCACACGCGTTCTCGCGCGCGAAACTTGGCCTATCCATCATCCACTTGTCGCGCAGCGACAAACTAACGTGCACAGCGCGCGTACCAAAGTACAGCAATATTTACGCGCACCGCACTCCATTGCCATGTAGCTATATGCGTATATATAGAAACACCCTCGGGACGGTCCTCTCCACTTCGCTAATATCAGAAGCGAGAGGCCTGTCGAGCATTTTACTTACAACTCATTGGCGCAGCCGCGCGGGTTCGGCGAAGCGTAAGCTCGTACAAGCTCGACTTTCAGCGCGGGAAACTTAGCCGCTGTGTATATACATATATAGACATACGCGGCTGAGAGGGGAAAAAAGGAAATAAGCCGAGGTGTACGAGGCAGAGAGGATATAATATTGGCACTTGTAACGTGTCTTATATATATATATATATATATATATATATATATATATATATATATATATATATATATGCAAAGAGACACTGATAGAATTTCAGATTTCGATTCGGGGATCTGTTCGCTCTTCTGCAGCTGTATATACATATGCTGGGAAGAAATATGAAAAGCTATAAATTTGTATGAGTAGCAGGGGAGGAGATGTGCGCGCGTCTGTCTGCGACTTTTTCTTCGGGGGATCATATTCGCTGGATCGTGCTCGCGAGTTTTTTTAATAAAAGATATACAGCGTGTTATTGTGCTTTTTCCATAAAAGTTAGACGCGCATCCTGTCTGCGCCGAGTCTCTATATTGACGAGGAAGAATATAAATTTCCCAATTCGAATATACATTGTGAACGATTCGCCTTTTCGCGCTTAAAAAATGAAACAACGAACGAACACAGGCCAGTCGAATTTTTTTTCATTTTCATACTCTCGACACTTCCGCGACCGCAACAATATACACTACACACATCCGGCGGCACCTGTGCACCCCTTGGCGGAACTTCATTCGACCGATATTAAAAACGCGCGCGTGCGACACGCGAGCGGCCCATTTGGCTGCCGCTCGCTCGAGAAGGGTTAATATAAAGCGCGGGAAAAAATCACGGAAAAAGAGTGTAAACGCACACACATGCAGAAGTATACAATATATATATGTATACGTTTAAGAGAAAAAAGGGTCTTCCCCTCAGAGACAGCCCGCGGCCACAGACATCCCTCTGTCCTCATCTTCGCTCTCCTGGCCTATACACACCTGAGGATGAGATGAAAGGGAGGAAGAAGCTACAAACTGAAGAGGAGGAGTATATAGCGAGGCCTCTTTAATAGGCTTAGCCGGCGAGCTCGGTAAACCCTCTATCTCGTTAGGCTGCGCTCTCGCGACTCTGCAACTCGTGACCCACATGCGAGCGCCGATTAATCACGACTAAGCGCGCGCGCGCGCACTCTATGCTCCGCTCCCTCTTGCGCACACACACAGCCTCCCGCTTTTCTTTCTTCTCGACTCGTCTATATGTATATAGTCGCGCAGCTCTCCCTCGGATTACGTACGCGCGTGCTATCCGGAAAAGCGGGGAAAAACTTGCTCTATATACAAAGCGCGCGAGAAGTGGCTTTCGATGTATATACGAGGCAGAGGAGGGCCTGATTCAAAAAGTTCCTCTGCTTTTAATCGAATTTCCCGGGGTGCACGTGCGCCCGGCGAGGAGTTCTACTGTCGAGGAATATTTTTGTGTCTGCGCTGTTTTTTTTTTAGGTCGGAGCAGGTGCTGGGAAATGTATATGGATATACCATACCGTTATAATGTTTTGTGTGCAAGTGAGCACTTATACGAGTAGTGAGTAATAAGTTATTTTATTAACGCTTGTTAACCGACGGGGATAGCAATAGTTTCGGAATAATCATGTACACACCACGGTCTATAGATATAGATATTTCAATGACACATTCTTCGACCTTAAAGAAAGAATCGGAGACTTTGAACTCAATAATTTCGTACTTTATTCGAGGTGTCTACTTCCCAGACTCGAGAAAACTTATTCTGCAAAGTGGATAATGTCTGGGAATGGTAAGACGTGGAATGTTCAAAAGTCGACAAAAAAAAATAAAGGGCTGATGTGAAAAAGTTGATTGGACTAAAATCTCGTCAATCGATATTCTTGGAAAGTTTTCAAACTGATTACATTTCTCGTTCGATTATTATATATAGCCAACTATTCGAGGACCCTATATACCGGTAAAACGAGTATTTTCACGATTTCCGAACGAGGTAAGGAGGTCAATATTTTGCTCTTATACCCTTATTTTTATACGCTACTACATTTTCCAGTTCAGTATAGAGATGTTAACATAGCTCAAGTTTCTCACTTGTGAAATAAACTTTTATATTGCGAAATGCTCATTCAATAATTCGCTGCACGCTGTCTCTTTATGAAGATATGAAAAATGTTGAATATTTTACTGATATTGTTGAGAACTGTATACAACGTTATAGGTACATAATTTTGAAGCTATATATGAAGTGGCTTTCTTTTTTCTTGAAGACCATGCAGATCGAGTGCACAGATTTTGTGCATGCAAACAACACCGCCTATTAATGCATCAGATGTGGAGCAAACGTGATAAGTCATAAATATTCAAAGGCTCATAATATTCAGTGTACGCCTTTCAAAGCTTCGTTATTTCCCTCCAAACACATAAACAGCTTTCTATACATACGAAATCGCTTATAATATTTTCCTATATATAATAGCAAAACAAAACTTTAAAATCTATAATAAAAAAAAGCAAAGCCAAAGAAGCATCGCACTCTGCGGATATTTCCATTGTCTGTGCGTATCCTACGAAACAATCGAGTCGGCCCAAAACAAAGCCATCAAAATAATTTCCCCGTGCCACCACCCTTCGCAACGACGACAAAAACGCAGTATATACCGCGCATCACCGCGACTATATAAACCTATTAAAAAAACGCGTCATTGTCACCGCCCTGTGTATATATCATAAAAGGCAGAAAAGATACAAGCCGACGACGTTTTCCTGCTTCCCCGCAGCCATCAGTAGCGACAAAGCCGAGCGCAACTTTTCAGTCCTCCCCCTCAGCGGGCGCTGATATACATATATGCCTTATATGCAGTATGTGTGCGTGTATATATATATACTGCGGAAGATAACACGAGCAGAGGAGCTCGGCTATATAGGGGCGATGTACGCCGCGTGGTTTTAGCGGGTCTAGATGCCTTGCGGGTTCCCCTTTCGAGGTATATCGACTTTTAAAGCGGAAAAGTATACAGCGCATTTGCATATATGTCGGGGGAGAGGCGACCCCGTGCGTCGAACTTGACCGGAATATTGTAATGCGGCTGGACGCTTGATCGAATTCGAGAATGAATTTTATATTGAATATCGGCTTATCGGAACGAGAGAGAGAGAGAGCGAGCTGGTCATTTTGGCTTCCCCCCTGACGTTGAAATGGAGCTTCTTTTGCTCGTATTATTGAAATCTTGACACTACTGTGTGACTGTGTGTGCGAATAGGGACGAGAGTCGCTCGATATAAGACCGAAGTAGAGAAATTATTTTGTAACGCTTTTAATTTACCAGATTTGTATAAATAAACTTATATTTCTTTTATTGGTTTTGGACAAAGGCAGATGCGCAGGTAATGTGAGCAAAGACTAATTTTCGGCAGTGTAACGAAACACAATGATTGCTTCTGTACTGCCACTTGACTAGTGTGCAAACTAATCGATATACGTACGTAGAGCTTCGTACATCTATCTCAGAGGGAGACAAACAGAAGGAGTGCAAAGAATCGAAGGTGTATTATATATACGTTTAAATTGAACTCGATGTAGAGAAACTGTATTTTATATTTGTAAAGGTCGGCACAGTCGAAGAAATTCACTTCGATTTCAATTATTATCAAACAATAGATGTATGATATTTTGTTATGAGCGACGCAACAACCAATTTTATTTTTCTTGACGTCTATGTACAAGGCATAATTGATAACGTTCAGTAAGAACCACAGATCAGGTGTACGCAATGAAGTAAATGCCTTCAAACATACGTAGATATGTAGAGCGAGTCACTATATAGTCGATCGTACTATTATACTTCCGCACAGCTGTATTTCCAATCGTTGACCAGAAATAACGTGAAAATAGCATCTGAGGTCCTTATATATGAATTAACGCCACCGAATTTCACGCACGCACTGCTCATCAAACATTCACGCGCACTGCTATCGATCTTTCATATTCCACGCGAGAAAGTAGCCAATGACGATATATATATATATATATATATATATGCTTGTACACTATCACCCCATCCAGGAAACGTTACTATCACGCAGTGAAATTCCCGTATGCGTATATAAAGAACGACTCGAGACACTGAAAACCCGAGCATCGCTCAGCAATGGAAAAATCCCTCCAAATCGCTTTTCCAGGCCAAAAGCCTACACTGGCAAGTTGGTTCTATCTGAGACACATACGTCTCGAGTCCTATATCCGGACTACATAGCTTGCGGGAATCGGTCTTCGTTGAAGAAAGAAATAATGTATATATATATGCGCAATAGCTTCGCGGGCGATAAAAAAAATGACGCCGATAAATAAGACGAGCTCAAACTATAAATCCAGCTCACACCAGGCTGGCAATCGATTTAGCAGTGTTATAACGCTAGGAAATTTATCCTCTCTTCCTCCTCAAGAATCACGCGCTGGGCGCATTATGCGCGAATCGGCACCAATATAACACAGCTCATTAATATTGATGAGCTACTCTGTTTTCTCTCGTTTATTGTTTCGTCGATACAAGTGTATATCCATTATATATGGAAAAACAGTATAGCGCGGATAAGAATAAGCGCGAAATTGTGTCACGTGCAAGAGGTCTCTCGCGATTTCGTCGCTGTAATTATTAACGATTCGCGTGCAATAACGAAAGCGCCGACTACTATACCGATGCTGTGTAAACAGAAGTGCCCCCCGGTCGTGTTTGCGGTCGACTTTTTGAATAATACATCCGCACCGCACTCGGGAAAATCAAACGCGAGAGAGAGAGAGAAACGGTCTGTTAAAGAATAGCGTCTGTGTGTGCAAACGATGCTGCGCGAAAAAAAGCAGAGCGAAGGGGTGTATGTTACGTTAGGGTGAAAGCGAAGAGAGGGTGAAAGGATAAAGGGGGAGAAATTAAGAGCGCCGGAGGACGAGAGAGAGAAAGCGGGAGAATTTTCGAAAATGGAGAGCAGTTTTGTATAGGCGCTGTCGCGAGTGCCGCCGCCGACGAGGGGGTGCATCGTGTACGGTTATCGCAAATCTGTCTTGTTTAACTGGTCTCTGGTACGAGGGTGCGGAAATTTTTTTTCTTTCGATGTAGAACTTTGGTCCGTTGACTCTAAAAATAATGTAAATACTGTGCAGCATGCGTGTCTTTGGGATATCCGATTAAACATCTTGTAACGGGATTATGCATTATATATATATATATATATATATATATATATATATATATTACACTTCAAAACTCGACAAGTATTCGCGAAGGAAGCAGAACTTGCGCCGTAGGAGCGATAAATTTAAAACAAAGATTATCCCACTCCGAAATGGCTGACACAAATCGTGTCGTTTCACTTAAAACAGACTTCTCTCCGAGTCACATTGTAATCCCAAGCTTACAATTGCAGTCGTATATTTGTAACAACCCGATCGCATAAGAAACGTACAAAAACGCATCACGTCGTGACCTCGGACTAACGGTTGACTTCGATCGCATGTTATGCACTTTGCGCGCTTATATATATATATATATATATATATATATATATATATATATGTATTATCCATGGGCTCAAAAGTAAATCGCAGTCAGTATCATGAGGTTAGTGGTATATACTCGTGTTTACGTACACGAAGAGTAAGCGTTGTGTGGATGAGTCAGGAACTTTGCGATCAACGGTACATGACGGTCTCGAGACTGCGAACTACATGAATATACATAACGACAGTAGTGGGGAACGACTTTCCGTGAGAGAAGTAAATTATTTAACGAGTGAATCGGGTGAAATATTTAAAAAGCATGATTAATTTCTCGAAAATGCGATACATGCAGCTAAGATACAAATCGCCTCAAAAGTATAGCTCTAAGAATAGCATTTTTCTACCGATGGCAGCGTAACAACGTTCGACTTATCGAACAAGTATATATGCATGAATTATTCAAATAGCGTAAAAAACAGTAAGTATATAAGACAAAGCAAGAAAGTAGCATAGAAAATTACACGGTAAATTTCACATATTATCAAGTACACGCATACACGAAGAGTAATGCATCAGATAAGTAGTCGCGCTGATAAGACTGCTGCAGCAGTGTATATATATGTATGTGTGTGTAATACTGTGCTACGAAAAGTAATTTACAGTAAATACATACTGACGTATCACCTGTGTACTGATCTTACCATACGTTTAAATATTAATGCATTGGCTTAAATTTGTGACATATCGGCTATATATAGTTACCGTTGTATATAGAAGCCCGCAATCAAACGACAGAGCGAGTAAACACGAGTGTTATTTGACGAGAATCCAATCCAGCGAAATAGCCTGGCACAATTAGAACGGATGTGCGGTAGGAAATAAAAGAAAATTCTGACGCAAAGCCGAAAAGCACTATTGCAAGCTCTGCTCCTGCTGCTTGTGCACACGTGAAAATCTGACAAAGGAACGGAGTATAGTATATATCTCTGACAGAAATGAAAAACTCGTTTATGAAGCGCGCGAATGAGAAAGGGACACTTACTCTCTACTCGGCGAATTATTCATGAGTAATTAGCCGTCTGAATTATAAATACACAAGGTGTACCGAAGTTTAACAGAGCGAAAACATTTTTTCTTGAAATACAGACTTCAAACAAAATGAATCAGTTGGTGAACAAAGAAACGTAAATAAAGAAGATTTTTCAGTTGCGACAATGGCTATTTCCCATCGGACGTAGCTGACGTAAAAGCCGGCTTGTGAAATCTTATCTCTCCGTCGAACCAGCTCTTTATTTCAATCATTCAGCGTTTGCATCATTCTGCTCGCGAAGATAAAAAAGCAACGCACTCGCTGTCTTCGCGAATAAACATCTCTGACTCGTGCCAAACAAAGTCTCAGCGGGAATCCCGGAGAAAAAATTGAAATCCTCATTGAAAAAAGAATCGCGAGTCAGCTCAAACAGGGCGAACTGCACATCCCCTCTAATAGGAAACCCCGTGCATGTATACATATGCGTGTCTCCCACCCGTCCAGCAGCGCAGACACATATATCTCAAAATGCCAAGATAAGACACGGATACAAGAGACACACACACATATACAGATCTCATCCATTTATATATACACAACACGCGCAGCCTCTGCACATTTCTCTCAAAGATCACTTACGTGTCTGATGCGGAGTGAAGCTTCGAGTCTTCTGTCTATTGTCTCCGAATGATCCGCAAGCAGCACACCATATCCGCAGCACAGGTTAACTCACGGACATTGCACCCCCGCAAGTTGTAACTATATATACCGGACGCTCTTTCGCACACTAGCACTCGCGTTTTGTTTTTTTTTTCTTCTCTTTCTTTTTCTTCTCCGCCCCGCAGACAGACACACACACGCTCGGCTCCGTCTCCTCGGCTGACTGCCGCCGATGCTATAGTGCAGACTCTCCGGGTCAACAGAGCGTATAGAGAGAAGGAGAGACGCTGCTGCTGCAGGGGGTGTATCTGCTGCCGTTAGTTCGGGGCCTCGACGCAGGCGCGGAACTGTCGCCCCTCCACGGACGCAACTGTATATATACACCCGTGCGCGCGTCGAAAGCTTCGGTTGATTCTATACGGAGCTTTTCGCGGTAAATCTCGCCTCGGATGGGATTGTATTATACGGAGGGATTTTTTTTCTCGGTGGTAGGATCGAACGGTGTTTTATTGGATTATTTCCTCCCGTTACGCTTTTGTATATCGAATTTTTAGAGTCGACGCGGTATATTTTAGGTTATTATTCTTTCGCGGGGCTTGATTAAAAGCTCGAGCCGCCCCCGAGGCCTGTAATCAGAAATTCTCCGCCGAAATATATTGCCGTTTCATTAGCGTCATTATTGAATTTCTCCCCTCGTTATTCTGCCTCTCCATCCGCTATCGAAACATTATAACATTGAACGTCGCTTTATTATCCACGCGGCGAAATCTTGACAATAAGTTCAAAGCGTATACAACCGAATCGATTTCTCGAAATATCATATATTTCAAATTTTCAAAAATTATTCACGCAGAGCTCACGCGAGACGCACAAGCCCGTCAAACTCGGAGGATCAAAGCCAACGCGGGAGAAGCTCCCTGTAGACCAGCCAAGCGCACCCTCGCACGTGCTGCTCTGTATATCATACAGGGGCACAGCTATCCCGTTCCTACTCTGTATGCGCGCGCATACGCACATATAGGTATATAATGTACGTCGCGCTATGCACTGCAACACGTTTCCATGCACACACACACACACACACACGCATATTGGCCACATATAATATATAATTCGAGTCGCGTACACGTGCAGCCTTGCGAATTTCGCTGCATGTGTGCCGAGCATCTGTGAGCCAGCGGGCCGAGTAGAGCTTTTTCGTTGGACTGTGCGCGTCACGCATACTGATGCAAATCGTCCCCCTCCCGCGCGTCGTATTATTTAATCCGCTGGTACGCGCTTTGTAAGCCTCGCCGATGCGTACGGCTATACTGGGAATTCTCGTTTCGTATTATAATGTATATAACTATATATACGTTGGAAAGATGCGTCGACGCGGCATCGGACGCGCGCTGCACTTGACGTATCGCGCGTATATGTTATATATACAGCTTGCACAGAGGCTATAGCTGACTATAGACTTGTATAACGAACCGCCGGAATCGTAACGTTCGATGCGATCTATATATGCCTATATCTCAGCCTATATAGCGTATATACACGCACGAGTACAAGCTCGAGTGGTCGCAGCGAGTGTAGGCTATGGAGAGAGAGCTTTTTTCCTCGCCTCCGCAGCTGTAGTCGTGATTCGCGCGGGCTGTTTGCAGAGCCGATCGAGGATTTTCTGTTTGAACGTCGTCCCCGCCGGGCCACATCGCATGTGAAGTGAAAAGCTCTGCCGGATTTATTTTTAGAACTTGTATATATACGGCGGGCAGGCGAAAGCTCATTTAAAATTAGACCCGCAAACTAGTTCCGGATTGACAGATAACACGTGTATTTTATATATTGTATATTATGGGAAACTCGCGTAAAAGTTGTAAGATGTATAATCCAAATGGGGCGTCTCGGCTGGGTAAATACACTTCGCACACTTACGGAGCTTGGGGATTGATCGACGCTTGAGTCTTTAATCGACTACGACGGACGCTTGTATAGGCACGTGTTGATTGTCATTGTCGAAAGAATAACACGTCGAGTGTAATGCACATTGCTTCAGGTAATTCCGGGAGGGCGCACCGCAGTGAAAACCGAGTCGCGCAGAGAGATTATTAAAAAAAGAAAGAAAGAGACGCTGCAGCAGGACAACAAAAGCCATAAAGAAACTGGGCCAAACTGCGATGCCGACGAAGGCGTCATTTTATGCGAATGAGCGCATATAAGAGCCCTCGCCGCGTTAAAAATCCACGGCGATATAACGCCGAGAGAGAGAGAGAGAAAAAAGTTCCCTCCCGAAAATTTCCAACCCTCCCCTTTAACCGTAGGGAAGCCCCCGATCAGATCTCTATATATCCCCCCCCCCCCCCCCACGTGTCTCTCGAATCAGCGAGGACGAGTTCGCTCCATCATCGAGGGACACTGCACATATATACACAGAGTAGAGGTATACCCATATATATAGAGAGCATCGCTGTTCGAGAAACGCGCATGCGCGAGATATACCCGGCGCCGTTGCCAGGCCGACGAGGGGTGAGAGCTGCTGCTACTGCTGCTGCTGCGCTGGACCGAGAGCGCGGGCGCGTACAGATGTGCGTATTGATTGCGGCCTCTCTTATATATGCTATATACTCTATAGAGAGCCACCCCATTGCTACAGTCGTTTCTCTTCTTTTCGCCCGCCGTATCTTGCTCTTTTCTTCGCTTTCTCTCTACGTCCCTTTTTTTGCTTGGCTATGCGTAGTTCTATTATATATACGCAGCACTGGTTTTTCGTTTGGGCGTATATATAGGACGCGCGTAGGTGGAATACGCCTGATGAGCCGGCAAATACGGATATGATGTTTTTATAGTTGGGCTAAATGTGCCGTGAGATATCCCGATATAATATATATATATAGATGCAGCGCGGTGAATCGAGCTGAACGCGCAGCAAGAGCTTTATACACTTTTATTTATCGCTCATTGAGCGAACGCGTTATATAAGCGGGCTTCGATCTTTACTGATTGACTGGGAGGTTTGTTTTCGCTTTGTTTGCATCAGTGACGTAATTTATTGCTTTCCGAGAAAAATGCATTTATTAAGTATTTTATTACGTACTGCGGGAGGCTGACGAGCGCTATTCTGATTTCGATACCGTTTGAAAGGATTTCAATGAAGATAATTGATATTCGTTGTATTGCTTTTTTTCGCTATTCGTATAGGTATACTAGAGACTATATAGAATTAATATTCAAAGCTTAAATTTAATTCACGTAAATAAATAAATGAGATTATTCTTTTATTGAAACAATAATTAAACGTTATATAGACTACATGTAATTACTGCAATCCCGTGAGGCTTTACGATGCATAATGTTACAGCTTAGCAAAAACTGCCTCTTCTGCGCTAACTTATCCCAAAGCTGCTGCGCATACACCAACTCGTCTTCACCTATATAAACAGAATTTTCACGCCGAATACACATGTAAAAAAATGCAAACCACACAGAAATCCCCAATCGAAACAATAACGCTCTAAAGCCACGCATTTATTCGTTATATAAATATATGTATCTCCAGATATATTATTACCGATCCCCTTTCCGGCGCGAAGCCCTATATACACGGCGATTCAAACTGCACGATATTTTCAACTCTGGATTCAGTGCATCGACCCCGCGTCCGCGCATAACAACAACGACAGAGCGAGATAAAAAAACCATCGCATTATACAAACTGCACATACAATGCAGATAACAACTCCGCAGTCGTATACATATATAGCCGCGCGTCTTTCGTAAAAACAGCGCGCCTACTTCCTCATTCTTCTTCCGGCTTTTCGTCGAGAAAACCCTAGACCCCGTCGTCGTCGTCGTCGTCGTCGTTTCATTCTTCTTCCCTCCCGGCTTTTCTCTCTCGGCCACTCCAGAGCCTCCCCTACTGACTCCCTTTTACATACAAAACTCGCGTCGCGCTGTATACGTATATATATACGAAGCGCGTGTGCCTCTTTTTTTTTGACTCTCGCAATCGCGGAATTACGCGAGCGCACTACGGCAATTGCGAGAGACGCTCGAGATCCCATTTCCAGACACAAAAGGGCGACGCGCCGATTATGAGCGGTCCGAGCGGAACAAATTGCTGCGCGCTCGGCTTTACGAGCTTGGTCTATATACACGTGCATATATATATATACGTATAATAGGCGCATATACACGCTTTATAACGCGCACTTTCGCGTAATACATAATACGATCTATGCTCTGCACGCCTAGCAGCATCCTCTTGAGACACAAATTTTTTCTCAAGTGGCGGATCGATGCCCGAGACGCATTGTGCGCGTGTGTGTACAGGGAGAGTCGGAATGAATTGAGATTCCATAGGTGCGGGATGTTTTCCGAGAGCTGATCGTCTTTTTCCGACTGTCTTGTCTCCTGCTCTCGATTTGTCAGAAGGAGCCAGCGGGAGGGGGAGAAAATTGCTGATGACGCGCTGTGAGACAACTTTGCCGGACGAATAAACTATTTTTATACGCTTTCGTATGGACGCCGCACGCTATATTGTGGTATATATATATACGATCTGCGAAAGTTGTATCTTCGCGCGTTTACGGGACGGATTATTATATAGTTGTTAGACGTCAGAATGGGGTGAAAAGAGATGCGAGGGAGGGCCGATTTCCCGCAAACGACGTATTTATATTGGATGGCGGAATAACGTATGGTTATGGTATATATGTACACACAGCCGAATGCAATCTGAATCGTTCGTTTGTGGTGTGTATATGTATACGGAGGTAGTTTTCGAAAATTGATGGAACAATTTGAATGGGAATTGATTTAAAATATTTACGAGACCTCGTTCCGAGAGGAAAGTAGGCGCGCCATAAATTTGTCGAACGTAAGTTATATGTTAAACATTGAGAGGATATGTAGGACGAGAAGTTCGTGACCAATGCATTTCCTGTAGCCTGATGAGGAAAAACAGTCGGAATATTTTATGCCTGGGTTAAGCCAAATGAAACTTTAAGTACCGGAGCATATCAAGGGGAATAAAAGTTCTTATACGTGAATATAGGCCAGCACACGCGCGCGCCCTTATTGTTATATTTTCAACGATATAAATGTACGCAACGGTCGTGGTGTCTTCAATGTTTAATTTGAAAAAGTTCGCTTTTACGTCGAGTGGGCGTGAAAATTCGCGAAACTTGATTCTAACTTTCCGACTGAAATCCGTAATTGAATATATAAGTCGCACGGGCGCGAGCACGAAAAGTTTTTATCTCTGCGCGAGGGGCTGAAATATGATAGTATAGCTATCTACTGCGCTGTATATATACATAGACTTTGAGCCACTACGCGAGGTAATGCAAACTGTATAAGTGAAAGATTATTAGTAATAAAGGGTGTTGCTTTGCACCTTCGAAATAAGTGGCTCGCGAAATAATGAGTTGCGCATTTTTACATAAAACCGGCCGTCATGCCAATGAAAATGCAATTTATCACACTCGACTCTTATACGTGTATACATAGCGTATAAAAGCACGTTATATTCCTCGAAGATAAAGCACTCATTAGCAGCAGCAAATGAAGCCGCGACAATTTTTAATAAATCCGCGCGAGGGAACCAAGAACTATATGCATCCATTTTCACCGAAAATCCTCTCAAAATCTCTCTCCAGTATACATATATACATACATATATACATACATATATTTATATATATATATATATACCTGCCATCCGGCGACTTCATATCGGACTTCAAAGAGATTATTCTCTCTTCGTCGACAAAAAAAAGCGCCGGCAGGGAAGCGTTCGTACACAGGAGCTCGCGATGTCTTTGTCCGCGTGTATATATAGCCTCCCTGGAAAGCGTGAGCTTCGAGCACACCCCGAGCTTAAAAGCTCGCGGCGTATCGCGTCGATCGTCTCGCGTCACGGATCATTCGTGCTGAGAGCCGTGTATTTTTTTTTCACATCACGCTCACACCTGGTATGTTTCCAATTTCCGCGCGGAGCGACGCAGCGATTTTTACCCCGTGCGCGGTGCGTGCGAGGAGTCGAGTTCCGATATTTGTATTGGGATATTGTATTGAATCGGATGTACTGTGTGGGCTATATATCGATTTGTTTTTCATCGGTTAGTGCAGTGTAGGGATGTGTGTGCATTACGTGCGCATTGGGGATGCGATGGTCGAAGGAGGAAAAAGGTTGCTGCTCGCATACGTTTTTGAAATATAGATATATATATAGGTGTAGCTTTTTTTCTCGCTTGTGTGAATGTTTTATTGGACGAGGATGCGGATCCTCAACTCTGAGTAGATAAATGTAGTCTTGCTTACGTAAACAGCGTTTGCTGCGGGGAATGGAGAGTGTACGTTTTTTTTATTTGAAAATTGTATTGGATCTGTTATTATGTATTTAAGCTTTACATAGTAGTCGTTAAACCAAACATAATGTATAGTTTTGTACTGGTCTGATTTTGGTTTCTGTATTCTTTGTTATAAAAATAATTCTTTCATACGTGATTTGATGTTGTTTAAAGGACATGCGAAAAATGCAAACAAAAGATCTGAATGAAAAATCTGAATACGTATATACAAAAAAATTGTAAAAAATTATGTATCCAGAATTGCATGATAACGAGAAATACACGATTTTTCTATGATTATTAATTCTAGCTTGTAAATTATATGTTTATCGTTTAAAAGCAAATATAATAGAGAGACATGACATATATAATGCACAGCTGATAGACGAAAAACATAACCTTAAAAATGTCAACAATGTACACATATAAGACAACGTATGTATACTTACTTGACACCAATTGATATCACTCCAACCTAATACGTATTGTATCTCTTTATATATTAGGTTCAATTTGCTCTCGAATAAAGTTTTTTATAAGAATTTCTTACACCAGATATTATATATAATGTACAGAAGCGCTCTGAACTCTACTAAAAAACTAAAGTTTATAGCGCTGTCCAGTGATGACGTCAAACGCTCGAGCGGCGCAACCGAGTATTATTTAATCTGTGCGAGATAAGGTCAATAGCCGAAACACGAGATGAGGGGCTATATGTATAGATGGGCTGTCTAAGATGCACAGATAGATGGCATTGCACTGGCGTATCGCATTCAAAATAGTATCGTATAAATTTCGTTCTAATTATTCAACATGATAATGATCGGAGTCAATATAATGATACATGATGATTAATTATTGTTGTTAAACTTTAAACATATAACAATACCCCTATCCAAGTATTCTTTTGCGAATAAAAGCTCTATGTAGAGAAAATTTAGATTTCACCGTCAAAAAACTCCGTCAACTGCGCCGTCGTTATTTCTCTCGCAATTTCTCCACAATCGCTGCATTTACAATAAGACGAACCAAAATAAAAAATTGCGTAGAAACTCCAAGTCATTATAATTATAAAAAAGAATTCATATATCAAATTCTCACTCCTTTTCTTCGCTACATAATACATCCATCTCTGACTAATATGTCTCATATCCACTGGTCTCCTAGACGTCTGGAGCTGCGAGCATATTCATTATTATCCAGACAGACTCAACTGTCCCTCTACCCTTAAAAATCTACTCTCATTTCCGATCCTCCTGAGGCGACACAATCAAGCCTTTTTCTCGGCTTATTCCTCAAATATAATGCGCGGGCGCGACGAACAATGCGCGACGAAATGCAAGAAAGAAGAAATTGCAGCTCGACTACCTGCATTGCGCGTATATATATATATATATATATATATATATATATATATATATATATATATATATATATATTCATATATATATGTAATTGCGTCTGCGCGAGAAGGTGACGCGACGAGAGTGACAGAGAGAAAGAGAGAGATAATCGAGGGGACAGTAAAGTCCGAGCGGAACAAATTGTCCAGCGGCAGTTTTGTGCAACAGCGCGGGCCATCATCGCTATATGTGTATATATATCGTTATCTTCGTATCAATGCTCGTGCGCGTCATGATTCACTCTCGATTTTTTTTTTCATGTTTTAGAGTTGTGTGCGCGTACACGCGCTTAGTTTGATTAAACCGATGCATTTATTTTTTTTATAATTGCGATGAGCCAATTTTGGTGATTGTTTTCATATTTTATATCCGCGCTATCAGCTGGTGCACGTGGTAGTATACCGCATTCACAAATAATTACACGCCACTTGCGCAATATTTTTACGAGTAAATCTATGTCAGTATTATATTATATTTTTTGATACGGCATCATTCGACATTGCGCAAAAAAAGAGTTATTATTTTCCCTTTTGTTTGCTAATCAATAGACTTTAATTGGCTCGCACACTTTATTGTATATATGTATGTACATATATAATACCATTCTAATTTTAATAAAAGGCACATGTACCGATGGTTGTAAGGTAACGCTTGCCCAATACAACAGCAACGAGCGTAGACACATATAGAAGAAAATGATTTTGTAGATATTATGTGCACACGAGAAAGTCAAGTGAAAATAAGAAGTATTATACAGGAAAAGGCGTTTCCGTATCTTGAAAGTGAGCGTGCAAGCTTTTCACTATTTAATTATAGAGAGTCGCATAAAGTTATTTTTATCACGATGAAATTTCCTTCTTGTCCTCGATACGCGTATTATACTATGAAACTGGTACATTAAATTATTTATCTCATCAGATATCATTCGTATAAAAACAAATTGCACATAGCGAGACATGTCGGATATCGATTTTGAGCGAAATGAGATATAGCATGTAGTGATGGGGGGAGACAAGGAAATTTGGCGGAGGCAGCAGCAGTTCAGTCTCTCCGTAACCGCCATTAGTTATATAGGTAAAACGATGAATCCTGTTCTGGATAGACACGCCTGAAGTGTCGGGAGCGATTACTCACTCTGTAAAGTTTTGTCAACTATATACCAGCAGCGAAGAAACGAATATCCCTAAATATAAAATTGATACTCTCGATTTCGACTCGAAAACTCAACGATCTTCCAAATGAACACCTCAACTCGAGTGACAAAGTCGCGCATCCACATATGAGACAGTAAAAAACAATGCGTAACTCGCTCTATATTCCAAAGCACTCGTCTCCACAAACCCATGAAAAAAAGCTGTCGAAACATCCTACACCAATTTAGTGAAAAAAAAAAAAAAAAAAATTACGCGAGCTCTCGTGCGTGCAGGCGCGTAACGAGGCGCGCGTCGAAGCATCGCGAGGATGTCGCGCGCGTATATATAAAAAGCGCGAAACCCGCGGCCTACGCGACACTCGTCGCACTCTTAGACATCGCGAAACGCATATTTCAAACGATCCACGAGCTGACCGCACCAGCCGATCTCTTTCGCGAGGTCGCGAAGGATACGTCCTATACACCTCGAATCGCGTAGTATAAATAAAAAAAAAAACAACATGTCGCGTGTTCTAGCTTTGATGCTACTGATGGTATCTGTCGTTGTATCGAACGCCGAGGAGACGACGACGACGACGACGACGAGCAGCGCGTCGACGACGACGTCGAACAATTCCGAGGTTCTAACGCAAGGTACGGTCGACAAAATTGCCAGGAGAATCATCGACGATCGACTTACGCCACCCAGAGCCACGGATTTCGCGCCTTGGAATAAGAAGCTACCGCTCGGGGAGATTTACAGAGGTAATTCTCAAGCCCCGAGGGTCACCGAAGACGTCGATGATAACGTCACCGATCGAGCCGTGCCCAAAAAGACGAGGACGGTCGGACCCACTCAGGGTATGTTCTCTCATTTTCTACTTTCAATATTATATAACTTGCGATCGCGGGGTGTTAAATCGTTGAGCGGTTCGCTAGCTCCTCGCTTTCTCTTCCTAAGACACTTTCTTTCGGCTTTCCAAACGGCGTCTTGGTGTGCGCTTTTTTCTTCAAGGCAAGATGACAACGTTGGATATCCTAATAATCTCTGGAATCACGGAAAACTTTCGGAAAAATATGCGCACCGCGAATTTCGCATTCGACCCGCGCTCGGGTGTCGCCGACGTTGAAATCAATTTAATAACGCGTTTCTTCCTCTCCAGCGGATCCAGGCTGTTGCGGCGGCAAATCATCGGGTCCTAATAGCTTCACGGATGGGAAGGACAAGTCGCAGCATCAGAGTCAAGGCTCCGAGTCGCAGGACCTCAACGCCGGACCAGCGCCTCGTTTCCACGGAAACAGGCCGTCGGACGACAGGTATATACGCGTCGATGGCATATATATATATAGATTTATCTTGACTCTGTTGTTCTTATTTTTGCTTTCGATCTGTATTATACGTATATATGTAGGTATGGTCATGGCTGGAGGAGCTCGAGCTATCTCGGATTCAACAAGGATAAGGACTACTACGATCAGCGCAATCGTTACCCTTACGACAGGTGATTTGCCCTTCTATATATACTTTTTTCCCGTCGGACTTTATTGGGATCGTTTCGGGGGTAACTTGGAATCGGGAGATTTTTTTTATGTGGACGTGATTTGAAAGGTTTATTCCGAGGAAATATCGAATGTCATGCGATTCGTTTGTATAGCACCGGCTTGTGTTAACTAATTTTAGTTTTTGTTTAAAAAGAATAAAAGCAGAATACAAGTTCACAGCGACTAATAAGCAGAGAAAGTTGAAATACCCTCGTGTTATGATCACAGTCTAATTACACTCAACTTTTCTCTCCTCTCCGTCCTTGTATATATAGCTTATTAATTTTTTAACATATATTGCTCTGCGTATATACTAACAACACCTTGTAATGTTGTAATAAATTTCCTCGAATTAGGTACAGCAGCTCAGCGCAGAGGCCGAATTCAGGCTACGCATCGGACGGCGATCGGTACGACTTCAAAAATAACTCTCATATATATCCATCTCGTAAAAACAATGATCACAAATATTAGGGCGTTAATGGCCCGATCGAGTCTCTACATCGGCCATAAAAAGCCGCCATACAGATAAAAAAGAGGCTACATCCTCCACAGATACAGTACGGCGTCGCGGCCAAGTTCGAACTACGGCGCCTCGGCCGTGGACGGTGACCGCTACGGAGCCAGCAGCAGTAACAATCGACCGAGTAACTTCCAGAGCGCAAATTACGGCTACCCCTACGGCGACAGGCCTCGACCCGGTGGCACTTACGGCATTGGACCAAGTAGCAACCAGGACACCGACACCGACTATCCTTTCGCCGAGGGCGGACCGCCCAACGGCGGACCGCAGTCCAATCTGCAGACCCAGAAGGTCAGATTTACGGCTTGTCCTACATATATATTATTATATACGCGTTCCAGTTCTTTATATATGATCGATACCATCGACTCCATATGCAACGCCTCTAATGCAATTTCGAGCAATATACTTGAATTAAAATTAATCAACTTCGCAGCACGATAATTATACCTAAAAATCCCTCTATATCCGTGTATATAATTATGCTTCACGTCGACTGTTGACAGGCAGTGGCACTGAAGGCACTGGCAGGAGTCGCGTTGATTGGCGCAGCCGCAGCCCTCGCCTCGAACCCCGTCCTCTTGCCAATCAGCGTTATATCCGGCAGAAGAAAGCGCTCCGCCGAACTTCAGTCTGACAATTACGCCCTTACCGCCCTGCTACAGGGCTACATTCAACCCAAATCAAATGAGGTTTGTAATTCCCTCGCGCTGTTCACGTCCGATCGGAAATCTTCTTGTTGGATATTTTTTTCATAACTTATTGCGCGCGTCATAAAAAAATTGCGAAACCGGTGATTCCTGTGCGTAGATTTTTCAGCGCGTGCATTTACAGTTTTACAAAGTTATCGAACCAACTGCGCGGATGAAAAGCTTCGTTTGCGCAGTCTTTCGAGTTATAAACTAATTATTTTTATAATAACGTTTCGTCGGTATATATACTAGCGGAGCTTTTGCATTCGAACAAGTTTAAATTCGTTTTTAAAAAGTTACTCGCACACCAATTACTGTTTTCGCACATATATGTATAATTTATAACACAACAGGTAGCGCAAAGTCAGCTGGAACGAAGTGGAAATACAACCGCAGCATCGAACATCAGCAGTAGCAATGAGACGTCGACGACGAGACAGGAGCTCGTAATCAGTCCGCAATGCGTGGCTAGACTAGCTTGTCACGTTCACCGTGATTATCTCGACGAGCTGGAGAAGAGTCGGGTCCAGCTACACCAGTCCTCGGAAACTGCAGCCAATTATTCGACGGAGACCGACTTGCATGGACTCGAGCACTGGTTTGATAGCCTGTAAGTTCGTTTTGTATGTATGCACATATAGACGTCGGTAAATGACTAATTTTGACGATTTTGTCGAAGCCTCTTTTTTGCCTTTGAAGAAATATATTTTAAATTATTTTTCAGAATTCACAGCAATATACTGGTGGCCGATTATCTGTCCGACGAGCTAAAGTCTCTTATTCAGTCCGCTGTCGCCACGGGATCCGACAAGAACGCATCGTGCGACAAATTTTCTTGTCTGAATGTACGCGATTCGTCGAGCAAGAAGACTAACTGATTTTGCATTAGCTGCTTTTATAGTGTTATTTCGTGTTGAACAAAATTATTGTTTTTTTTTTATCGACGTTCTTATACAGTATTATCCTAAGATTAATATGCTTATTAAGTAATGTAATTGTAACTTGTATATGACGTATAAGGAAATTTTGTTATTACAATGGACTTTCGAACAGACGATTTATCATAAGAGAACGAGATTTGTACGAAACGGGAGCTTGAAATCCTTATTTTACGAATAAAAATTTGTTTAACCCATTTACAATATAGTTGGCAGTATTCGATTTTTCAATTTCACCGCCTCAGATGATCAGTGCGTCATCTTGCGGTGAAATTTCGAACTCGGCAATTATCGTTTATAGGTTATAAGTTCGACAAGTTCGTTTCTGGCTGATGGCGTCTACACAGAGTCCCTGTCTGTATTAGTAAAAAGTTTGCTGCGGAGTGCGGACCTAGATATAAATGTACGTAATAAATGGTCACACGATTTCCCTTTTTAGTAGTAAATAAAGATTACGATGTTGCTGAAATTCTTTTTTAGATGAAAAAATAAAAAAGTTCTGATTTTATGGTGTATCGATAACGAAAAGTGAAAAGGTAACCAAAAAGATTGTGTGAATTTTTTCTTTAGAATCACTATTTTTTGCAAAACTTAACGTAAATAAAAATTTTTTGCTTTTTCTTTTGTTCTGAAAGAGAATTAATCAACCTCTTGTCTACAAAAGCGCAATATTGCTCAATAATTATATGTTGCCCTTGAATCTGTACATATAACATTAGCTCACATATACGTCTAAAATAACGTGCATTGCCTTTACAGTTTTCTTACATGTGAATTATCAAAGCTATCAAAATGTTACGTACTGCTCGAGTGACTGGTTTGAAATGTGTACCAGGACTGAATTTTCACACAGCAGTAAGTAAATTAAATTTTAAAAAATTACAATCGATTACAATTGATGTATCATTTTGCAGAATTCATGCTGTGCCAAATCAGGAAAGGAAGAGTTTTCTGAAAAATTAGCAAATGGTCCACAGTTGGAAAATTTTATATCTGGAGATGCCACGACAACTGAGTACGATGGAGTCCTTAAATTGGCCAAAGGAGATAAGTCAAGATTACGATTACCACCATGGCTCAAAACCCAAATACCAATGGGTAAAAATTATAGTCGTATCAAATCTCAACTACGTGATCTACGATTGAGCACAGTGTGCGAAGAAGCCCGTTGTCCAAACATTGGAGAATGTTGGGGAGGTGGGACTCATGGAACGGCTACAGCAACAATCATGGTACTCATAAAAAATACATAAAGTAGTTTAAAACATATTGACTGAATAATATTAATAAATTGTAGTTAATGGGAGACACATGCACTAGAGGATGCAGGTTTTGCTCTGTAAAAACAGCAAGAGCTCCACCACCTCTGGATCCAGATGAACCAAAAAATACAGCAACTGCAATAACGGAATGGGGATTAGATTATGTCGTATTGACATCTGTAGATCGTGATGGTAAGCCAAAACTTTCAAATGTGTTTTGCTGACATAATCCTAATGAGTAATACTTCAACTTTATTGTGAATCTAGATATACCAGATGGTGGTGCTGGTCACATTGCAGCTACTGTACGAGAGCTCAAGAACAGGTATATATATATATACTTTAGATACTTTTCATTTTATCCTATAAATAGCAATTTTATAAATACAATTTTCTCCAGGAGTAACATTCTAGTTGAATGCTTGGTACCTGATTTTCAAGGAAACTTAGAAAGCGTAAAAACAGTTGTTGAGTCGGGTTTGGATGTTTATGCACACAACATAGAAACTGTTGAAAGATTGACACCATTCGTCCGCGATAGACGCGCACGATATAAGTAAGTCAACTATTTAATTTACTAATAACAAATATATTCATAAAGTTTAGAGAATTATTCATATATTACGAAAAATTAATCTTACTAAAAAAATGTCAATGAAATTTGTATACAAACTCAGATAATTAGTTGAATATTAAAATAAATAGAATAATACAAAATGAAAGACAATTAAAGACATTAAGTATAGGATTTACTCTTAGTAGAAGATATTTCAAAACGTTATTCACTGTATTTATTTAGGCAGTCACTATCAATGCTGGAGGGAGCAAAGAAGGTCAATCCAGATTTGATAACGAAATCGTCAATAATGTTGGGTCTTGGAGAAACAGATGATGAAGTTATGCAAACCATGAAAGATCTCAGAGCAGCTGGTGTAGAAGCTGTTACACTGGGACAATATATGCAGCCCACAAAAAGACATTTAAAAGTGATCGAATATGTGACACCGGAAAAATACAAATATTGGGAGAACATTGGTCAAAAACTTGGTTTTCTGTATACTGCTAGTGGACCTTTGGTACGATCTTCTTACAAGGCTGGTGAATATTTCTTGACGAATATATTGAAAGAGAAACGGGGTGAAAAGAACGTGAAAGAAAGTACGTAAAAAGTGCATGATAAATTATAAATCCTTTGTACAATGAACAAGATTTTTTTCTCAAAGTATACTATATTTGTTTAAATGATCTGAATCCAGGGAAAATTATGTGATTATTTTAATGATTGTAACATACTTGTTAATATAAAAACTACGAAAATATTTACTTCATGCAGTCGTGCATACGTTTTTGTTAAGGAAAAAAGATCATATGATCTATGATCTCTTATGTAAAAAGTTTATAGCGATTCTAAAGTTATACTTCCTTTGTAAATAGAACGAAGAATAGGTAAAATTCTATACTTATTGGTAATGTAAAAGTTAATGAAATGAATAAATATTTTTTGTTATATTAAGAAACAGTCACGGCGTATTAATCTTTATTTCTTTTATAATAATAAATGAAAAACCAAAATTGCAAAATAGTGGGCGAGTTACTTTAATTATTCTGTATCCATGGCGGATGTTCTGCGCTCTTCTGTACCAACGGCAACTACAGGATCTCTGTGACCTGGGTCAGATGGAGGGTCTTGTGGTGGTTGATCATCCGACAAAATTTCACCCTCAGTTGGTCTGCTTCGTTTGTCGTCGCCTTCGATTTGAGACAGGTATCCCTGAGTTGCAGCTTCATCCAGAATTGAAAATTCAGTACCCCTACCCACAACACCAATTGAAACGTTCTGTAATCAAAGTTAAAAAATATTGAAAGAAAAGTTTCAGTCAATTAAAATGTTTTATCGAAACAAATTTCGGCATACCTTTGTAGACAAATCCGCTTCATTTGGTAGAGTATCGCGCAACGCCCTCAAGCCATGCTTAATGAGTTCATCCAGATCAGAGCCTAGAAATTCAGTAAGATGCTTTTCTAAGTACGTCCGCGCACTTTGCGACCTGGCACCAATTGCCATAGCCTTACAATCAAAATAATTGGCAGATGGACAAGTTTGATAAATGTGTGGTCCTTGATCCTGCAAAAAAAAAGTTTAATTGAAATGCTACACGGAATTTTGCTGAGCTTTCTAAAATATGTACTATAGTAAATAAATTTACATCATAGCCAGCAACCAAAAGACCAACTCCATAAGGCCTTCTGTCATAACGTTGAGTACAGGTCTGCATTTTATTTCCCAAAGTTGTAATGAGGCGACTGACTGGCAAAGTATTATCATGAGAATACTTGTAGTTCAAGCACTCTGTTCTCATGTACCGGCTGAAATAAGTAAATTAAAGGTAAGTTGGTGGGCAAATAAAACAGAGTATAAATTTGTTTAGCAAACCTTAACATCCTGGCATCGGCCGTCAAACCAGACATGGCAATTCCAACATGTTTATCGATGGGAAATATTTTTTTCTGATGGGATGACAACTCTGATGTTGCCCTTTTTAAAGCTACAATAACAGCGTGTGTTTTATTCTTAAGACCTACTGTCGCCGAACCCAATTTGACAGCTTCCATCGCATATTCCACCTGGTGCAGACGTCCCTGTGGACTCCAAACTGTGACATCGCTGTCATACTGATTTCGGAACTGGTGAAGAGAAAAATAATAAGATTATAATCCTGTGAATCACATATGTAAAAAAATAATAGTCTGCACGATCTATAGCCAGAGAATATATGTAAAACCGGCGTCACCACGTACGATGACGCGACAATAATAAGGTGCGTATCCCGAATGAATTTCGACATTATAAACAAACGTTTCGACGTTGAGAAAGCCACAAAAGTACAAAATCGTACGTAAAATCTAACGACAAATAGATTGTAAAAAATATTAACGAAAAATCCAGATAAAAAACGGAGAAACAACAGCGATGGAAGTTTTGAGGTTAGTTTTTCGTATACACGATCCGAATATCGAATCTTACCATTTTCGTCAAGTAAACCTGTTTTCAACAGTCTCCACTTGTAATACAGCTTCAATTTCGAAGCATCAATCGTTGCTCGCTTGGTTATAAACTGTCAACTGACGAATCGGCGTGATATATCAAAAATGAATCTTTGCAAGGTTCGCAACCTCACGGAGATTCTCGATGCACAGAGCTCGCTAATTTTTGCTTGCGAGTTTTGTTTGGCACTTGCGTGTGCTCGATTGGAGGATCGGACGAATGCTGCGCGCCATCGACTGGATTTTTGAATTTGTTTCTTCGTCGAGTGTTTGCGACGTCTCGAGATTTCTTCGCGGAAAACAAGAAGCAGCAATAATCCTATGAAATTAGGAATACAGCGTGTATTGTATATCATATAGTTAGGTCTAGATGAGAAATATTTTCAAGTAACAACTTTCGTATTGTAACGTTTTCTATATAAAAAAATAGGATACATCGAGACTAGATAATTTTTGTTTCATGCTGCTGCGATTATATTCTGTTGATAGCCGCAACTTTAATACACAATCCGCATATAATCGAATTATTATTATTATTTATAGTTGCTGATGCATATAAGACCTGCGCATCTGCATATATTGATTTAAATCCATATATAGATATATGTTACATACGTAATACCTATATATAATAATGCTATAAGTATATAGGTGTATCGTGCAAAACACAAAAATGACATCGACAACGAAGCCTCGGAGCGTAATTCGAGTAGTCTTTGCCTGCATCATATATGCGCGCGCGAGAGAATATTGCAAACGAGGCCAATATATAACGCCGCGACGCCCGCGAGCGGAGGTTTTATATATAGAGCGCGCGCGCGCGGACCTCTTTTATAGATTATTGTGTATACCTCGATATACTACGGTGCACAATCGCAAAGCGCCTTATATATATATATATATATATATATATATATATATATATATATATATATATATATATATATATATATATATATATATATATATATATATATATATATATATATATATATAATAGAATAATAAGAGTTCACGTGTTGGACTATATATACATATCCACGTATGTGTGTATTAGTTTACCGCGAAGTTCTCGGCTTCGGTGCACTCGGGGCGGCTGCTTTTTTACCTATACCATTTTTTTTGTCTCTCACAGTGCGGTGACAACTCCGGTCTCTCTCTCTCTCTCTCTCTCGCCTATGTATAAAAGCCGGACAGCGCCGGAGGCGCGCGACACTGTCGCGCGATAGACGCACAGTAGTCGACGAGGAATTTACAATAAAGGGCGATAGGCCATATATACGTATATATAGATATAATATGGAGCGCTGGGCTGGGAAGGTCGCGGTCGTGACCGGGGCGAGCGTCGGCATCGGAGCTGCCATTGTCAACAAGCTACTGGACAACGGTAATGTTATATATGTGAATAGAGTAGTGAAGATAAATGTGCAGTGAAGTGCGTAAGGTATTTTTGAGTCGCTTATACGTTAGATATTAATTGAAGCGTACGCGTGATAGTACCAATTTACCATAATTTGCGTATAAAAGATAGATTAAATTCAAATTGAGACTTTTTTTTAAATTACAAGTAAATCGTAGCAAATAATTTTTGATTTTCGAAGTCGATTTTACGTGCATCACGAGTATCGCGAAGAAAACGGCGATCGACGCATGTGCTCGATGCTTTTTCACTCTTATTGTAATTAGTCGGTAGCTGTTTCGCATACGAGTATCGAAAAGTACTATAATATAGTAGTGTGATACGATAGCGAAGCTATAGCTAAACTGCAAGTTGCGACCTTGATTTTAACAACGTGTATTAATCTCATAATCTCATGCGGAAATTCAAATCAATATAAAAAAAAAGTATTTACGTAAGTAATTATTAAAAATTTCACCGAAGAAAGTCTGAGCAACCCTTACCGTTACTACTTAAATTCCGCGCTCATCGGACAATTGTATATGCGCGCATATGCATAAGTATATACCAAATACATTAAAACAGCTACTGCATTCGTCACAAATTCACGCAAATAATTAATACGGAAATTCTTCGGCCCATACGCACTGATTAAAGTGCCAATTATTTTGATTTCAATAACAAGAAGCTATATAAAAACATGCATATAAACTGCACCGGCCATAGCAATTATATACGAATTGCAGTCAAGGACGAGGCAGTATTAATGAATGAATGAATGAATGAACGAATGAATAAATGAATGAACCGATGAAAAGCTCATTGCCTTAATTGACAGGGCTGATCGTGGTTGGCCTGGCTCGAAGAGTGGAAAAAGTCAAGGAATTAATCGACGACCGACCGGAGGCAAAGCTCCACGCCGTCGAGTGCGACGTTACGAACGAAGAGAACGTCGTTACCGCGTTCGCCTGGATCAAGGAAAATCTCGGCTCCGTTGACGTCCTCGTCAACAATGCTGGCGTCACCAAAGAAACGAGCCTCTCCGGTACGCACGATTACACCCATATAACATATATATATAACGATCCGCGCGTGTACACGCAGAAATATTATTCCTGATGCGCAGACGGGAGCTTGGAGGACTGGCGCAACGTGTTGGACGTGAACGTGCTGGGCCTGTGCGTGTGCACGCGCGAGGCTGTGCGCTCGATGCGCCTCGGCGGGGAATCCGTAATCGTTCACATCGGCAGCTGGGCCGGGGAGCGAGTGCCGGCCGTGCCCGCTTTCAACGTTTACCCAGCCACGAAGCGAGCCGTCAACGCGCTCGCTCAAACGCTACGTCACGAGCTCGCGGGAACGAAAATTCGCGTGTCGGTAATGGAATTTAATTATCCTATGCGATTATGATGTATTTGTATTTGTATGTGCTATGCGATCATGCGATAATGCGATCTTGTTCGTTACGAAATATTACGCTCGGATCGTGGGCTTGTGTATCGATGATGCTTGTTTCAGACCATCAGCCCGGGCCTGGTGGCAACCGAGCTCATGGCAAATTACTCAGCGTTTACACCCGAGCTACTTACGGCAATGCCGACTCTGTTGCCAGCGGACGTTGCCGAGGCAGTGAGCTTTGTTCTGTCCATGCCACCGCACGTTTTGGTATGTGCCATTCCAATTAGGTGTTATGATGGATTTGAAGTGACTTGTGCTAAATGTAACGTAATATCTTACTATTTTAGGTGCAAGACATTGTTCTTCGACCATTGGGTGAATCTTGGTGAAATGTATGAAACGAGGATTAGAAATGCAGCGAGAATAGTTGTACTATGATGTTGGATAGATATTTCTCAATTGTTTTCATAAATAAATAAGGCCTGCGTAAATTTATGAAAAAATTAATCATTTATTTAGTCATGCCGAAAATCGTTTTACAATATACATAGAACATTTCATAATTTTGTTACCATTGACTTCGTATAACTCGTTTGCAGAAGAAGAAAAAAACAAGTACGTCCATGTGTTGGTATTCACATAACAAGATCGCGCATCGGAGTAATAACAAGATCGCGAATCAAAACTGTATCAGGAGTTTGAATGGTACACATAACTGCATCCGCTACGTCCTTCGGTTTTAGAGCCAAGCGTGGCTTCTCCTTAAGAGTTTTCTCCGTCATCTCGGTATCGACCAGTCCAGCGATGATACTCTGTACAGTGTATAATAAACGAAATCGTGTGGGAAATTCCGTTTTTTTTTTCAATTGATATGCAAGAAAAAAACTTACGATAACTTTGACATTCGACTTCATCCGAGCCAGTTCTACGCGAAGGTTGTCGGTGAAATTGCGTAGTGCAGTTTTGGCAGCTAGATACGACGAAGAAACTGGACGGTTACAGTCCATCGAGTGCCAGGCGCATATGTCGTTCATGTTTATGACGAGCCCGGTGTCCATTCCTGAAACAAAAGCGGACATTGTTACAGACGCGCGATTGGCGCAATAAAACACAATGGAGAAACGTTTACCCTTCTTCTTCATTAGTTTTAGCATTTCTCGGGTCAGAATAACGACGCCAAGAACGTTGATGTCCAGAGTCTTTCTCCATTCTTCGACACCTCCTTCCATGAGCTGCGCGGTTGGCAAGTTGACCGCGGCGCAATTAACCAAAATCTCAACAACGCCGAGGTTCTTCTCTATCCACTCCATCGTTCGGACTATTTCGATTTCGCAGCTGAGGTCACATTGTATCGGAATGAGTTTTCCCGTCTTGTTCTTCCACTCCTCGGCAAGAACCTAAAGATTTATTTTTTTGAAGTACGTGCAAGTTTTATATTGCTTATATTTCTTTGACATTTTCAATGTATCATACTGTATAACATTGTATTTGAAATTTACATTCTCTACTTTGCAAAGTTTTATAAAAAAAACATACCTTCATTTTATCGACGCGACGAGCGATTCCAACGACTTTCATGCCGTGATGAACGAGCTGTTCGGCGATTGCTCTGCCGATTCCACTGCTGGCTCCGGTGACGATGGCGATTTTGTTCATCCAACGGTCCATGGCTCCTGAGATTGCGAGAGCTCGAAGTTCGTGAATAATTTTGCTTGGGAAAGCGAGAAAGTTCGATGGCAAAACTGCTGAGGCGAACTGTGCTTTCGATGGCTCTCGGTGCACCTTTTATACGTCCAGATGATCCTGTGTGTCTCGATATCCACCCTCTGACATTTGTGATTATGGCGAATCGCGTTTTTATTTTCTCTTTTGTCGACGAGCGATTGCGCCGCTCGTCTTCGATTGCTCTTTTATGTATGCGAATTAAATTGATATAGCGTTATTTAAAGAAGGTAGATAAATGCAGTTACCGCATGCAGTTACGGTATTATTTGTGCGTGTATCTTTCGATGATAGATGGCATAATTTTGAAACTTTTACATAATAAATTGTTTGTCATGATTATAAGACGTGTTTTTAAATGTTCAATAACATTGCAATGAGTTTCCGTTTTTATAAAATTGTAGAGTAAAATTAATTCTCTTGATTTTCTTTTCGTCTTATATATCCATGTATAATATAATATATACAATTTTTATATAACTTTTATCTACTATATCTTGTAACAAAAATTGTGGGAAATTAATGCTACACTGTAATGTATAGATAGTCAATATGACCTATTGACTACCTACGCTCAGATCTATTTAAATAGATATTAACGTGCCCGTATATTTGTTTTTTTTGTTTTGTGTCAATGGATCGCGCCATGAGGTATAAAATCAAAATATATGATGTACATGTTAGATACTATTTAATTTTTTTCAGTTTCACATAGAATTTTACAATTCCAAAGCTTTCTTTATAAAGCCTTCGTTTAAGAAACTATTAAAAAATCACACTATTTGTAGTAATTAAATGCATATATACAAAAATTTATTATATTCTATATTATAAGTTTGTAATCAAATGGATTTTCTCACATTATATTTTTATCCCGCGTAATAAATTAATGCTCTCACGTATATAATGTATCAGCGTGCTGGTGCAATACGAGAGTAAAATTAAATCATGTCTGATGGAGTTTTCCAATATTTTTCAGAAGCAATAATTGAAAAAAATATTTATATTTATGTTGTCTTTTATCACACGTGCAATGAGTTAACTTCAAAGAGCCTCTTCGTCATAGTAAAATGATAGTTTGCTTATATATATAATCAATTCTTACAATTATAAGATACTAAAGTGAAAAATTGGTAAAAAAATTAATATCAATAAATAGTTATACCTTGCTTTGTACATATGTACATTGTATGATAATGCATTAATAACGTGTTTGTTATTAATGCTTCACTATCGACGATACCTCAACAGTGCGTTCAATTTACATCATTCTCCGATAAACTGCTATAACTTTTGGTCAACAGCTGTTTTGTAGTCAATTACGAAAAGCGGATAAGTAAATTAAAATAAAGAAAAATTCGTTCTACAAATATAAAAGTTGAAATTTCGCGCTGCAATATATTAGACAAAAAACCGTAACATAGTTCCCCCCAGCATCATGTAGTTGTGTAAATTTGATCGACGACTGTACAAAGTTCTAAGTTCAAATTTCTCAAAATCACATAATCCAAATTTGCTATATTCAACAAGATATTATTTCTATATAAACTTCATACTTTGTTAAATAATAAATAATAATTGCATAGCGGAGATAACATACGCCGCGTTTCATCGTAACTTGGCTTTTACGTTTTGTTATACGCAAATTAATTATTTACTTATCTGCTATACTGTGGCATGATGTTAGGATTATAAAGTAACGTTGGACCCCCTAATGAATGACATTTACTTCTATATTGATTGATCTATGCATAGTATTTTCTAAATAACGACTAGTATTATTAAATTAAACTATTAAATATATTTGTTTTTTAAACCCCAATAGATTTTACAATTAAATTTAAAATAAATAAAAATAAGACAAATTAAAATACGAAATAGGTGAATTGAAAAAGGAAAGGATTTATCGTAGGTAATCATTTGATAAAGATTGTGACAATGCGGTTGACAATTGATGTTTCTTTATTGTCGCGTAATCATTACACGAGTACAAGTGATACATAAAATAATGTTAACACTGCCTGCCATACGCCGATGTGAACGCTATCGATATCTTCCTGATTTTCTTGCATCCAATCATTTGTCCAGATGAACGAAACAGGTGAATATACATACAGTTCGATATTTCAATACCGTATATAATTACAAAGAATGTCGATAACCATATTTTTCTCTCTTTATGATGAAAAAAATTGTAATAAATTATCATGCATGATAAATATATAATCTGTAGAGTGTAAGTCAGCTATTTTCATTTTCTAAATGAAAAAATTAAATAGCTGCAAAAATACTGAATTCACATATTTTTTATAAAATTGAATCATGAATATATATATGTATATGCATACACATATATTAAGTCTACTCATATATGTGCAAAACGAATATTGTGGTGGTTAGATAAACACTTATAAAAAGTGAAATTAATAGGTTTTTTTAACTTGGACTTACATTATATACATGACACTAGTATAGTTTCATGAAATGAAATTATTAATGTTATTTTTTTACGAATTATTACTTGTACAGCATGCGATAAATTGATATGCCGTAGTAGGAAGAAATAAGCTATATCTACGAACGTAATTATTTATTTTTGTAAGAAGCAAGTTTGAAAAGAGAGTTGTTAATGTTTATTATGAGCATTTAAGGATGGTACCTACATTTTTATTATACGACTTGATTTTTTTCATAATTTTGTCCTCGTAAAAGAGTTAATGCAATAATGCAAACAGAAATTTTGATTTTTTGTTGATTTTAATACACAATCTTTGATACAATAAGTAAAAAAAATAATCAGGAAAAAAAGAAACATGATTAGCATATACCATGACCCCTCCACCTGGTCAACCATTGCTTCTGATCACGCAGTAATAAACTATGAATTACTTACTCAAATCCTGGAAGTGATTCACGACACGAGCAATTTATAAACAGTGGCAGCATATATATATATATATATATACGTATATGTATATATATATATATGTATATATCAATGTCGCTAATAATTTTAAATGTTCACTGACAATGCGAAAGACCAAATAGAAAATATAGAAAATACTTTTAAGTTTAAGGAAGAACATATTCAAGCTAGGACATGCAAGAACTTTAGAAGACGAGGCATCTCGATTAGGAAAAACCGATATACAAATACCTTCAGTCCGAACGAATTAGATCCTCCGGTAAATGTTTGAAAGTATCCGTTGTCAAGGGAATCAATCCTATACGATCCGTAAATATTTTCCTCTGATTTTATGAAAAATATGTTTAACTCGAGGAGTCGAAATCCTCATCTCCTCTTGCTATTTAAAGGTATCCATAATTTTAATGCGAATTCCAAATTTTTCCCGTGAAGAGGATATCCTATACTTGAAAATCCTTTCCAATTAAAGATTGTCAAGCAAGGCATTGCATCATTGAGAGAAGATCTATGATGAAATCCTCTTGTTCAATTCTCCATTTCATTAAATGTTTACGCTTATCCTCGACTTCCTTAAGTTAACAAAAAATGTAAATGAAACACAAATTCCCAAGTGTTTGTAGGACACATTGCACACATCCATTGAATTTCCTCTTCAGTAAATCCTTTGCATATATAAACTCTCGCTGCTTCGATGACTTTACAAAACAGAGTCAAACATTTCGTTCACTTAGTCTTTAAATAAAATAAAAAAATACACAAATAAAAATTGCAAGCTGATCCAGATACTAAGAGACGTGTGCAACTCCTTCAAAAATTAACTACAAAACTTGGGAATGGTGCTTTGATCCTTCCCATACGCGAAGAATTCCTTATAAATTAAAAATGCCATCCTTTTTGAAAAGCGACTCGAACTCCGATATCCTGAATTTGATCCTTTTAAATCCTCTTCGCGATTAAATCCAATATCCCTCGTTTTAATCTTATTTCCGCGATCCTTTCCCGATAATTCTTATGCTCTCCGCGCGAAATCCGTCCAAAGCAACGCGTCGCGTGTGCATAATCCATCCAAGAAGCAAGACCATCATGTGTGGGTTTCAGGTTTTTCATTCATTGTGTTACAATCCAATCCAATATACAAAAGAAGAAAAAATACATTAGTTTCATATTCATTACAATAAACGCTAATTATTATTCAATAATTTATGTCAGACGATTGAAGCGAGCTTGTTTCTTCTCTGACTGGTAAAACATTTTGTTTAACGAAGGGATTGCAAAAATTATAATATGTTATATAAAATGATAAGATTGATTTAAAGAAAATTATGCTAATAAATACATATGTTCGTGATTGAACTTTAATATAAGTCTTCTAGCAGGACCACAATTTTGTATCCCTTCGAAACACAATTCAATGCTATAATTATTACATGATTGTTAAATTATAAAAAATTTCGCTTCAAGCAAGAAGTTGAGAAACTCGCAACAACAAGAATAAATATCATTCACGGTTGTGAATTTTTCAATTTCGTATTTTGTTCAAATAACGCCTGACTTTAGTCATATTTTCAAACTTACTTTACAATGTGTTGATCTTATTGCTAATTCTGTCGCTTTTTAATTGGACAATGTACGAAGGGAGAAAAAGCAAATTGGATGAGTAACATAAGTTTGTTATATGAAATTTCTGGAAATTAAAATATCATGCTTATGATATCTCCCGACGCGTAAGTTTTCGTTGTTTTCCGGATAAATTAATTAATGATCAAAAGATATTTTGTATAAATCTAAAACTTTAATGCAAACAAATCAACGTTCAATTTTAAAATTCATTTAGTTGTCAAAAATTGTGTAGTAAACTTGTACAGCAGATTTTTTAATAAATCAATTTTTGTGTTAATGTTATTTTATAAATGGAGTAAGGAATGTACATTTCCCATTACAATGTACAAGTACCATGTGGCTAAATGTATTTCTTAATTGAATACTTAGCGTTTATGACTCGTTGAATTAAAAAAACTGAGACTATTAATATACTTAATAAGTCTCACATGAAAAAACAAACAAATGTACTGCAATCAATTACAATTATCAACTAACTGTTCACAAATTTGCTGGTTAATATGTAACAAATAAAAAAGCTTCGTTAAATCTTGACACAATTTACCAGAGTTAAACCTTAGCTATGAAGCTTTTTCATTAGGAAAATTCTATCGCAAAACAAACGTTGATTGATTGTTATCATAGAGTATAGTATTTACCATACGTACACTCTAATCGTACGAGCGAGACCTGGAACGTGACCTCGATCGCGAATAATTTCTACGCAATGGTGAATATGTTGGTGAACCTCTACGCCGTGGGCTATAGCTTCTTGAGCGACTTCTACCTCTATCTCTATCTTCACTACGACTTCGATCACCACTTCCACCATGATCTTCCTTTACTCTTATGTAAGCAACTTCACCCTGAAATCCAAATTAAAAATTGTGCACTAACATCCTTGTTGCATATTGTTGTTACATAGTGATATAGGATTTAGGTCATATTGATTTAAATGTAAAAATGTTACCTCATGAGACCTGAATCTTGAATCATCAAGCTTTTTAACTGCATATTTCATGTCTTCATATCTTAAGAATTCAACTACTCCTGTTCCATCCTTGTAGACATCTGCAAAACAAACATCCCCAGCCTCTCTCATGTGATCCTTCAAATCTTGCCAGCTTCCAGAGGGTGGCAAGCCAGTAACTAGTACCCTGTACTGAGATCGTCTAGCAGGTGGTCCTCTTCCTCTGGAGTTACCCATATCGCCACGTCCTCTACTATCACCACCTCCTCTGCCTCTGAAATTGCTGCTTGGTCCGCCACCACGAGGAAACTCGACTCGTAGTCTATATCCGTCATAATCATATCCATCTCTTGCATGGACAGCATCTTCTGCATCTCTGTAGTAGCAAAAGGATTAACTTAAATATTGATTCAAAATCATACAGCTACTGCATAGTATACAATGTATAATATTTTCAATTATGAATTGTATCTAAAGTAGCAGTGTAAGGTACATCACATTACAAGCATTAAATTAAAGTTCATCGATTGACAAGACTTCACTTTTCTTACTTGCTTTTGTTATCGGCCTTACGTTTGAGGCGTTTTAAAATTCAAATGATTGACTATTATTAGCATGATTGTTTTATAAGCTAAAATAAACATGAACTAGAGGTGACACTACATCACAATAATAAGACAAACCTAGGATCGTCGAACTCGACAAAAGCAAAGGGGGGACCTCTGCGGTTCTTCAGATCGACGAATGTAACCTTGCCAAACTTGTAGAACAGATCCTGAATATCCTTGGTGCGGATATCGGGCGGTAAGTTTCCTACGTAAATTCTGCACTCGTTGCGACCTCCGCCGCCACCACCGCCGCCACCGCCACCACCACCGCCGCCGCCGTGAGACATCTTCGAGGATAAGCTTGTTGTTGTCGGAACGGAAAACTCCTAATAACTCTCGGCGTTCTTTTGGCCTTGCGTCAGTACGCGGCTTCGCAAGAAGAGTTGTTTGATCGAAGATGCCTACTCAACGTGTTCAACTGTCCTGGGTTACGCGCGAATACACGACTCTCTTCCTGCAGGTGGAAACAAACAAAATGGCGTGGAAACGAGACCCGGCGAAGGGATATCTGCGCGCGACTCTATTCCGATTTTCGGCAAGCAACTACGGCGCAGGCCACAGCGTGATTCTGCATCTTTTTTTGTTCGGATCGAGATCTGACACAGTTAGCTTGCGTTCTCTGGTGGATTAAAACTGAAGTAATACAAGCCCGAAAATCCTCGAACGTAATTGGTTTGGATGCCAGCATGGCGCAGATAAGCCTCAGAATGTATGTGCTAAATATAGATTGGTTACGCCCCTGAGTCTCAGATCGCTTAGCTAATATATTGCTGTCTCTCTCCTACTTCCGGTTTCCGAGCGCAGGCGCATGAGAAATGTTGTCGTTTCCGCTCTTCGGGATGATTTTATTGCATTGTTTTTTGCCCTTAAATGTGCTTTGCAAAAATGACTGACTTAAATTGTCCTTACATCATCATTCACTATACAATATTAATCTATTGTATTTTAATTATTTATCTATATTTATAATATTACTTATCATCGCGACTATTCTCAAATTTCATGAAAATATACTCTCAAGGTGGGTTTTCACACGGCGAATAATTCAGAATTATCGTGCCAACCCACGCGCTATAACCGAAGAAGAAGAACTATCGAGCAGCGATTTACGCTCATAGAACTTGAAAATATTCCCGAAAAGTATATTATAAATATTTGAGAATTTTTGGGAATCACGACGCATGTTTCTTCTCAATAAGATTCACGAGTATCTTTTATAATTATTTCTGACCACTAAAGTTTACGTATATAGTTAAAATACGGTATAGTGTATGCTCGACGACTTTTACGAGTATCGTTCGTCGCATCTGGATTGTTTACAGACTTCGTGGTTCGAAACTGCCGATAGAAAGGGAAAACAGGAAAACTATATGCAGATATATCATCCTCGAGAACCTACTAATATGTATATGCGAGTCGTAGGATAAGAATGTTTATAATTGTGCTGCTACTGTATCATAACTGTGGGCTTGACCAGCCGTGAATTTTTGTATCTTTTATACGGAGTCTCGGAGGGGACGAAAAATGAGTGTTCAATTTTGCAAGTGGAAGAGAAAAATCTCGTAAACACAGCTGGTCTTAATACTGATTCCAAAGTATTACAAGTGTCATGTTTGTCAGATGTTTTCGACGATATATATGCAACTTAACTTAATTACTGGATCGAATATTCTTGAAGTCCAGCATCCAAAGACTGATTGATTGCATTCCAAATTTATATAGTTATGCAATGCGCATAAAAATCTGTGATTTTTCTACGCTAGTGTTAAAAGTGCCTTCTTTATACTTTTATAATAACACAGACTACTGTACATTCAACAAGTATTAAATCAAAATTATTCATTATTTAAAGGTAAAGAAATTATCTGATGCTTTCCGACCCTTAGTTTATATTGATTGACTTTTGAGAAAATTATAGGAACTTTCTTTTTTATAATTTTAATTTATAACCAATTATTATAACCTACAACGATTAATTCCATTGTATAATTTAAGGAATAAGTAATGGGCAAAGGAGAAGTGAATAGCAGGAAAGCAGATACAAATGAGTCAACAATTTATTTGACAAAATCTTCATCAGAAGCTAGCAAAATGCTAGAAGCAGCTCTTCTTCAGATGGATGGTATCTTGTCCGGTATGGAAAAGTATTTTCTTAAAATAAACAACTGTTTGAGAATGATGTTCATAAATTAAATAAATTCTTGTTCATAATAAAGGAGCAGAAAGCAGTTCAGAATGGAAAGATCCCATAAAGGATCTTACAAGAAATCTAGTTACCGTAATTCAAAATTCACCCTCCCCACCACCACCACCAGATGCAAGAACTGTTGAAATTCTAGTGCAATGGCTGCAACCTGTAAGAAAATATTATTCTTCTGATTTTCCTAAAATTATATACTTTGAAAAGAAAAAAATGTAATAAGCAAGCTGGTTTTCCTCCCCTGTATGAGATATCCAAAAAGGAAACATTGAAACAAGTACAGAATAATTTTTGTTATTTAAATAAATCGCTAGTATTGTGTAAAATACTCTTCAGTTAGGAAATGTAAATTCAACCCTACATCGTTGTGCATTTCTTTATACTATGAGCATAAAGAAGCAACCACTGGAATTTCTGATAAAAGAACGAGAATTAAACAAAAAGTACACTATATGCTTCTATTTAGATAGGTTTATCCAAGATTTCGAATTGGACGTTTTAAGAGGAAAGAATTAAACAGGAAATTAATACTCATTCTAAAATTGCATAGAAAATAATATAAAGAAAGTAATAGACAACGCCACGCGGCTTACTCACTATAGCGGTATGCCTATATATACCAATAGGCCCGAGAGCACCAAGTGCCAAGGAGGCGCGTCTATTTATAAAATTTGTCTGTAAAGACTCCTCCGTTGTTTAATTTTAGTTTTAGTAACGCAGTCTGAAGCGACGCACATCGAACGCATGAGGCACAAGCCTTTCCACGCGAATTCTCATGTCCTGCATCGTTATTTCGTCAAAATATCGTACAATTCCTATTTCTATATACTTTTACCGAGTTTTAAAAATATCTCGAGATATCGACTGCGTGTATTATGACCTGCTTTTGGCTTTGCGTTAAGAAAGTCGGCATATTTGTAAAGTAAAAAGAAGTGCTACTGCTCCTGCAAATTCCTGACCAGAAGAAATTCTACCATGGAAGACGAAGACAAATCCTGCTCAAAAGGTTGCCGCTCTGGTATAATCATCAAATCTTATACTATAAATTCACATTTCCACTCGTACTTTCCAATCTCTGACGCTTATGCTTGATAATTATAAGCTAAATCGAACAAGTAAACAGAGAAATTGTAAATTACGTGACGTGCATTGTGGGTCAGATAGTCAATCCGAGTCGTCCGATGCAGCTTCGACGATCAAGCGGTGGGAGAACCGCTGGACAGCCTCGGAGGTCTACGACTCGTCCGGTACAACGTCGACTTCGGAGCCCGGCGAGGAGTATTACCCGGAAAATTGTCACTCCTCGACTTTCGACGTCCACAATCAGGCCAACGCTTTCTGCAAATCGCAGGGCTGCATCTGTCAGTCCTGCCTCTTGGGCTTTGCCAGGATCATTGCTCTGCAGGGAAGTCTGCCGAACGTCTGCAATCCCCACGTGAAAAGTGCATCTTGCTCGAGGTTTAAACAAAAAAGAAATATATACATATATATACATAGTCCATAGTAAAGTCGTCTATAATGCGAAAAAAATATCGATAATGATCCGATAATGTATTGAAGGCACCATCAGTCGTGCAACTGTTACGCACTACAACCGCAGCAACAGCAGCAACACGTGCATCAGTCTGGCAACGCCTATCAGGCACTTGGGTACGAGGCCGGGAAAAGCCATCAAGCGAATCATCATCGCGGAGTTGGCTCGTTAGATCGACGCCGACGAAGACTTCGAAATAAAATCGATCGCGAGCACCGAGCCAAAAGCCAGAGCGACCTCATCTGTTACGAGCAGAGAAATAAGCCCCATTACTGCTCGCTGCAACAGGTTCACGGCCCGAATAACAATAATCCCAATACCGAGGTATCGATGCCTTGCTGAGATGCGAATATTGAGAGCCAGCTTACTTGTTAAATTTTTTTCAGTTCTTTGACTTGTCGCTGTCGATATTTGGATTATACATTTTCGCTTTTTGTTTATATATTTTCTTTACAGGAGAGACTCCGAAAGCTCGAGAATGAGCGAAGCGCGCTGCACATGGAGATTTCGATTTTGTCAGAGCAGGTCGATGTCCAGTCCAGTAAGATCATCGAGCTGGAAAATGCCCTGCAAGAGAAGAAAGATTCGCTAAGACACATGGAAGAGTCCCTTCAAAAAGAAGTATTATCGCGCAGTGCACTGGAGACACAAAAGCTGGAGCTGCTCAGTTCACTGTCTGAGATGAAGTTGAGACAGGCTAGTCTGGAACACGAAAATTTGGCTCTGCGAACCGCCAATCCTCTGACCAATGTAAGATGAATGAGATTTTTCAACTTTTACTCGCAGTGATTGGAACGAGACCTTGATTGTAATAAGATACTTTTTTCAGGGTGAAAGATTCAGCAGGCACGCCGGGCACTACAGCAGCTTACCGCGTCCGCCCACCGCGAGCAAGAAAGGCGTAGCCTTTGGTAAGACTCCGATCGTATCTGCCGCACAATCAACAAATTCTTTGACGGTTAGGGGAGTGTCGGCGAGATGTCTCTCAGCCCCTGCCTTAGGTTCTGTTAAAATCATTATTATCTAGGCATGAACGATTTTTGCCTGATGATGACACCTCGACTAACGCCAGAGCGGCTCTTTCTCTCTATACTGACTTGCTTTTCGATACCGACGCCCTTTTTAACAATTGTTACTAACTCGTTTTGCTCTGTTCGTTTGCTCTATTTCATTGCGTATACTATATATAGTGCGAGTTTTAAAAAATGAAAGCCAATGCGTAATGAGATATGCAGATCGGAGAAAGTTCACTTATGCTAGTCGCGGCTTATGGCGCAATAATTCTCGGATGTCCGCAGCTGGAATCTTGTTGCAAATGCCTTTTACATTATGCAATGTCAATGTTGAATGAGTAACTTCTATTGCAGTCTGCGAATTATATCGGAGATGTAACGGTAATTTTATTTTTGAGCGCAGCTGACGAAGAAAAAACCATAATGTCGGACAGTGTGAGTTACGTCAAGCCCGTGCCAACAAAACCTTTTGGACAATTAACGATCGACGATATTGGAGAGTGGTTGGGACAATTGGGATTGGAGACCTATACACATGAGCTAAAACGTTGGGGTGCGACCGGAAGTAAATTGTTGGACGCTTCTCACAATCAGATTGAAAAAGAGTTGGATATAAAGAATCCTTTGCACAGAAAAAAATTGTTATATGCTATTGAGTCAGAAAGATGCAATGGTTCGGGTTTTCTTGGTTCGGAAAAGGTTAGATGTCACAAGTACTTGTTTATTTCCCTGCTATTTTCGCTGTTTTATTATACATAGTTTTATTATTTAGATGGACAGTACTGCAGTATTACGTTGGTTGGATGACATCGGTCTTCCACAGCACAAGGAAGCTTTCCATAATGCCAAAGTTGACGGGCGAGTTTTACATAGGCTAACGACGGAAGATTTATTGTTTCTCAATGTTACGGCACAATTGCATGCAGCAAGTTTAAGACGTGGTATTCAGGTAATGTAGTATGTAAATAAATCTACTAATAATCTTTAGTACACCGCTAACAGAAAGTACACATATTTTGTAGGTTTTACGAGAATTAAATTTCGAATACGATAACCTAGAGCGTCGATCTGTTAGTGAAAATGGATTGAATGGCGATTTTGATGGCGAGAAAGTAAAGAATCGAGTAGCTTTGTGGACAAATCATAGGGTTATGGAATGGCTTCGAGTCGTCGATCTCGCTGAGTATGCTCCGAATATGCGTGGTTCTGGTGTTCACGGTGGTCTTATGGTTTATGAACATCGCTTTACATCGGAATTGTTAGCAACTTTGCTCAGCATACCTCCAGCTAAGACGTTGCTAAGGCGGCATCTAACTACTCACTTTAATCAAATCGTCGGTAGGGAAGTTGTTCAACAGAAGAGGGAAATGGAAAACACACTCGGTTTTATGCCGCTTACACTAACAGCTAGATTAAAGGTATATATCTGCGCTTTTATCGCCTTATCTTCGATTTTGTGTTTTTATTAACAATAAAAAATAATATCAATTCTAATATAGATACCCAAGAGAACACAGTTCACATTGAAACGTAAGAAAAGTAAAAATGAAGTGGACTTTGGAAATCTAGTCTGTCCACTTGAAGAATCACCACCAGGTACACCATCAGTGCCCTCGCCAAATTCAGGCAGCCTTAATCTCAGCTCACCTACATTTTAACAAAAAAAATCACAGATTCATTCAAGCTGTCATCTTAAAACTAATCTGTAAGTTCTAACTCCACTAATGATTTGAAAAAAATATTAACTCTGTTCAATTTTTCTTTATTCTATTTTTCATTTTGACATTTTAAATCAACAATAAGGCTTTTTTTCTCAACTAGGGTTCCTGAAAATAGTAATATTTATTTGTACGTCCATAAATTGTTGTTTTGGTTGTATAATTATTTTTATTTTATTAATGCTTTTTAAATATTAACATTTATTCTTTAACAAAAAGTTTATTTAACTTGATTTCTTAGCATTCACATTAAAAAGCTTGAAGCTTAGTTAACGCTTTTTCAATTTCATCATTTGATTAGCTTTCATTTTTTCTGGTAATGCTTAAAATTAGCGTACAACAAACTTAGTTTTTCCCTTAATTAGTTTCAGACGCGGAAAATGGAGAAAACAGACGAGTAATTAGCTGCATATGAAGAATGTAATTAAATGGGTGATAGATTTGATAAGTGAAGTTGTTTGCATACATTAAATATATTTATATATATATATATATTATCGGATAAGATATTTAGAAGAATTATACCATTTGTAGCGTAAGAAATTCATTTGTGCCTAAAATAACTTTACTTAAGTATTGAGTAGCTGCAGCAATAAATCTTATATTAAATATTTAGGCAGCTTAGGGACCACGTTTTGCTAGCCATAAAGAGCGCGATTTTAACAATTTCTTAAAAACACAATAAATTTGCATTTTTTGAACAATATACACCGACACACTTTATCGAAAGTTAGTATGTATACATATTTATAAGTATTTTTCCTATTGGAATTATAATAATGCGACATGTAGAAGAAAAATTTAATCTTGTAATTTGTCATAAATTATATATTTATATAAAAATGTATACAAGAATATGTACGCAAGTAATAATAATTTTTTTGAATGAAAATAATTGTTGCATTTCTTTGAAAGCATCATCCAAAACCTATGGAGCTTGCATGGAACATTAAAAAAAATGGTTGAGAATTGTACTAGTACAACTTATTGACGCAATGGGGCGACACTGTAGATGTAGACATATACGCTGGCATATCCGTCTATCTCGAGACATGGTGCGCTTTTTATGATTCATGGAAAGAGTTTCCCGCGCTCATCGACAGACGTATATATGTATGTACATACATTGTACGCGACGCGAAGAGAAGTCTTAGATATTTACAATGTTTAATCAGCGATAGTGTTAAACAATTTTATTATTGTGAAGGAAACCGCCGAATATAGCAATTAGTAAATAAACTTTTGTGGGAACTAAAATAAAATAATTTAATTGTAGCCTTTACATTCTTTGACTGTATATAGTTACATCCTTTGAAGGATCTTGATATTGCCAAAATAAAAAACAATGGATAATTTTGAGGAGGATCAAAGATCCAAAGATTTGGAGAGGCAGTACGTTGACTTCTTGGATGATGAGGTAAAATAATTAATTTGTTAATAGAATAATGTATAAATATATTCACCAATTATTACATACATATTTGAAATTTATTTATTTATACTTATAGGAAGACCAAAAAACTTATACAGATTTAGTGAAAAATATGATAGAGGAAAAAAAGTATAGATTGATTGTAAATATTAATCATCTTCGAAAGAAAAATCCTGAACGAGCAGCCAGGTATTTAGATTTGTTTTATAATATAGATATAAACAAATAATTATTTAAATCTATTATTTTAAATTAATCGTTTGAAAATAATTATTATAGCTTGTTAAACTCATCTTTTGAAGAACTGATAGCTTTTCAAAGAGCATTAAAGATTTTTGTGGCAAATATTGATACAGAATATGCCAAGGGAAATACAGAATTTTTCGTTGGCTTTGAAGGCAGTTTTGGTAATAAGCATACCACTCCAAGAACATTAACTTCCAGATATTTGGGTAACATGGTATGCGTAGAAGGAATTGTTGTCAAGTGTAAGTATTTGAATAACAATAAATAAAAACGTTAATATGAACATTAGCTGAATTTACTTGTTATGCTTCAGGTTCTCTGGTTAGACCGAAAGTAGTCAGAAGTGTCCACTATTGCAGTGTTACAAAAAGTATTGTTGAAAGAGCATATAGTGATTTGACATCTTTCGATGCATTCCCAGCATCTGCAGTGTATCCTACACAGGTAATTTTGAAGTTTTAATTTATAATAGTTTTATGTTATCAGATAAACAATTAATTTTAATGGTATCTTCTATTTTGTGTAATTTGTACTTATAGGATGAAGATGGAAATCCTCTGGAAACTGAATATGGTCTTTCTACCTACAAAGATCATCAAACACTTACTATTCAAGAAATGCCAGAAAAAGCACCAGCTGGTCAATTACCAAGAAGTGTTGATGTTGTATGTGATGATGATTTAGTAGATCTATGTAAACCAGGAGATCGAATACAAGTTATAGGAAATTACCGCTGCCTCCCAGCTAAAAAGAATGGATATACTTCAGGTGCCTTTAGGTAGTTATCTTTTTGTTGAATTAAAAGTATAGTATTCTTCATTTAATTTTGTCAGTAAAAAATATATCAATAATCTTTTATATGTTTTAGAACTGTTTTAATAGCTAATAATATATCACAGCTGACCAAAGAATCAGAATTACATATTTCTCATGATGACGTGACACTGTGTAAAAATCTTTCTAAAAGTAAATCGCAAAAAAATATTTTTGAACTTCTTAGCAAATCTCTTGCTCCGTCGATTCACGGCCATGAATATGTCAAAAAAGCAATTTTGTGCCTTTTATTGGGTGGCACTGAAAAAACATTAACCAATGGCACCAGACTTAGAGGGTGCGTATTGCAATATCAAACCTCATTTTTTAATGAATATCAAATGAATTAATTAACAATCAAATTTCCTCTTTCGTCAGAGATATAAATGTACTTTTGATTGGAGATCCATCAGTGGCAAAATCTCAGTTGCTGAGATATGTACTGAGCATTGCACCTCGCGCAATCACGACTACTGGACGAGGTTCATCCGGTGTTGGTCTGACGGCTGCTGTTACATCCGACACAGAAACCGGCGAGCGTAGATTAGAAGCTGGTGCTATGGTCTTGGCTGATCGAGGTGTCATCTGCATCGACGAGTTTGATAAAATGTCCGATATCGACAGAACAGCCATTCACGAAGTTATGGAACAAGGCCGAGTGACCATAGCCAAAGCAGGAATTCATGCAAGTTTAAACGCCAGATGCTCGGTATTAGCCGCTGCGAACCCCGTGTATGGTCGTGTAAGTTAAAATTTCTAATGTAATTTTTCAAGCTTATACAATAACAACTTTTACAATATTTACGTTCTTTTGCAGTACGATCAATATAAATCTCCTATGGAAAATATTGGCTTACAAGATTCGTTGCTTTCTCGATTCGATTTGTTATTTATCATGCTTGATACGATTGACCCGGATATTGATCATATCATCAGCGATTTTGTCGTTCGAATGCATCGCTATCGTAATCCTACAGAACAAGAGGGAGAGGCATTGCCATTCAACATTGGATTGGATTACCTCAGTACAAAAAATCCTGATGCAGAAGATATACAAGAAGAACAAACTCAAGTTTACGAAACATACGATCCACTCTTGCATGGAAAATCTCGCAAGAAAAGGTAATTGCATAACTTAATTTTGGCGATTGTAAAATTGGATACAATGATAAAAGAGGTTTTTTCAGTGATCAAATTCTGACGGTCAAATTCATGAGGAAATATATACATATAGCTCGCTGCATGAAACCAAAACTTACGGAAGAAGCTTCTGAACTAATTACAGAAGAGTATTCTAGACTTAGGTCAGAGGACAACTCGGATGATCACGTTGCAAGAGTAAGACTGAGTAAATTAACATTAACAAATAACTGAATATTGTGCAAGTGTAATAAATTCCTTTTTACAGACTCAACCAGTAACTCCTCGAACGTTAGAAACATTGATTCGATTGTCAACCGCTCACGCTAAAGCTCGTCTATCTAAAAACGTAACCAAAGAAGATGCACGAGCTGCTATCGCGTTGGTGCAATACGCGTATTTTAAAAGAGTTTTGGAGAAAGATAAGAAGAGACGCAGGAGAAATAGCGAAGTCGACAGTGATGTAGCGGATGAGGACGAAGAAACACGTAGAAACCCTAAGCGTACGAGAACACAAAATCCTCCTCCTGGAGAACCTGGACACGATCCTTACGCTTACGATGAGGATGATGATGATTCTCACGTAGACCAAGCAGTCGAGCAGACAATACGTGCGCAAACTGAACCTTTACGAAAAGATAAGCAAGCCGCTGCTGCTAAGGTTGTGCCACTCGAAATCAACAGTGAAAGGTATGTACTTTTGTTATTATTATATTTTCTTTTTATATTATGTAAATATAAAAACACCTACTAAATTTTAATTTTTTCAGGATGCAAGAATTCACTAAATTACTGTTGAAAATGTTTCAAGAGAAAAGAACGGATAGTTTGACATTGAATGCTGTTCGTGAGCATGCCAATACACAAATGTCATTCCCATTCTCTGAAGAAGAAGTCAAAGCAGCCCTCCATAAAATGTCAGATGAGAATAAAATTATGGTTGTCGATGATAATATACTTTTAATTTAATGTTGGTATATATATAATATGTATACATATGAATTTATTTTATTTTAACTTTTGTAAGTATATGTAACCCTTGTCTGTTTCGTGAAAGATAATCAAATATTGATCTTTAAAAAAAAAATATATATGGACTTTTTTTAAATAATTGAAGACATTTAATTCTAATGGTATAGCTATGTTTATTAGCTCTAACATAATTATTTTATACATTACTTCAATATTTATTTAACGATGATCAACATACGTCGCAATAACAAATATCCTTACGATAAAATTTCTACATTATCAATTTCAATAGTCTTCATGTATACCTGTATACACATGTATTATAATTGTAGCTCTATATTAGCTATGATTTACTGTTACATGCTTTTAAGTCGCAGTTTGAATTCAACTATGCATAAAAGAAGCTTATGATTCTGCACTTCTTAAATTTAGAATTTCAATATAAAATTAACATGACGGGCCCAAATATTATATCTTATTCGATATATTATATTTTTAGCTCACGTTTAGACCGTCAAAGAATTACACCGAGCACGCTTTTTTTAACTTCCTGTTTCACATCTTCACCTCAGCCAAGTCTTGTAATGAATGAAATAATAATAATTATTGCAAGTATAGCCAGCTAAAGGAAAAGACAAATTTAAATTTGTAACTTAGCTATCATTATAATATACGTGTACAGGACGGTTAAACTCGTGCAAATACTACAAGTCGAGAAATGAAAGAATAATTTTAAATTATCACAATTAATTATATACTACTTATGAAACCGAATTTTTCAGTGATTATTTGGTCAGTCGTTTGGGCTTCGTTTGGTAAATATTGCCTCATGTGTATCATCATACATCATCATATATGCTATAAATGGTTTATTTATAAAAATATATGAAATTTAATCTAAGGACTTTTATAGGCATATCCACAGGTTGGCATTTTCTCTAAGCAATATGAGCATGTACGATGACACACAATAATTTCTTAAGTACGAGCGTGTATTTGACGAGCAAGAGTTATTAGAGACCTGTCAGAGTCTTTGTGTGCGTGTGTGCATTCGTTTGACATTTGACTTTTGGAGTTTTTGTTTTTTAACAATTATCATCACTGGAGTCACTGCTGTAGGCTAGTTGCTCTCGCCACCAGTCGCGTACCTCGACCATGACGCTGCTCACCTTCGGTGGTGACATTTTTGCGCTAAGGCACTCTCTGGGGGGTCGAGGCTGCTCGCTTCCTTCGGTCACATGTGGCAGATTATTTTTTACAACTGCAGCTGGAACACATACGAATTCTTGTATATTTCCATTTATCTAAGTTTGGCACTGCTGGGTATCGACATTACAAAATAAGATGACTTACGAGATGGTCTGCTATTTCTCTTTTTCGAGGCCGCTATTCTCTCTTTCTCGGATTTCACAGATGCAGGGTCGGATAGAGTCGGAGCCAAATACTTTCTCCCCGAACCACTACCGATACTATCAGACCTAGGTAGACCCACCGGTTTTTTGCCTCTGTACCGGAGTCCTTCTGCATCCTGCAGCATCAAAATATTCTTATTATTATTTTCAAATTTCCGACTCAACGATTATTCATTAATTAAATAAATCATTCAGGTGACCTTTGATTCTGCTTCCTCTTCACGGTCAGCTGCCGCGCTTTCTTTTTTCTCCTCTGCATGCTCTTGGGCAACTGCAGCTGTCAGATCATTCGTTGCTCTCAATCCGGCTATTAGACTGTTTTGGTGCTTCTAAAGTGCATCAACATGTTATATGTTCAAATATCTTGATTTATTGTAATAAGAGATATTTGTAAGATACTTACGCCAACAGCTCGTATTTTTTTCAGACAACCTTCCAGCCACGTTCTTATAGTCTGTTTAGCAACTTCTTCTTCAATAATATATTCGAATTCCTCTCGGGCTAAAAGTTCTTCCAGTTGTAGAGCTTTCCTTATATCCACTGATCGATAGGACAGCATGCTTTCATGAAAAAATGACGATAATTCAATTCTTTTTATATTATTTTTCTACGTGATTGAATAAAAATAAAAAAAATAAAACAATCGATCATACTTAATCACATCGTGGAAAGTAACATCTTCTCCATTATGCAACCTTTCCAGTTCATAACACATGTATTTAAATAGAAGCCTATCCTTCTGTGGATCGGTTTCCAATCGGCCTTTCAGTAAACGCAAAATGAATTTAACACGTCGTACTGGAATGACTCCTCTTTGATGAATGTCCACGACATTCCAAGTATTTTGGAAATTTCGAATGTCCGCGTAAGACAATAAGGCATCCTCTTCGTTCGAGTAGAATAGGGAAAAGTTCTCCATGATAATAGCTGGAAAAATACGAAACCCGAGGGTCGTTATTTTTTAGCCGATAGGTATAGCTCATATCTGAAACAGCCATTGTTCATATCGAGTCTTACCCACTAGAAGATTCAAAACTATATAAGTAATTATAACGTAGAATGTGCAAAAGTAAGTTAAAGATGCATGAAAATTTCCACAATCCGTTTCCCAGTAGTTGGCAGCTGGAGTACAATAAGGGGGTTGAACCATGCAGTCGTGCATAATTTTGTTCCAATCTTCGCCGGTTACGATCCGAAAGAGCATAGCCACACCGGTCACCGGTGATTCAAAGTTAGCTCGTCTTCCGATTCCCTCGCCGTACTTGACGGTACCGAATATTATGGTACCGGCGAGTGCATAGAAGAATACCAGGAGAAACATTCCGAAGATAATGAAGAAACTCTTGCAAACGGAGACGCCGACCGTCAGCATTAACATTTTTAAGGTAGTATGCTTGCCTGTGATGGTGAAGAATCTCAGAATAACAACCATAAATCCAATGACATAGGACAGATCGTTCTGCAAAAATTTAGATAGGTTGTTTGCTGCGGCTTTTAATGAATATATAGAGTTTATATTACCTTCATCGTTCCATGAATAACGATCCATACGACTCCAACGACTGTGACTAGAAGATCATAACGATTTCTCCTGGATTGCCAATATCCGCGTGGAGTAAACGCAATGTTTTTCATCACAACCTCAACGAGGAATATCAAAGTGAGAATCGTGGAGACCGTTGCAAGAGGCTGAGTATGCTCCTCTTCGATCCTCCACTGAAAAATTAACGAGTTATCAAGCTATACTTCCTTTTATTATAATATCAGTTATTACTAGAAGTGGAATATCACCGAGACACACAGCAGAGAACTGTTAATCAGAACCATCACCGCAATAAAACGCTTAAAATAAATATTCTGTGTAATATCGTAGATAAAAGCGCGAAATTTCTTGCCATCGGGCCTTGGTGGCAGATGCAGCGGTTGAGCGATTTTCAATCTCTTCTTCAGATCACACCTTTAAAGAGAAGGTAAAGAAAAATATCATTGTACTTTAGTAGTCTAGTTATTGAACAATTTAAATAGTAGTAGCTCATATGTACCATCTTCTTTGATCGACTGTAAGTAGTGCCGTGCCTTTGTTCTCGGAATAGTTGGCAATTACCACACCAACAAACAGCGTCAAACCAATCATGCAGCCAAGGAAAATATAGATGTGAATGTAAATGGCATGTACCTATAAGTTAGTTTCAAATGATTAATATTAGTTTCTAATGGTTAATTTCATTACTATAAGCGCTTGATTGGCATATGACTTACAGGTCCCAGAGCTTTAATCAGCACATCTCTAACATCGAGCCAACCCTTGAACGACAGAACTTCAAACAGAGCCAAGATTGCGTCGCCGATATTATCAAAATTAAAACGTCTGGGATTTGCCCTGTGAAATTAATCATTATCAATTATAATGATGGTTAAGGCATTTTATCAAATCCAACTAGAAATGAAATACTTGCCATACGCGAGGCACAAGGATAGAGGGATAACTTTCGTTCTGTCCCGGCTGAAGCTTCATTTTGGTAACGAAGACCCTGCGCATGAAGACTCCAACACACTCCTCGCGCTTGAGGATAGTCGGATCGTTGCAACGGGCCAGTCTACCTCCATAGAGCTGAACCCCGTAAAGCGCGAACACAAACATCAAAAGTATCAAGAGGATGGATACGAGAAGGATCTCTTTGAAACCTCTGCACAGCTCGTAGACGACCTTACGCATATGAGGGACCAGAGTGAAGATACGCAAGGGACGAACGCATCGTAGAATCATCAACAATTGAGCTCCAGAGTTCGGAGGAACGCTTCGCGGCATCCAACAGAGGAATACCAAGCTCACCTGTTTATTTATTAGATCAGTTTCATTCCTCTATGTATCTCAAATGAGTTAGTACTCCTTGAGTAACTTACCACGTAGATGAAGACATCGAGAATCGAAGCGACATCTTTGATGTAGGCTTTTGGAGTGAAGAAGAGACCGTCAGCCAGAATCTTCAAAGCGAGCTCGATGCTCATAAAGATGACGAACCCGTACTCGGCTATTTGCAGAGCCGGTACCTCCATCACCCGGTACTTCGGAGTCTCGAACATCATAGATATGCAAGAGAAGGTTGTCGCCAGTATCATCACCCAGTCCAAGTAAGTGACTAATCCGAGGAAATTACTACAAGCATTTAATAACATTGGTACTTTGCTATATTGCACATAAGTAATGAAGGTTAACCATAAATACTATAAAATGTACTCACTGTAAACTTTTGTACTGAACCTTTCTTTCTTTGCCAGTCAACGGATCTTTCAATCTGGCATCATACCGAGCATAAACCAATAGCTGACAAATTTTCCGAAACTTGCTTTCCCGCGGTACTACAAATAACGGAGTATCGAAGAACGGATGATTTTCTCTCAAATCCTCTTCTCGTTGGTTCCTGAAACCAATATGAGCGAATACAGTGTTCGCTCGCGTGGGGCTGAGTCGATGTAATTCTATTTACCTTCGCATTTCAGCCTGTTGTCTCTTGGCTTGCAAAAGCTTGATGTCCAGATCATGAGGTCTACTCCGTGACGAACTTACACGGTTCATCGCTCCGATATCCCCATTTTCCATAAGGTGTTCATAAGTTTGTTTCAGTTTGATCGAGCCGCTTCTTACGCTTCTACGAATCGATCTGTTAAGAAGAACAGATTCAGAACGTCGTGGTTTTGGGTTAATAATATAATTAATGAGAAACATACTTTTTCTGATCTATTCGCAGTTGTTTTGTACTGCCCACTGTTCCCTGGGGTTTTAGCAATCCCTTGCCCGGAACTGGTATCATTGCAGAATCGCCTAATAGTAACCTTTGATTGTTTGAGTCGCTATGTAACAATGTAACGATTAAGGTTTCACTAGATGTTGTTTTTATAATGAAAAATGAATAGTAAAATAAATGTCCACTCACTTGATAATATAATTGACCGCAGCCTTTTTCAAATTCGTCTCAACTGTTCTGACCTTTGGAGGCTTATTTAGAATCTGGACAGGTCTTTGCTTTCGGTAAACCATTTTAGAATCGAAAGTTTCGTGTAGTCTCTTAATTCCCTCATTCTCGTCATCCTCTACTTCATAAACAAATTGTCTCATAAAACTTTCGCGAACCTAGAAAGAATAAGAACTTAATGTACATTTGTACAATTTTTAACGATCGTTGGACATCACACTATGACGTGAGAAACTGACTTTGGGAAGATTGAAGTCCGATGGTACTTTGTGCAGACAGGTCATCTGAGGACTATCGGGAAATTTTTCGAAAATTCTGAGCCTAAAGGGTAGAGTTTCCTTGATCTCGGCGCTTTGCTCACGGAATTTCAACTGCTTTAACTTCTTGATGTCCTCGTCGAGCTCGAGATTGTCGAGAATGACGGCGACGAAAAGACTCAAGACAATCTAGACAAGACAACATGGCTAAGTCGATTTCGGATAAATGCAGCTAAAGTACAATAATAATTTATAATGTACCAGTGTGACAAAGAGATGGTAAAGTATGAAATAAACAGCGACGAGTGGAGCGATGGACTCGTGGGTTCTGACCATAGTCTCGTCCATTACTTCGACCCAGGCTTCTTGTGTTAGAATTTGGAACATAGACATGAAGGCCTGTTCGAAAAAGAGAAGGTTAGAAAAAGTTGAATAAAAATTGAAGGCAACGAAGATACTTGCCTCGGGAAAGGTCTCGAACTTGGTAAAGTCACAAAGAAAGCAGAAGAGCTGCATGGAAATGCTGGAGGATATAACCAGCAGGCACATGGTGAAGATAATAAGGCTGCCGAGCTTCTTTCCGGGTCCAAAGATCTTGTAGACGAAATCCTCCAGCATTGGCGAGGCCTTGATCAACCTCACAGTGCGTAACACCTGGAAGTACGTGAATCCGGAGAGATAGAAGAATGGAATGATGTGAATCGTGGTGCCGATCGCCAGAAGCAGTTCGAATTTGTGTATCGAGTGCTTGTAGTACGATGGAAAGCCCAGACAGCAAATCTTGAACAGAGCCTCCAAATCCAATAAGATGGTAAAGGCAATTTCAGCATAGTAGTACTTGTCGTAAAAAGTATGCCTTGGCCGTTCGTCGTGCTTGAAGTTCATGGTGGCAGTGGTCATACCATTGGCGAGAATAGCACACATGACCACCATACGAAACTGGGGTGATCTCAGAATAGCCTGACACATGGGCGATCCACCCAGACCACCGTGTTTGTTCTCGTCGAGGGTGACCAATCTCCAGCCACTTTCACCCTCTCCGGTCAGCATCTGAGTGGCCGAACTATTCTGAATAGTACCGCGAACGCCCCACATCTGTTGGAATTGTACGCGGATCTCGTTGAAGGTTTCAGTGATAACGGCGATGAAGACGTTCTTCACCAGCCAGGCCAGGAAGAAGATCATCGTGCTGAAGTAGAGGATAGCGCGCCAAGCTGGTAGACTGTCGATCGCGCGGTACATTATGAAAACCCAGCCTTCCTGCGAAGCTGCCTGGTACACCGTGAAGATACTCGTCGCTGCAGAGATCGGTATCGAGTTATTTTATATGGGCCTGTATCAATAGTCGATATGAAGATGATCAACTTACCGAATTCGTCAAAGCCGTTGAAGCCCATGATGTACTTGGACAGCTCGAGCTTCAAGCACTTCATCCCCTCAGGACACTGGTAACCCGATTCAGGATCCCTCGAGCAGAATGTATCGGGAATTGCTAGGCTGTTGATCGTTATGTGACGCGGATCTGTCGTATTTAGAACGCAGTGGTTAGTGAGTTCGCCGAAGAATTGAACACCCAGTAAACCGTACAGCGACATGAAGAACAGGAAGAATAACGTCACGTTGTAGATTTGCTGACTCGAGCGCCTGCGGAGACCGAGGACTTTAGTATCTTGATACAATTTTTTATACAAACACGTTTGTTGTGACTTTGGCTTACTTGAAAATTTGATTTATCCGCGCCTTTGGCATAGAAAACTTGAGGAAGACGCGCAGAAAGCGAATCATGATGAGCGGTCGAGGTGCTCGAAAAATAGAGGTGTAACTGAATTTCAAAACGAAGCCCAGCATTTCGAACATCTGCAGGATCACCGACAGCCAGAGAAACAAAACCATGCTCGCGTCGAATTGACACCAGTGGTCTTTCAGATATGACTTTTCCCTCTAAAAATATAAGACGGCTCGTCAGTTATGCGCAATTGAATCTCAGTGAGCAGTGCGTATTATATTATATTACCTTCAGTATCCCGCGAATGTGCATCTTGGCAATCATCTCGGCGGTGAATAAAAATGTGACAACCAAGTCGCAAATAAAAGTGACGTACTGAAGTGGCGGAACCTTTTCGAAGGTCTTGGGGGTGTTGAGACAGACGGAAGCCAGGGAGACGAGGGCGCAAAACCTCATCAACCTTCGAACCCATAGCTACGGGGATAACGAGAATTAATAGCCATTAGTTATTATAAAATTCGAATCGAGACTCACAATGTAATGATTACCTTGTTGACCCACTCGATGTCAGCATTCTCGTTGAGAGACTCCTCTGGACCGTAATCGGCCAGGACGGGCTCTCCCTTGAGACTCTGCTTCCGCCCCAACATCATAATAGGAATTATATTTGCAATATTGAGGCCTGCAAACGCACCGCATAGACAAAAGAACGCAGTTTTAGAAACGATTATACTCGTATCGTGTGTGAATGAAAAAACAAAATGAGGAAACGACCTTTTATTGGAGCGCGTTCGCGCTCGCAGATGTAGCCATGCCAGAATATCAGTGAAGCTGAGACGAGTCTCCTCTGCCGCTACTCGGCTGCTGCTGCTGCTGCTGTCGAGCTTCCAGGAACGTCCTCTCGAACATTTTAGTCCGCGAGTTCAGAGAGAAACTGACAGCATCCAGCATCTTCCATTCTCAGGATCTCCCCTCCCGACATGAACTCAGTGCGCATTCGCGCAACGTTTTCCCTCTCCCTCATTTTCCACCCTCTTGTACTCTGAGCTACCCCTTTCTCCCACCACTAGTTTCTCGTGAAGAAAATGTAATTCACCTGCTTCTCCTTTTACGCATAAATAGGGATCGTGGTTTTTACAAGAGAAAACAAATTGATTTAGTTTGTTGGGTATAAACATATACTGTATTTCATTAATGTATGTGCAATGACAATATATTTAAATACAATATACAATTTCACTCATCAAATAGGACTGAACTATTCAACTCTCTAAATACTAAGTTTCGGCTCGTATAAATTAATTAATTAATGCTGAGTATCGACTTTAGTATCAATGATTACTGCTAGAAATGGAAAAATATATACTTTTTCTAGTTTCAATTAAGTCCTGGTAGAAACCGAGTAAATCTTCCTTTCTACTACAAATACAAAAAGTAACAGCAGAAAGTTCATTTATGATAACTCGATGTATAAGTTACGTTTACATGTCTCTTATACGTAACATACATTGCAGAAAATAATTGTAGCGCTGTACGACAATTACATTACAATATTAGAATATAACGCTTCATAATCATATATTCTAAAAATTACCTTACAATTAATGTTTTTATATGTATTTCGTTAAGTATCGTAAAATGAAATGCAAGATGAAGGTGTTTTGCTAGCTGAGCTTTGCATGGTGATGCAACACATGGTTGATACGGTGATTAATTTTCTTCTGATCGATTTTCATTTATTAAAAACTATTGTAGTTGTTTCCACTGAGTTGATTGTTTCCATATCCTCTGTTGTTAGGAGAGTATCCAGGCCTGAAGTTACTGCCTAGACCTACGTGAGAAAAGCATCGAACCCTCTTTAATACTACAAATAAGGCTAGCTTCCATAATAAAATAAAGTTTGGATTAAACAATAAATATATTTACCTCCACAGAAATTACCAATTCCACCTAGCATTCCACCGCCACCACCACCTCCGCCGCCGCCCATGTTGTTGCCACCGCCGCCCATGTTGCCGCCACCGCCGCCCATGTTGCCGCCGCCACCACCCATGCTGCCACCGCCCATGTTGCCACCACCACCGCCCATGTGGCCACCACCGCCACCCATGTGGCCACCACCGCCGCCCATGTTGCCGCCACCGCCGCCCATGTTGCCGCCACCACCTCCCATGTTGCCGCCGCCACCTCCCATGTTGCCGCCACCACCTCCCATGTTGCCTCCACCACCGCCCATGTTGCCACCACCGCCGCCCATGTTGCAGCCACCACCGCCCATGTTGCCACCTCCGCCGCCCATGTTGCCTCCCATGCCGGTCATTCCCATATTGCCTCCCATACCAGAGTTGTTGCCGCCTCCCATATTTTGGCTGGGTGACGAATTCAGAAACAATTCGATGTACCTGTGGGACATGTGGCTTTTATCTTTGGACATGGCCTTTAGTGCTTCTTCATGTGATGCAAATTCGACATCGGCTTCACCAGACGCTCTACCTCCATTCTCCAGAATAATTCTAATATTTATTGGCGATAAAGGTCTGAAGAACTGAAAGTGTAAATACAAATATATTAGCTTGTACAAATCTTTACATTATACTGAAAACAAGTTTTTAAAAATAGCTTATTTACATCAGCAATATCTTGTTCTGTGGCTCTGAAGGGTAAACCTCTCATGTGTACACAATGCATTCCTCCTCCATCGTTATAGTTCCAATTATCATTGCCTCCTCTGTAGTTGCCGCCTCCTTTCATGCCCATATCCATGTTTCCTCTCATTCCACCGCCGCCACCTCCACCCATATTATTTCCACGTGATTGATAATTGTTACCATTATTCCATCCTCCTAGTCCATTATCAAAGTCTAAGCAATAAAAGTTATCTGTATAAGCATTAAAAATTTATTAAAAACACGTCTGAAATCACATTAAGCGGTATTTTATATAAATTTTACCTCTATTGCCGCCTCTGTTTCCTCGGCCGTTATTGTTGAACCGATTCATACCGCCGAACCTACTTCCGCGGTCGTAAGGCGCTGGTCTTTGATTGAATCCACCCATTGGACCTCCGCGCATTTTAGGGCTAATGCTAGCGCGAACTTCAGATAGACTGCTTCGGAAGATTTCAATGTATCTGTCAAATACCATCAATATATTTGTTAGAAGGAGTGTAATGTATGCATAATAAATTATAAACTTCATATACAAAATGCATTTGTTTTAAATAATGGTGACGAAGTTTTATTTGATCTTCTTTTATCATCAATTATACAGTTCATAAAAGAAAACATGTTCACATGAAATAAAAGTCTTTAATAATGTATGTATAATCCAGTATTCAATGATAAATAGTAATATTCATTTTTACTGAAACATTTAGTTAAAAATTAAAATTCATTTTAAAAAATCTAAAATTGTGAAATTATTATTGAATGAAGTTACAATATAGTTTAATGACACTTACATCACCTTATTATTAATTTAAACAAATTTAAATGAACTACGCTTGCAAAAATATTTAAATTTGTAAAAACACACAGACAGAAGTAATGACATAACTCATTTAAACTTGCAGAATAATAAGAAATATATGAAAATTGTTGTTTTTACCACCTCCGAGAGCCCACCCTTTTATGGTGAATTGCCTCGGGGCAGCCCTACCCACCTCCCGTGGATATGGAAGTCGATGTAAAAGGGTACTTCCCGCCCGGAGCCCCTACCCATTGGTTTTGCTCGGGCCAACAGTACTTTGCTTACATACGACTCATTTTTTCTTCTTTGATGCGTTTTTTATCACACAGTTTCTTTGCATATTTTTTATCAAAAACTATCAAAAAATATTATATAATAAAAAACATTGATTTATCAAGAAAATAAAATACAAAAAAAGCAAGCATATCAAACTATCAACACTACAAACTTTGCAAAGAAACTGTTCAAAAGGAACTGTCCTGCTTTATCAACCATAAAAATGTTGATAAACTTGTGCTGGTATAGCTATATCATAAAATGATAGAAAAAATCATAAGTATACCCAGACCCAGCTCAGTGCCCCACCTGTGTCCTATCTTTTCCTTGTGTTTCTGCAGAGCACGCTCCGCAACATCTTTGTTAACAAACTGAACGTAAGCCTCCCCAGTACTGCGGCCCGTGTAGTCTGTCGGTAGTGAAATCCCGTTCGGCAATATCTCCAACCCTGACCCACACATAATCAAAGAACGATTTGTAGCTTAGAGCCCATTAAATGTATTCCTTTTTTCTTTGACTTATACTACTTAAACTAATAAAAAAATACCCTTACAAATAATATAGAAAATATCTTGATTGACTCTACAACTCATAGTACAAAGGATAAATATGTATTACAAGCAATAGTATTTTCAAGATGAAATTGAAAAAAATTGAATCAATGTCAATAAATTAACAACCATATTTCTCCTCTTACTATTTTTGAAATGTTAAAATTTGAAATAATTTGTTATAGACAATATTTTTGAATTTTCAAACATACATGAATTTGATTTTAGATATTAATATATTTAAGTATAAGATAAAAATAATTAAATACAAACAAGTTAATCAAATAGTAAACATACCTGAGAAGAATTGTGCAATTTCTTCTTTAGAACAACCAAATGGTAAACCTCTCAATCTTACACAGCCATCGTCCATTACATTTTCTAGATTTAAACCACTTCTCTTTATCACCCATTCCATCTCTCCTCGCTTAGCTTTAAAAACTGTAAATCACAATAACACAGTGAGTTTGAGAAACACAAACAAACTCTTACAAAAGTAGGCATAGTATATCAAATAAGTAGTAGTCTATGTAATAATATATATAATAAAACAATGACACTTACCCTCAATATAGCGATGACCCATGTGATCTCTGTCCCTCTTACAAGCTTTTTCGATGTCCTCATCCGAATCCATTTCAATGTAAGCTTCACCACTTGGACGTCCTTCTCGTGACATGGTCATGTGTATTCCAGCTTTGCCATGAGTAATGCTGCAGTCTCCGAAGAATTTCATGATTTCGTCAACTGTTGTTGACCATGGCAAGCCACGCACCTTGACAACGTAACCCTCCTCATTGTTATGATCACTTTCGTCTGCCATTGTAAGTTCTTTTGGATTACCTGTAAAATTGTAATGTACTTACACTAATCAACTCACTCTCTAGTAATGGCGTCTATTGAAAAGACATAAACGCCGATAGTCAATAAAATGAGGGGACAAAAAACAAACAGTGTATTAAGCGTATTAACGATGGATTGCAGTTTCTAAAAAAAGAAGACGCTGGTTTAAATCCCGTAACAACACAGCTTCGCAAAGGAGTGTAATTTGGCAAAAATTAATTTTTAGTCTCACTCGAGTAACATATAGCGGTACGACTAACTATATAGGTACTTACATACATATATACATACACCGAAAAGCTTCTCTCTGTGAAACTTACTTACTTTACAAGGATCCGTGCAAAAACGATAAAGAGGACAAACTCGCGTCTATCGATAATGCCATCGAAAAACTTATGAAATAAATAAGTATTGAACTTACCAAGAACAGAAGAAGATGCAGAGCAGCAAGCTAAGAAAGCGCAGCGACGCACGTTTCACACTCCTGCGGTTTCAGCCAGTTTGATACTCCGTTGGCATAGAAAATGGCGTCCTCCCTCTGAAAAAACATCGGCGGAAATCGGAAGTGACGCTACGCCTCATCTGTTAAGCGCATGCGCAAAAACCAAAACATTTTTCCCCTAAGTCGCCGAAGTAGGGGTCTACCTTTACCCGTGACGGTATTCAACTATAATCTTTTGAAGCGAGTATAGTTGATCTCGTGATCTAATTCTCCCTATAAAAGCCGGTGCAGAATTGTATACGTTGATTGTACGTTATTTTTTGCGATTTTTGTTAGTCGCACTCGTGTCCTTTGTCTGCCGATATAAGTATACGTATCGTACAGACAACGATATACAGAGAAGCGTTTGTTCTCGAGCAGTTCTTGATACACCGGTAAGTATATACTTATAATATTTGGGATTCAAATGTAGGAATATATTAAAAATCGTTTAACTACTTATACGACGTGATTTAGAAACAATACCGGCTTTCAGCGTGCATTGTGATATATGTATGTATGTATGTATGTATGTATGTATGTATGTATGAATGTAATGTCGCAATTTCTTGCTCATACTGTTTTTAGACTCCATTAAGGTTCTTATCTTTTCCAAGTATATGTATAATTGTACATACTCTGTGATTTATGTACATATATACACAAACTTATTGAGTCTTGGTTAATATTCATCACTCGTAAGTGTATAAAAAAAAAATATAAAAATAGTTCAAAGTACTATCATTTTTTAATAAAAATTGGTAAAAGCTACAAGTATTCAACTTGTTCACAGAAAAAATGCCGACTTACAAGTTGACCTATTTTCCTGTGAAGGCCCTTGCCGAGCCTATAAGGTTCCTCTTCAGCTATGCTGGAATCGAATTTATTGATGATAGATTCGAAAGAGAGAATTGGCCAAACATCAAACCAAGTAAGAATCATGTTTTTTTTTCTTGAGTAAGAATTTCACATTGATATTCCTGGTTACATAAATGTGTACGTTGTACTAATTAAAATTTTTAGCCATGCCATTTGGCCAAGTTCCTGTATTGGAAGTTGATGGAAAGAAGATTCATCAATCTACAGCAATTTGTCGTTGGTTAGCTAAACAGCATGGTCTTGCTGGCAAGAATGACTGGGAAGCTCTTGAGATTGATGCTGCGGTTGATACTGTTCATGATGTTCGAGCAAGTAAGTAAAATCCATATGTATATGTATTAATTTTCTAAGATTCATCAATAAATATGAAACTGTACAATACGTTTCTGACATTGGAAACTGTAAAATTTTATCTTTAGGCTAATTTCATTGGGCCATGTGGATGTTTCTAGAGACATATGCGTTTTACGCGTTCATTTTATAGTCTGTTTACAAAAGTTGAATATAATCTCCAAACTCTGCCAAGTTCAACTGACTTTCTAATCGAAGTAAACTATACGTTTAGTTCATATCTTTGAATGCCCATGTGCAATATCTATAATTATACAGATGCTTTATACCTCATATGTGATCGTCACTTTATTATGTCACCTTGATACAGCTTCACATGCACTCTCAGCAACATGCATATTTTAATAATTGCAGAACTTGGTGCTTATCATTACGAGAATCACCCCGAAGCTAAAGCACAAAAGCTCGAGGTAGTTAAGGAAGTCGTACCATTGTACATTCAACGTCTGGACGAGCAGGTGAAGAAGAACGGTGGTTATCTTGTCGGCGGCGCTCTTTCCTGGGCCGACATTGTTTTCGTTGGTTTGCTCGATTATATGAACTTCATGGCCAAATACGATATCATTGAAAAGGCCGAAAATCTGAAAGCTCTCAAGGAGAAAGTTTTGGCTGAGCCTGGAATCAAGGCCTGGGTAGCCAAGCGCCCCCAGTCCGACTGTTAATTAAGGCTTACAAATGTTTCGTTTATATCTTTTGATGTAAAAGTATTTTTATTACACGTTTTGTATCACCTGGTTTTACCGATTCCTGAGGCTTACATCAGAGTATTATATCATAAAATAGTCAGCCCTATAATGTAGAACCAAGTTCTTCATGTGACTGACCTGCTGTTTTTGCATCAACACTGTATTTTATATTTATTAAAAAATAATAAAAAGAAGTAAGCAAACAAACGAATTCGATGGAATTATTCGGTTTATACGTTTATTCGTATAGCGAATAAATACGTTTAACTGAGGCTAACACACAAGTATTTACAATATGGCAACATGTTCAATCAGTTTCATGATTGTACAACGCAATATCACGAGCAGCTTAAAGTAACAGCGCGATAAATAGTATATAATACATATAATGTGTTAAAATAAATGTCTATAATTATTATATACATAAACTATATTGTGATATCCCTAATAACAATAATATATACGCTCATATATATATATATATATATATAAACATATATAGACTGTATAAATGGCATCGTTTGCGCTTGATTACATGACGAATTGGAATAGAAGCCGTTTACTAACTTTCGACAACACATCATTCATTTATGATACGTCCATATTTACAATGACAATAACAATATACAGATAAATAAATAAGCATGAATTTTAACATCAATAGTTTTGATATCATATATAAATATGCGTCGAATGAAATGACTAAATACGATCGCAGCATACAGTGCGTTAAAAACGTCGAAAGTCAGGCAAGAGGCAAAAATCGAGCTCATCGAAACTGGATAGTCAATCCGTCGTCGATTATCCGTACACTTCACCGCCCGCTAGTCCGAGCATCAAGTGATCAGCCAACATTCCTACAATAGCCGGTCAGAAAAAAATTTGTATAAATTTACTCGTTCCGTGAGAAAAAAAAATAAATGTAATCCGACAGACTCACAGGTTTGATGCGTTTCGACTGCACCGGCTCGCCGTTGAGAAACTCGGGGCACAGTATGTTCTCGGAGACGACCTCGTTGGACTCGCTGGGCTTGTCCGTAGGCGAGCAGTAGCCGAGTCTCGCGCAGCTGATGATTTCCACTGGACACTCGACCGCAGTCGGGCTTAGTTTTTGCGTCTCTTCGCTGACGGACAACGAGCCCGAGACCTGAGGATCGACCCGGTGTATCGCCGAGCGAGGATATCGAGATAAGCTACTGTAGGTCGCTCGACCGCCGGGGTTTGACTTTTGCAGTCTGCTGCCGCAGTGTTTCGACAGCATCGTCTGTAATTTAATTGTTCTTCTTGTTGCTGTATTTTTGTATAGTAAAGAATTTACGGTTATGCGGAGAAAGAGCGTGAAAACAGGTTGATCATATATATGTATACATAATGGAATTGAATTTTGAAAAAATATGCGAAGGCCGCATACGCGGATTGATCGATCGGAAAGCCCCTCTGGTATATAGCGAGAGAGTCGAAATATCTTTGTCCTCATTTTTGCTCGTCGTCTCCGCAACGGAGCGTTAATGTGTTTTTTGTCGCTGTAATTATATACCTACGTATGTGGTTTCGCGAGAGATATATAGGAGAGAAAAAGCGCTCCACGCGTATACTTTGGCGCGAAATTCAAAAGCTCTGATATTAACATTGCTAAATACGTTACCTTGAACGCCTCCCTAAACTTGTTCGACATGATATTGTAGAGCAGCGGATTGATCGTCGTCGACAAGTAGTAGAATATACCGGAAATGTACGTAAGCGCAGTGTAAACGGGCATGACAATGGCCAGCTTGTGCTTATCCTTTTTGTTGTTCTCCGCGTAAACGGCAAGTAGCCGCTGCGAGTGAAACGGCGCCCAGCAGATGAAGAAAGCCACGACGACGGCGACTGAAGAAAAAAAGACACACTTACACACACATACACACGCGCGCGCGTGCAGATATCTATACATCGATTATAATAAAAAAAAACGCGGAAGTGGGAGTCGCGCTCGGCAACCGGTTTATTCGGCGGGAGCCGAAAAACAAAGAATGCCATATAAGATATATATACACACAAGACCGGCGGCTCGTCGGAATTTTCGATTTTTTTTCAATCCAACACACCTAGCATACGGATGACATTCCTCTGCGAGCAGCTCTTGCTTCTGACGTCGTTCTGTCCGACTCCCTGACCGGAGGGTATCCTCTTGACGGTCGAGAGCAGCCTCGACGTCCTGAGCTTGACGCCGATGAGGATGTAGAGCGCCGTGATGAGGCTCATGGGCAGAACGAAGAACAGGATCGTCGATATTTCAAAGGCGTGATGCACGAACGGCCACTTGACCGAGCACATGGCGCTGTCCTTGACCAACGTCCCGTTGGCCAGTTTACCGTAGACGATGCCGAACTGAATCGCCTGAGGCACGGCGAGGCACAGGGCCAGCAGCCAGATGACGATCACGTACTTGACCGCTCGGGAGAGCTTCGACATCGTGTGCGAGAGAAACGGGTGGCATATGGCTACGTATCTGCAAGCATCGTTATCTCTGTGATGCCCATCACGGCAAACGGGGAGTAGGATCGACTTACCTCTCGACGGTGAAGGCCGTGATGGTGAGGACGGTCGCGTTGGCCGACGTCTCGGCGGCGAAGCTCTGGACGATGCAGAACGTCTCGCCGAACACGTAGACGTTCGACCAGATGTAATAGATCTCCGGAGGAAGTCCGCTGATGAGCAGCAGCAGATCGGAGACGGCCAGACTGAAGAGGTAGTAGTTGGTCGCCGTGTGCATGCACTTGTTCCGCGCGATCACGACGCAAGTCGAGACGTTGCCGACCAGTCCGCTGATGAATATCAGAGCGTAGATTATGCTTATGGGCAGCACGATGTAGAGGGGATCGCGGCGTAGAAATCGAGGAGCCGATTCCTCGCGATCGAGTCGCGGCTCCTGCAGCAACCTCGACGTCAGGTTCAGCCAGTCGAGTTCCCTTCTGTATTCCGAGGCCACGAAGCTTTGGTTCAACATACTTGTCGCTGCGAGCCCTTCTTCCTTCAGTGTATACAACTATATTGTTGTCGTCCAGAAGCTCATCCTCCTCCTCCTCGGCTGCGGTCTGCGCTTTCGACTGTAAAAATAAAGACGCGCATTTGGATCTATAGAGACCTGCAACAAAAGCCGACGGTTTGGACGCCGATGCTACACTACGCCCACGCGCTCGCATTTTCTATTAAGCTCTCTATACTCGCGCTATCTCTATCGAACTCGCGCGCGCGCGCGCGCGCGATCGTCCATTTGCCGCCATCTATATATACTCTCTCTCTCTCTCTCTCTATATATATATATATCATTATCAATCTATTGACTCTGTCTCTCTATTACACTCGCGGGGAAACCCTAACGGCCGAATGACTTTTCGGTCTCGTATATATATACACACACATACGGACAAGGTAGAGCTTAATCGAAATGCGCGACCCTGAGCGCAGCGCTGCATCGCTCGGTGTTTTCAATTTGCTTATGCATATCATAAATAAACTTCGCGCGAATCTCAGTTTTTCTCCCTTGTGTTTATCGTTGATCGATCTATTATATATACGCGCTCTGACGCGCGCGAACTCGGTATAATCGATAACGTCGACGTACAGCTTCATCCTTTTTATTTATACATAATTAAGCGGCATCTAATTAAACTCGCCGCGCGATTCGCCGAAAATATATACTTATTCTTATTCGCCTCGCAAGCTTTCTCTTTTCTCTCTCTCTCTCTCTCTCTCTCTTGCGCGCGCGCGCGCGCGAAGAAACTTCGTCTTCTTCTTCTTCTTCCGAGCGGTGCTTTCTACTCGTATATAAATTCGACGCGCGAGTATGTATAATGTAATTGTGCAAGCTAATGATCGTGCGTGTATATATATATGTATATACAACAGACAGAACGTCTCGTTTCGAATGTAGATGAGAAGCCCGGAGGCAGATATCAGAGAAGTAAACGCGGGAAACCTGATCGGGATGTTAACGTTCGATGTATACTATATTATACATTCTCTACACACATCTTACCTCTACACGATGCTCCTGGTCTTTCGGGAGCTTGCGCGGCGCTGGACTGCTGGCGCCTTTTTCGCGCACTCCTATATACAAACTTTTGACCGCGCCACCGCGGGCGCACTACGCTCTCTCGGTGCGCGCGATGTGCCTGCACTTGCGTGTATATCTATATAATACACACTTTTGAAGCGCGCTTGTCTCGCAATAAACCATCGCTGGGACAGGCAGCCTCGGCGGCGATTTGTCGACGTTATTTTCGCTCTTCTTTCACCGGCGGCCTTTTGTCGCGTGAGAGAGATTCCTCTTTTGTTTGCTTGTTTTCTTTCCTTGGTTCGGCATGCTTTTTTTAGAGCCGATTGGCCGCCGCGAGCTTTTCCGTCGTATTCTATTGTGCAAGCTCCTCCTCTACTACGCTCATTATATAAATAATAGCGTGCGTATTACAAGCTCCGATTTTTTTCATGGAAACACAATGTGCGCGGCATAGACGGAGCTTTTCGACGAATCCAGCCACTCGCGGAATTCGAAAGTTTACTCGCACGTAAGGGCCGCGCACTATGCGTATAATACTGTATACGCGCACGGCTAAATTTTTATAAAAGTCGCGAACGCGTGAGCGAATCGAAACTTTCACTGCGCGCAAGTGTACAACTGGCAGTACCGGCTTCTCTCTCTCGTATCGTATCAAAAAAGAGCGCGCGCCTGCATTGACACATGCCGTAAACGTGTATATATATATATATATATATATATATATATATATACAAGTGCTTATATACACGAGAGAGAGAGAGAGCCGATCGTCGCGTGAGAACGCGTTCCTACGGCGGTGGAATCGCGACTCCCTCAGGAGTACCAGCGGTTTACCTCTTCGAGCTTCTCTCTCTTTATCTCCGTCTCTCTCGCTCACTCTCGACAGCCTTTCCAACGCATATATATATATAGGTACACACGTTTACAAACGAGAGGGGAGGAGGCGCGACCAGATCGCTGCGGAGAAAAAGCAGCGAGGAGAGTAAGAGAGAGAGAGAGAGAGAACCCGTTCTCGCGCCGCCGCCGCCGCCGCTGTTGATGATCATTTTATAGACAAGGACGGATGTGCGCAGCGCAACGGATTCGCGAAGAATCGGACGAAAAAGGAGCGATAAATGCACACGTGTATACATGGATATACTTGGCCGCTGAGACGATTTGATTCTAGTAGCCGGAGACAGACGGAACGTTGTTATTATAAATCTGAGCTCGACGGAGAGAACGTTCTTTTTTATCTCTGGAGCGCGGATTGATCGTTTGAATAAAGATCGTGCGATTTTCGTATTTGCATGAAAGCGTGTGCAGTAGATTCGATAAAAAAAAGTTACTATATGTATATATATACACAGATCGTCGCGTAACAACGAGAAAGCTCGAAAGCTCGCGCGCAGCGACTCGTTACGAGGATCGGTATATATAAAAGTTGCAAATTAACGATGCTCGTTACGCTCTTTTTCTTCCTCCGCATATATATTTACATGGATATGTGTCAGCTTATAGACTCTCTAAGCAGCAAAAAGAGACGGAGCAGAAGAAGAAGTGTCACCGCGTTTCCCCTCGCGCGTGCGATGTTGCAAGTCCGTCGAATCGCCGTGTCATATAATAACACCCGGCGCATCTCTTGTACACAAATCTATTTTTCAAAAAGTTATTCCACCACTGCCGCATATATATATACATACGCGATCTCGAGAAGTAAGGAGCCGCGGACGAGAGAGAGCTAATATTACATAAAGCCCGCTGCCGTGTGTATTAGAAATAGAAGCGTCAGTAAAGCCGATCCCCTAAAAGCAAAGCGACAGGTGTCGGGTATATTGGAGAGAAATTTCGATTATTTATAACTGATGCAACGGGTAACGTGTTATAATAGACGTGCAATCCTAACGATGGATCAATCAATCATAATCGTTGAGGGTATTTAAAATTATTATATAAAATTATACGAAATTATTCATCGTTCACTTGGGATGAAACGATAGTGTTCGGCGAGTCGATCGTCGTCGGAAAAAGGGCGTTAAGTATGCCAGTCACCTATAAAAATGCCTGTATATACCTGATGAGCCGTTCACCTTGCGATGCTCCGCAAAGCGCTTAATCGGCCGACGCTATACGCTGCATCTCCAACATATGTACCTTGTCGAATTTTTTTTTTTTTTTTTTTTTTTAAGGATTGTATATACATATACGTTTTATTAGAGAAGCAGAGGCCAGAGGCGTACTCGTAGTGTGTAAATACATCAAAATATTGGAGGATTCAATTAAGATTCGATAAGAATTTACATAATCGTCGGGAAAATGAAATTTATTAACCTTCAGACACACGCGCGGCGCCAGGCAGGCCATATATCCGTGACTATGCGAAGAACGATATCCATAGATTTTGTTTGTGTGCCTTGGCGAAAAGGCCAATCTCTGTGTGTGTATGTGTGTGTCTATGTTGTAGCTCTCGATCCAAACCGCGTTCACGCAAGTTCTGCCTCGTTTCACGTGTTGTTGGCCTATACAACGATTGAGTAATCCTTGTGGAATCTCTTTTTTATTCTTCCCACCTAGCCCGAGATATCTCGATCTCTCGTCGCTCATTTTCTATACAAATTTTGCCTGAAGACTTTATCGAGAGAAACTATCAGCCAAGCGCAATTTTCGAAAAATAAACAAAAGTCGAAACGCGATTGCATTTTTTAGCGGGGATTTCGAGAGTCGTCGCCGTATTTTTATTGTACGCGAATTCTAGTTTTCTCTTCTCTCTGAAGAGGTTTTAGAATTAAAAGAATGTTTGCGTGGTGTATGCGTCCACTACAAGACGACGACGACTATGAGATTATAGTTATCGTCCAGCTGAGTCGAATGATTTAGATGGAGGATCCGAGTGTCGGCAAATTAAATTCTTTCTCGCGTATTTTCAGTCCAATCCTATAGCAATAAACTTATCACTTCATATCTCATTATTGAAGTCTGGTTAACCCAATGAAAATGTCCTTCAGTGATAGTCAATGTCAATTATACTTAAGCTCAGGGTATTCGGAGGTCTTAATCAAGATGATCGTCGGCCGTTTACAGGCAATTTGGCGCTTATAGAACTAATCATTTTTTCTACTTTAATATACTTAACTTTCTACGTCGTGTATGATCTCCTATATAAGAAGCCTCATTCCGTGCTTACTTTAAAAATAATTTGTCTTGAAACACACAATCCCATAGCGCAGTATATAAACATTGGATTTTTATTTTAGCTTTATGGAAAATTATTCATTTACATAACATACTATAATAAAATGAATAAAAACAAATTCTTAAGAAAACGCTCGTAATGGAAATCGATGAGTTTTTTCTTTATTGCGATTTTTTGTTAGCTCTCTCTCTCTCTCTCTCTCTCTCTCTCTCTCTCTCTCTCTCTCTCTCTCTCTCTCTCTCTCTCCACTCAGCTTATGTGTCTCGGCGTAGGTCGTGACTCTAGCCATCTGTCGATATTCACGCTATTGCTTTCGAGCCATTTGATATTCGTTTCGACGGCCTCAAGAGCTTGAGCCCTGTAGATGGCGCCCGCGCCTGCCTCTGGGTACTTTGCGAAGAAAGCTTTCATTTCGTCGAGCTTTACCTTGGTCGAAAAGCTTTTTGTGATTGCCGGTATCAGTTGGCCGAGATAACGATCGTTCAATGTATAGCGCTCGACGAGCAATGGCCAGTTCTCACGCACCCAATCCCAAATTAAAGAGGTTCCGTCGGGATTGCTTGAAATGCTTCTCAAGCAATTCAGAGCGTCCTGTGATCGCACGTAGTTCTCATCCATTGCCAAGCTTATGTACCTATGAAAAAAAAATCACAACAATTTTAGAAACATATATCATTTCTTTCGAATAAATGATTTCTTTATCAACGCCTACTTTTTTAGAATGAAGCTCGAGCGTATTCCGGCTAATCCATTCATGAGTTTGACTTTTTCAGCGGCGTTCGTCTCGTTGATAAATCTATCGAACATCTTGTTCCATTCGGTCTCGCTGCCAACGTGGTTCATGCCTGTCAAACATCAATTCGAAGCTTTTGTTCATAAAAATTGTCGGAATAATGCTGCTGGAGCTTTTACGTGATTCCTTTACCGTAGTAATAAACGTGTGAGCGAATGTCTGGATGTGGCCGTTGATCTTTCTCGTCATCGATCCAGGCCTTGAATATGACTCCGACCTCCTCCAAGCATTCGGTGTGACCGACCGCGCAGGCCAGTCCTAAAACTGTGGTTCTCAAATTTCTGCAATTAATTTTATGGGCATGTTTAGCAATCGGTGAAAAAATTAATTTTTTTTATTTGGACGTAGCATAGAAGCTTTATACTAACAGCATATCTGGCTGTTCAATTTCATCGACGTTCCATGTCACATCGTGATAAACTCCATCCACAAGTTCGCGCACGTATTCCTAAATACAATAATATATATGATACATAACGAATGAATCCGTCAGGACACTTTAAACTAATCCGTAGAGACTATATATGCTTACTCGGAATCTTGTTGAGATATCTGTCGACGATAGAAGCGTATCTATGGCTTTTAGCTTGATGTTGGCGACGTACCACGGTGAAAAGTGTTTTTCGTTCCCAAGATAGAGAGTGATATTCAGTGCCGTAGCGTAGTCCAGTTCACCTGCGTCTGCCAAGCTGAAAGCATCCTCCAGAAGATGTGTCCTGTCAGCTACAGAGAAGCGCTGTGGCAAAGAATACACATACGCATGATTAGTACAAATTTCTTCTTTGTTGAATAAATTAACATTTTATTGATTAATAAATGATCTACCTTATGACTCCAGCGAAGAACGTTCATTAAAGATTCCCATTCAGATTGATTATAATTTACGCGATAGTATCCGACCTGATCAGCATTGAATTTAATCCAGTCAACAGGTTCGTCTAGTTTGATGATCACTGTACAAATATGTTGATGAAAATTGTGCTTAAGTTACAAAAAATCAATACTCATGAATAATGATGAAGGTTTCGAAACGACTTACGATTGGATGCATCTTTATCAAACCAAATTAACGTCGGGGTAGAGTTTTCACTTGTAACGTACGTAATCGGAATAGTCCATTTGTAGCCAAATTTCGATTCAGAAGGATCGAAAGTGCTGTTGCGATTTGCCAAGAATCTCTTCTGTGTCAAAGTGTATGTGAATTTATGTTTTGTAACATTAACAACAGGGAAACCCATTTGCCTGGTCCACGTATCCATAATTGCATTGATATTAATATGTTGGCCCAAAGTATCTTGCAGTATATTGAAGAGGTCAGCAGTTTCTGCGTTTTCATACGCAAATTTCTTCAGGTATTTGGTCACACCTCGATAAAAGACATCAAGCCCAACGAAGTTTTCTAACATCCTCAAAATAGATGCTCCCTAATATCAATATTTTGTTGTTTATTTAAATAAATTCAATTTGTGTGTACATGAAATTGTAAAATTGATGATAATATACCTTTTGATACGATATAACGTCGAAAATCGCGGTTATTTCGTCTGGATTATTGACCGTTTGAACTATGGGATGAGAGCTTAATTTTGAATCGGTTACCATAGCCGGATGCAATTCATTCAATAAAAAGCTATCCATCTACAAAAAAAATTACATCTGAATATGATATGTCAATGATATTAACAAATGTAAAAAAATAGGTTGTTTTCCCGTTTACTTACAAAATGCCATTCTGGAAGTATAGAATCGGAACTTTTAAATTGCATAAAGGTTGCGAAACCTTCGTTTAGCCAAAGGTCGTTCCACCAACGCATTGTGACTGCAAGAAAAATTCATATGAGCATTTTTATTTTTCAAGATAATAAGGTACAACAAAAATAGATTTAATAAAGCTTTGCTATCTACTAAAAAATGTTGAATAAATTAACTTATTATCGCAATCATTCAATACGTTTGACACATAAAAAATAATTATAAATCAAAAGGTGATTTATTTCACATTTTCCGAAAGTATTCCACTTAGCGGATTTAAAATCAAATAAAATATGTTATTTATTTATACTCCAGCATTTAAAATATGCGCGAATTCATCCTCACTCACGGTATAACTATATATCTGTTTTCCATCGTGTTCTCTTAATAGGCTTCGTGATTGACGCTGATGGTTCTCATATTCGACTCTTTAATGCGATATCTTATACTCATGTGTCAAAATGGTAATCTGCGCTCTGTAAACGTTTTGGCCTAGCTAAATCTATATATAGCTTTAAAATCTCATGTAAATTATAAAATATATATAAAATTTAAAAACATTACCTAAGTTACCAAACCACATGTGGGCAAATTCGTGAGCAATGACCATGACAATGTCCTCGCGGTTTGCGGTAGACGTCGTTTTTTTGTCGTAAAGAAGTCGAGCTTCTCTATATGTTACCAAACCCCAGTTTTCCATCGCGCCAGATACAAAGTCCGGAATAGCTGCCATATCTTTCGAAAACAAAAGTCACGTTCGATTATTGAGTAATGACATAAGATGTCGTCTTATTGTCACCAAGTCTTACCGAGTTTTGGTAGAGGGTAGTCGATTTTGAAAAGATTGATGTAATACTCGATTATTTGCACGCCGATATCCAGTGCGAAAGTTCCTTTTTCTTTCTGCGCTCTCGTAGTGTAGACGCTGATGGGAAATGTTTTCTCATCCAAACCCTTTGCGTTTCTCGTTACGGCTACGAAATCGCTTACAATAAAGCAAGCCAAATATGTCGACATTGGTACACTTCTGGCAAACGTAACTGTGGTTAATCCAGGTGCTGGATCATCGACCGTCGTACTCTAAAAAAATATATTGTTGAAAATTTAAATACATATTTTAACAAAGTTTATAAAAAAATCACACCTTGACGTTCATATTCGATAGTGCGCCGTAACAATCGCCAGTTGGGTGGACTAATTTTATATTGAACTCCGCCTTAAATGATGGCTCATCGAAACAAGGGAACGATCTTCTTGCATAAGTTGGCTCGAATTTCGAGGTAGCGATAGTTCTAAATCAATAATTTAATTTTACGATTACTGAAATACAATTTTCATATATAAATAACAGAGTTGTATATAGTTTTTACCTGGTTTGATTTTTTTCATCCTTGTATTTACTAGAATAGAAACCAACAATTTTATCCTGGAGCGACCCAGAGAATGATAAAGTGAGATTGTACACGCCAGTGTCCAGTTCTTCATTTGGCGTGATGATGAAAAATTCGTGCTCGTCTAGAGGATAAGATTCTTTTATCCCAATATTATGGTTTTCGTCATTTTGGCGTAAATCTAAATTAATCGAGCTAATAGTCAATTCCTTCTGATGTAGCGTGATGTATTTCCGTTTGTCCCGAATGTCCAGTAAAATCGACACTCGACCCTCAAAGGTTCCTTTTTTTAGGTCAGGATGAAGGAACAGATCATAATTCAACGGTCTTACTTCTGGTGGTAATCGGAACGATATATCAGATGGGATGTCCCGGTGCGTCATTGCTAAATAATCGTGTAGATTTCTTGTGTCTAGAAATTAAAAAAGAATACTTATTTTTTTTTTTTCGTGTATTATATTGTACACAAATACTCTTCATCTAAAAATATATCTCGACTCTTTAGATAAGTTATACATATATACACGCTCGATTCGAATACGGCATTTAGCGCCGGCAAAGGCAAATGCCTTCCCAAGTATCTTATCTAGTTCCCATACGCCTGTCTCGTATCTGTTATCAATGTCTTATTTATTCATTTATTGATATATTCATACTTACTACCATGTATTCCAAAATTATCGCGGATGATTGAAAAATTATCAAACTTATCATTAAAATATTTAGCTGTGTACATTTTTTTTCGTACAACCTTTGTCATCATTGCAGAGCAAAAATTGTATTTGGTAAACATCATCCCGTTATTGGTTTTGTTATGTTTTAATGAACATCTGATAATAATTCACGAATGATTTAACTCTTTCGTAGGTTAGGAGTAGACTATTATTAGACCGAATAGAATATCACTTTGTAAATAATTCTATATAGACATTCAAGATATTTTTCGTATATGTGTAAATTTTGATAAAGTATATAATTGTTTAAAACTTATCTTTCGTTTTCTTTCATTTCTTATTATCAAACAATACGTTTTCGTTGAAATACTATATCTATATAGTGTGATATGCTATATATATTTGTCTGCAGGGCCATCGCGCAGTAAAAATAAAACGCGGTAAGATTTAAACATCAAATAATAAATTTATTTAGACGTTCAAATTTTTAATGTCTAAAATGTTGTCCCGTATCTTACGATTAACGCGAATAATTTATTCTCACACGAACAAGAATAAAAGTACTTATTAAGTACGAAACAGTGTCACGATAAGTACTTATATCAATGAAATGAAAGAGAGCCGAGCTACTGTATACGTATACGGATATCGCGTATATATATATATATATATATATATATAGGTGTAAGTATTCGTGTAATTATTCGAAAAGCAAAAACATACCGTTCAAAATATAAGTTGCACTGACACCGTGATTTTGAAAGACAAGAACAGCTGTTAGACACGATACGACTAGGCTCAAAAAAACACAGAGAGCACAGGTGAAGCCCAGCAAAACATAACCGGCACCATGCCGCGCGTTGCTATGTGCGGCACCGAGTTCGCCTCTCGGAGCCATTCTCGTCGGCGGATCCCCTTCGTTAGAGTACAACTACCGCCCCCTGCTAGATGACTAGTCGTGTTTTCAATGCTGTAGGTAAAACAATAACAGCTAAATTCGAATAATTTGCTTTCGATTTTTTTATAGAAAATATTATTGATGAAAGAAAAATGTGCTGATAGTGAATAATAATAATCGTTATTAGTTACTGTCGATTATTATTTTTAAGCAAACTTTCATCGAGCATAATGAACAAATAATAATCAAGAAACTAATATAGACTATAGTAACGTTCTTATCTGCGTGCAAAACTTTTTCAATTTGAATTCAAATGAATACAGATTGTGCTAAAATAATTTGCGAGTATTTAATTATAAAATTTAATCGTGCATAAAGTACTTGCTACGTAACAAACGTTCGCGTAATTGATTAATACGTTTTAACAATAATAAAGAATAAAGAGTTAACGTACAATGATTATACACTGACATTTATATAGAATACAATGTTTTTCTTGTTTCGTTAAAAATTCTTATCGTGCATGATTTAATCGCAGTTAAATTGCGCGTTAATAATTTAATACACGTGAATAAAGAATAATTGCAGGCGACAAAGATGATAAATAGATGAATATTTTCAATCGACTTTTCGAATATACATACGATCGCGAAAAATTGTTATTGCTCTGAAGAAAATAACATCACTTGCCTTAATTTACACTGTCGGTGATCTAGTCGCACAGATTTACTTATTTCAATATTTAGCCGCGACCAGTTTCTCACAACCAACGATCACGTCAATGACCCAGGAAAGGACAAATTTGTCGTAAGATGACAAAGAGCAAATGAGTTGTGCCATATGTATGCTTGCCTCTTACGGCACACCGCTCTCGACTAGTCTTACTATACACTCGTTCCACGATATATAACACAACTCTTTTCTGTTCGACTCTGCTATCCCCCTCCCTCGTTTTCCTTTTCTGGTTTTCGATTGAAACTTTATAAACTGCATTTTAAAACGGAATAATTAGGCGGAATGAAGTAAGCGAAAAGTATAAGAGAGCAACGTTATTATTATAAATTATAATTGTGAATTTAATAAAAACAATTTTTTTTAATTATTGATTTTTTTACTTGACTGAACAATTTCTACTATATTATATTGGTCACGTTTCTTTTTTATATGCATCGTATACGTCATATCTCTTATACGCGTACGTTCAAGACGTTATTTTTAACAAGGCCGTAGGCGTAAGCGCCATGTATATTCTTTGTGCAGGATTCATTCGGTTAATTTCTTAGACTTTGCAAACGATGAACCATTCATGGTGTATATCTAGTTTTCCCAATTGATGCTGCGCAACTAACGTTGTGACTGCCGGAACTAAGTCAAGTTTTTAATTAAATGTATGTTGCAACAGTTGACCTACAATTGAGTAGATATATTATAATCAATGTAAAAAAAGTTTATCTTTTTACAGTTTTCTCTTTAGCCGTGACATTTGCAAGCGCCGCACCTTCTCTTTTACGTATAGGTATGCGCAAATTATTGCGAAAACTCAGACATTATTCGTCACCTCGTATTTGACAAAATTCACCTCTTGTCACCTCGAAAAGCTAAATAAAAGTATATTATTCTCAGGAATTATTAATAAGCGAGTCAACATTGCGCAAAATTTTTCTGTCTATATGTACCTGGACAAACCACGCCTAATTACTTTGACACATTTTACAAGTTTTGACAATATCCCGAGACGTTATTTTTTTTCTTTTTCTGAAAAAAAATCCGTCTTAGAGTTAGCGAAATATATTTAAATTAGAGCGGTCACAGAAATAAATACCATCAGCATCAATAAATTTTTTTAACTTCACGGTATAGACAAGAAGGGGTAATGATAAGGCATTTAAAAAATTTTCATAATTATATATTAATAGTATGACATCATGACATCGTAATAAATACATCATTTATGTTTGAGGATACAAGATTAAAAAGTTGATGTACTTATACAGCTTAAACTATTCCATTCATCGTCCTTAATTCTATAAAATATATACTTTTGTATATATATATATATATATATATCATTATAGTATATGTAGTTTGTGTATAAGGCATTTTCAATTTTGTTATTATATTTCATTGTCAAATGATCAATCACGATACTTATTTATTTTTACAATTATTTATTATTCTTAACAAAAAAGTTAGAAACCACTAATGTCTCGAATAGACGTAAGAATGTAGGTGATTAAAAAAATATTTATTGGTTTGTTTTCCAAATAAGAGTCTTGCAATATGCAATTTCAATTATAGTACAACAATAGTAATCGTCCACGTTTATTCCAATGAAATTTTGAGCAAAGTTTCAGCAACGCCTATCGTTTGACTAATAGTTTGACTATATGCGTATAATTCTCGCGATGTGCAATATATAAAGCACAAAATGTGTGTTGAAGTCAACATATAATACAATGCGTTTCTTTCATTGCTTTATTAACAATGAATAAATGTACAATATTAAAATTATCATATGTGTATTGCGAAATTGCAATTCTTCGTATAATTATTTTACAGATATTGCAGTTCTTACGGTTTAAATAGTACCTGTGAGTTTACCTTTTATGATATCAATTGACAGATCGCTCAAAGCCATGTATATTCTCTCAAAATTTTGTAGGATACAAATTACACATGTTTTTTTGACATTGGTTTGGTTGTTAAAACTGTTTTATTATCGATTTAGAAAACAAGTTTAATTTAATAACGCGTTATTAAAACTATATTATATCACTCGACTAGCAGACAAATATCTAAAAGAAAGTAGATCTTAGAAAGTATAAATTATATTTAATTATACATATAATAAATAAAAATTAAGTTATGCATTGTGTAAACAAAAGTCTCGATCGTCATGGAAGAATAGATATAAAAAGAAAACAATTAATAAAGATACTCTCGATGAAGCCTCGTATACCAAGTGATGAAAAACGTAATTGTTATAGAAAAATACATATGTTATCGTTTAAGTATCGGTATCGCTCAACGTAACGTAATCATCATCGTGATCCTTGATCGATTAAACAAAAATTCAAGTATACAAAGAAAATCGAAGTAAATTTCGTAATAATTTAAAAGACATGCGAAGTAATAAATATATCAACACAAAGTTAGCATCGCACGGAGGAAAGATAATGAATGTGTTTATATTATATCCTATTCCGAAGTGATGGTTTCAGAGATGGCAGATTAGGATGTACAATGAATCGCCAAATTCAAACAACAAGCATTGCTCGATGCATAAATAAAAAAAAAACAGGCCTCGCTTTCACACAGACTCTACTCGGCCTTGTTGATAATCGTGGCGTACTCGATGTCCTCCTGGTGCATGTCCTTGTCTCCCCATCCCCAAATCGCGTCCTCGTGGCTGTGCTCGGGTGAGCTCTGCTGAATACGAGTACCGTCACCGGTTCTCGCGGCCCGTTTCTCCACCAGCTCGACCGGTACCGTCTTGAGATCGTAGGCCCAGCCGATACGCGCGAAAAAGTCGATGAAGGCCGTGGTGAAGTTGGCCTTGTAATTGCCCAATTCGGCCGCCTTGTAGTCCCAGGGGAAGACGTGGTGGTAGTTGTGCCAGCCCTCGCCGAAGGCTCCCAGGGCCACGCGAATGTTGTCGGTTGCGCTGATGGTTCTGTGAATTGGGAAATCGGTTATATACGATCGTCGATACACGATACGATACGCAGTGCGAATGTATAATGTAAGTCGCGAATCGATTGGGAAAACTCACTCGTCGTACGGTCTCGTGCCCCAGATGTGAGCCGCGGAGTTGACCAGCCACGTGAGATTCAACGAGGCTGTGTATCGGAAGATCGTCGCGTACCACGAGTACATGCCGTTCTCGCCCCAGAAGTAGCAGGGGATCCAGGCGGGGAGAAGGAAGCAGAAGATCGGCATCAGAACGATGTAGAGCCTGGAGGCGAATCGTTTCATAAAAAATGTATTTTCCCTGTCGTTATACGTTCGCGTAATTTGATCTCTTACCTTCGTTGCCAGACGACAATGGGATCGGTCTCGAGATCGCTCATGTCAACGCTGGCACCTTTGGCGATGACGTCGGGATGCTTGCGGACGAGCAGCCAGCCCATGTGCGAGAAGAAGAAACCTCGCTTGGCGTTGTGTGGATCGGCATCCGTGTCCGTGAACTTGTGGTGCACTCGGTGATCTCTCACCCACTCGTAAAGGTGGTTCTGCGGGCGCAAGTATGAATCATATATTTTTTATCAAAGTTTTCGAATTCCAATCAAATAAATTCGTACCTGGAAGGCGATAGTCTGGAAGATCATGAGGATCATCCTCAGCTGCCACTTGGCTTTGTAAGCTCTGTGGCACCAGAGTCTGTGAGCTCCTGCCGTGATACCCAGTGCTGCCGAGCAAGCTATGAGGATGGCTAAAAAAATCGCGATGGATTACGATACGAGAACTCGATCGATCGACAAAAATTAACCGAAAGTATACTCACTCCACACGACGGTGAGGAACTTGGCGCCGTGGAAGAACAGGTAAAATCCATAAAGCGCACCCACGTGAAGATAGACGAAGGCGATCACGTTCCTCCAGACGATCTTCCACGCGTACTTGCTCTTGTCGGACTTTTGCGCCTCAAGGTAGGTCGGTTTCGGATTCGACACGGGCTTCTCCTGGGGTATGCCCTGTTGCGCGGCTTCCAGGAACAGCGCCGCCGAATTGCCAAACAGGTTCGGCGCCATCGTGCTGCGTTAGACCTGAAAATCAAAGGGGCGCGTTGACAGTATGTTATATTTTCTATACACAAAGTGCCTATACGCGTCGGCGAGAGATGCGGCGAATCTATGTCGAGTGAGAAAGTGTACGGACTGATGTGTTTTCTAAAATGTAGAATCTTGTTCTACTTTCAATTGCGCGCGAATGTGTATGGCGTCGCACAGCGCGTACTATTCGCCACATAACGCGCGCGATTATAGCGCACAGCCCCGTAAAATTTGCCGAACTTATCTGCGCGTACGAATACGCGAAGTGTATAATAGAAACTCGATCGTAAACCGAGGATACTAATTAATCGTAAATCGAGACGATGCCTGACATACCCAACGACGAGATGACGGAAAGCGAGGAGGAGAGAGCCGGGATGAATATCTCTACATACACGCGGAGCTAAGTGGGTTAAAGATCGGTGCGCGCTACTTGTGGCCTATCGGATTTTTGAAAAATGCTCGCGCGACCGCGGGCGCGCTTCGAATGGCACTTGTTGTTTGTATAGCTTGCCGCTCGCCTATCCATAAGTTAAGCGAAGGTAAGTTCCGACTTTCTTCTCGCGCGGCAGTGGGACGAGGATAAATGGAGAGGGAAATCGGTAAACGAGTGAGAGAGAGAGAGAGAAAGAAAGATGATCGGTTGCTGCTCCTTTGGCCGCTGAGATGCTGAAAGGAGAGTCGAACGGGACCGGCCGAACCGGGGAAAAAGAGGCCAACGCCGCTTTTCAGGTCAATGTTGCGAACGGAACGTCTATGGGTACACATCGTATATATAATATACACATACACGCATCGGACGGCATCTGCTGTATAATGCGCGAATTGCGCGCAGCCCAATTTATGTATACACTGCGCGTTTTTAATCATTCGCTTATGATTCGCCGCATAGGGAAAAACACGTATTTTTTTCCGCGTTCGCGTGTCCGTTAATTGCTTATTACAAGCAATCTTAAGCGAGTGCGCAACTTGATGAAAATCGCATTTTCGCGCGCCTATTGTAAATGTCATTCTAATTATGCAATTGTCTCTTCCACTTCTTCGTCTTGCTTTTCGACGAGAGCGATTCACGGTCTTACGGCGAAAATCAGAGCGTCACCGCGAGCTTCTTCTTTTCTTTTCTGGAATATCATTACGCGGAGCCGCGGATGGCCTTCAGCCGCTCGAAACAATCTTGGCGTGCAGGCAATTAACGAAAGAACAATTGGAAAGTACTAGGATGTGGTGACGGAAAATTATTTCGCTTATGTCTGCGATATATGTAATACGTAAATCTACGCTTATGTTGGGAACAATGCGATGAAAAATTATATTTTCAACGAACGTTGAGGGTGACGAACTCGGAAAGAGTATATCTAGACCGGCTGTATACCGTGTATGAAAAATTCAAAGCTGCCACTTTGAAATTAAAAGAACATTGTGCGTAAATTAAATAAAGAAAAAGGAGTAGCTTACTTTGGTAAAGGGTAGCTTCGCCGCCGACGAGCGCGCACGAATCCAAAAATTAACTCTCCGCAGAAACGACACTTCACTAACGATCTATCCGGCGCGCAGGAGAAATGGTACCGCGCGCTCAAACACCTCACGCGAGTGTGCTGTACTGCGAGACGTTTTGGTCCGAGATCCGGACTCGCGCTCGGCTCGAGACGAAGTATCGAGATGCACGTGCCTATGTCCCACTTATGAGCCTTTCTCGGCACTCGCTACCCCATCCTCCGCGGCTCGGAGGATCGACGAAAAACGAGCAAGTGCTTCTCTTCTCCCTCTATGCGCCGCTGCATCCAATCGGTTACTAGCTCGTCCCTACCGTCTCGATTTGTAGGAGAATATAGAAAACGACAAGCTATTGCGGGTGTATGTGTGCGACGCGAATGTGCTCACTTTCGGCTGTTAAAAAAAAGCGGGAAGAAAAAATTTACGCGGTTGCTTATATATATACAGCGATTGCCGTTGCTCCGATTTTTTCGACGATCGATTTTTACAGAATTTAGAAAGAATAACGTTAGCTCGGCTTTTTTTTTAAAGAGAGTGAGCGACAGTGAGGTAGTAACGAAGAAAGCTCGCAGTGACTTTTTCTCGTGTGATGGTAAAGATTACGTTTATTTAAGCATTAATTTTTTTTAATATCCACTGCTCAACTACTGGGCTAAAATATTCATTATGCATATGTAAAAAGGAAGAAATAGTCATCAGAGTGATAGCTGCTGAGCTTAACATTTTCGTTTAGCAATTACACCGGTGATTGCACATTATTAACTGAAATTGTATTGATGATTCGATCATGACATATCTATCGGTAACTAGAATTCGGAGTAATTAACCGTAATCTTTCCTCGTAAAAGTCAACAGATTTAAGCTCAGCAGCGGTTTGCCGGAAAAAAGACGCCTCTGTGGTGTAAAGTTGGGCAATGCAAAAGGTCAATGCACTGCGGTCCAGATTAATTTTTCATTCGGTGATCGGTACGCTAAATCACAGTATCAGTATATACTGCAGCTCGCTTTAGTGAAAATCGTTATTTTCTTTTTGTGAAAATTTACATTCAGTGTGGTATAACAATATCAGCGACATTTACGTATATATACCTGATTTACAAACGTATATAGGATCATTACACCGAATCCAGGATGCTCAACGCGTCAGGAGAAAATCAGCGCACGTGCTAACTTGCACGTGCTCAATGAGCGTTATGGAAAACTCCTATTAGTACGGATCATTCTCCGCTTGCATCAAGCGCGATTTCAATTGTGCAAAGTCGCGAGCGGATGCGGATGCTATCAGTATTTTGAAATTTCGCTAATGAAAATCGAAACTGGCACCATCAGGCATATTGAAAACGAAACCATCGTCGTCGCTGCGATAATGAAATATGCATATGTGTGCGCGGCAAAACTGGTATACCAAAGCTATTAGTATAAAAAAGAAAGAGCGTCGCCGATGATCCGGAATATTTTGAATTTCGTGAGGGAATTCGGTCAGTAATATATCAGTCGCTGCGCGGCCTATTCGATCGTTGATCTCGTCCGAAAGAGAGAGGAAGAAACCGCGGCGCTCAGGAAAAAGGAGCGTATATATGTATAATCGAATAACGTTAACGAGGAAGAGAGAAAAAGAGGTCGAGAGTTAAGGACGAAAAACTCTCGAATTTCATGCACACGCATACAATTTACTCGCGGAACAATAAAGCAAAGATATGCGCGGGTTCGTTACGCGCCGGGGATGATTTATCCCCGAAGTAGGATTCGAGGTCTGCGCTCGTAAAACAGCGTTGCAGCTTCCATGGGATGTATGTATAATAGAATCGTAAAAACTGACGTTTACGAAACTTTATCGGCGAGTGTAATATAGGTATAAAAAAAAAAAAAACGTGGAATATACGCGTATAACGCGACTATAAGTGAATGGAAAAACGAAACTTGGACCAAGACAGCGAGCACTTTCTGCTTCTCTGACCGATTAAGGCTGGCAAACGGTACCTGCGATGCCGACGCGCATCTTGCCTCTCCGACTCTCTCACCTGTGTGGAGCTATATACATCGCATACTGCAGCTGTGGTTACGCCTTGTCGCTCAGTCGGGTTTGCATTCCTCTCTTTCGATATACCTATATATTCTCCCTGATTTTTCAATTCCCGAAAGACGTAAGCCGTGTGTGACATACTATCTGCCAGCCGGTTAATGGGTCAATAAGATTCAACGTGATGATACGTGTTTTGGAAAGAGATAGAGAGATGAGAAAAAGGAGAAAGTATAACTTCGCGCGGGCTCGTTAATATATTCGAAATCTCTTTCATAGCTTATATTTCTAATTTTTTTTATCGCCCATTTTTCATGCGGATGTATTAAAATCTTTTCTCAAACATTTTTCGAACGTCAGCCGCGCTGCGCTCGGGATGTGTTATTTTTCTGCAGTAAAAGTATCGCGACGGAGAGTTGGTATAGTGTAAGCTTTACTTTCCATAATTAGCGAAGCATATGTACGCATCAGTTCGCTAACTATATATACGTGACTGCGATATCGAGCTGTTCAAATTCAGCGATGCTCTATATACGGCCTCATTTCCTGCGTTTCTTGCTAAATACTCGCTGTAATTGCCACAACTTCATGCTCCGGAGACAAGCGACGACTCTTAATAAGTATAATTGCGACATCGACTTGCAAATTCAAGGAAATCGATGAGAAATCAATCGCTGTACTGCTGAACCAACTCGAAATTATAATATAATATACGTTGCAGTGCGCGTCTTGTTTTAAAGATATAATACAGATCAGCTGATCGGCGCGCGTTACTCACACATCGATTCGAGCGTCATTCCTGTATACGTGTATATTACTAACCTGGTCGAAAATAAATAAGCGTATATAACTGCTAATATATAACACATTCTACAAGTGTCCAACTAAAAATGCAGATGCAGAATTTCAGCGAAATAAAATATATAACTCAACAGCAACGTTACTGATAATATACTATCTATCAACATAGTGCACATACATGTATACAAACTATTCAGCATTATTATTATTATTATTATTATTATTATTATTATTATTATGCTCGAAGAGACCACCAATCGTTGAATGCAAAAATACAGCCGATAATAAAAGTCGTATATGGCAGAACCTACTGAACGAGCCTCTGGCTGCTGAATGCTGCTGGAAAGTTGCAAATGCAAAGCGAAGAAAGCCGGTGGCAAAGGCGTTCGATACACCGTCGTCATCTGTAGATTCCCCTCGTGTGCTGTAGCAGCACACATTTTGCCTCTTGAGAAGACGCAACCACGAGACTAGTATACGAACGAACGATTTTTATCCGAAACTTTATGGCTTTTAAAAATTTTTTGGTACTCGAACGACAGCCGACGAGGACCGGTGGCTTTGTTTAGTATTTTTTGCCAAAACAATGGGCTTGAAAGGATACATGATACAATTATATATACCGAATGCTCATGGCGACACTGCTGACGCGTGGTGGTGGAGGTTTCAAGTTTTTTTGAAGTTTTTATCTGGTGTCGGGAGAGCGTGTGATTTTCTCTAGCTTATCGACGAGTCGGTCAAGATGCTTTGATTTATTGCTTACTGCTGATAAGGACGTCCGAGGAATATTCGATTTGCCGCGCAATGCGCGTCTAATTTATTTTAATTTTATTGTTTAATTCAGGATGAACGATTGACCTGAATTTCTATATTTAGCTATCCTGCTACTGCATTACGAGTTGAGGAAAATGTTGAAAAGCAACAAGTTTTTATTTTCTAATCAAACCTATCTTTGCATAATTATAATAATTATTTTGTTGTTTATGAGAGGATTTTTTTGAATTATTAAATTTAGCTCGAATGACTGAGGCGCAACTATAAATAGAGAAAAACTAACATTTCCGTTGTATGCCAGTTGCATAATTTCACCAATCTATGTAGTCTCTCCTATATTTACTCGATAATTATACTATCGTGGCACAAAAGCATAAACAGAACAAAATCTACGTTCATATAGTTATTTATTATTCATTTGATGTAAATTGTGAAATCAGACCTATATAAATGCACACCAAGTCTCGCATCGCATACATATCGAAAACCACTGCAAGCGTTATATATCTTCCTTGTTTTCATATATATTATTCGTAATTTATTCTTTTAAAGAATTCGGGCATTAATTTGTCAGTTTGCTGCAGGAAGAGTATTTCGGAAAACATCGGTATATTTGTGTCGATCCAACGATGCTTTCAGAGACTCTACGTATATGCGTATTTGCATATACTTACTTATTTATACACGTAGTTTTAGTATCGAGCGCTTATAGAATTTTGAACGCAGTAGTTACGTAAGAGTTCATACGGTAGTTGCATTTAATTATCATGTTGAGTACTTTAAACGCTACGACTTATAACTCGCAGCGCAAAATTTGGCCGCTTTTCGTTCAAATTTTTGTGTATCTCAAGTTCATAGCGAAACGAAAAAGTATGCAAGACCTAAGAGGGCAAATTAATTTTTTTACACGATAAAAATTTCGTTTTCAATCCTATATATATAAATTCATGGGAAGAAAGCAGCATGAAAAGTATGTCCCAAAATGTACATAAACCACAGCACATAAAATAATAGTTACGCTCGAGCCGTTATTGTCACCGCGAGCGCGACGATTGCTAGCGGCTCTGCCTGTCTCGTGCATACCTTTTCCTCAAAGAGGAAATGACAATGTAAAAGCTCGCCACTGACGATAATGCGATTCTTCAGCCGAGGTCTTGGGGGTCAATCGAAGCGTTTTCGTGGTCATCGGCATGCAACTTACTTGGCTCTTTCAGTCAGTTTTTGAGCCCGGACCGATTACCACCTAACGCGGCTCTTACCGCATAGCTTTTTTTTTACCAAATCGAGGTGCAGATTTTAATACATCATAATATCTACTTTCCGTTTTTTGTATAAGATCCGTTTGGTTCGCAGTATTAATTTTTTTTAACGTTTGCTAAATTATAGTCGAAGCTTCAATCGAGCAAAAATGCCGGCGGAGCGGATGGACGACTACAAGAGGGAAATAAATTGGCCGGTCGTTTTGTATTACATACATCTACACGCCCTTGGACTCTATGGAGCCTTTTTGCTGTTTACCGAGGCTAAATGGTTGACTGTATTATTCAGTAAGTTGTTATTAAACATTTTTTTTATACTAATAATCATAATATAATACGCACAAGAGCCTTGATTGCCGTTTTTCATACCACATCTCGTCGAGCAGAAAAAACCGATCGTTTCAGGAACGTTATGTAAACAGCTATATATATATATATACACACACGACGGGTGTGCTCTTGAAACGCAATGATGAAATTGAAATATCTACGTCATGAAAGACACAATGCCATCATAATGCATTCGATCGCTGAGTTTCCTAAATAAATTTAAATATTCGGCGCACTTCGGTATATTATAATAGCTACAGCGCTCACGCATCGGAACTCGTCGGTCGCAAATATACCTATAAATTATAGCATCGTTAGCGAAAGATCGTCGACTTATTTTCGATATTACACTTTAGCTTTCTTCATAATTTTCATCGCCTCACTGGGCATCACGGTCGGCGCTCACAGACTATGGGCTCACGGTGCACTCGAGGCATCGGGTATCGTGCGCTGCTTTTTAATGTTAGCCCACACACTGGCCGGCGTGGTAAGCGCATAATTTTCTATAAAAATAATGAATTCGCGCTGGATAAAGAGAACATATGCGTGACAAGTCGAATTATTCGCCAGGGTAACATCTACGAGTGGGTAGTGGCGCACAGGACTCATCACAAGTTCTATGGAACCCAGAGGGATCCCTACAACCACAAGAAGGGCTTCTGGTACAGTCACCTCTTGGCCAACGTTGTTTCATCGCATCCGGACAAGGAGAGACTGGACAAAGACATCGACATGTGCGACGTCGACTACGACGGCTACGTCTGGGTTCAAAGATGGTACATGCATAGAACGAGGAATTTCGTATAATGTGCATGGACCGTGATTAACCTTTGCTTCTATACTTTCCAGGTTCTACTGGCTGCTCTTCCCGGTCGTTGGTCTTCTCCTGCCGATCAACGCACCGGCCGAGTACTGGGGCGAGTCGATAAAGAACGCCGTCTTCATCGTCGGCTTCTTCCGGCTGGCCGTGACGACGAATATCTCCTGGCTGGTCAACAGCGCGATGCTCGTCTGGGGCCTGAAACCCGGAGACAAGTTAATAGCTATTTACAATTCCTTAGGCTTGCTTTACCAACTGTTCTTTAAAATGCCAAAAAGTCATGGCATGGTGATGATCGCCAACGACGGCTTTCACAGCAGTAGCTCATGACGCACGTCGGTATTCACTGATGGCGAAAACGCTCTGTCTTCCAGATATCCCGTCGACGACAACACGATCTTTCTGCTGAACAAGTCGTACTGGCCGAACTACCACTACCTCCTGCCGTGGGACTATAAGTGCGGCGAGTTCGGGAACTACGATCGCGGCTGCAGCACGTTCTTCATCAAGATGTGGGAAAATCTCGGCCTCGTGGATTCCCTCAAGACGGCCTCGAGCGAGTCGATTCGCGATGCCCTCTATCGCACTGCCAGTAAAAAAGTCGACGTAACCGAGGCTCTCGAGTCCGTGAAGAAGGTGGCGGACGACGAGGCGATCAAGTCCAAGCTCCGCTACCACCACTGATGCAATTTTCTTTCCAATAAAACAGACAATTTCGCCCCCGCTGCATTTGTAAATTATTGCTTGTCGCTGAATATTATACACACTTTTACAATAAACCAGAGGGGAATAAGGCTACTTTATATACCACATATACAACACGCGCGCGCAGCGCGTCCAGCTGATTTCGAATTGACAGCTGTTTCGCGCGTTCTTCTCGAGCATGCGCAGACGCGAGTACTACGCTGGTCAACCTCGGTTTTCTTTTTTTTTCTCTTTCTCTCGCACACACGATCGAGAGAAACTTTTCCAAAGACTTTTCATACCTATCCGTCCCCGTCAAAATTCTCCGGCCGAAAAAAACGCCAAGTAAATAAACGGCAATCCGTGAAATAAACAAACGTAGAGCAAACACAGCAGGACAGTCCTACACAAGAGTAGTGCGTGTTGCACGCGCGCATATAGTGGGAGAGGGAGAGAGAGAGTGCGCTTGTGCAGACGTTCCCCTTTTGGCCGCCGCTATTAGTCATTGAGTCAGTCGCGCGCCGGACGCTGAGTCGTCGACACTTTTACTATAAGGTGTACACTACGAAAAGGGATTAGAACAGTGAGAACAGACGCACTCGTCCGCTGCCTCTGCTCTCCGTCTCGTGCCGATCCTAGCCTCCGGGAGCCGCACGGACGCCTGTGGATAAACGCAAATTCCCTCGACGACCCGCATTGGAAGGAGAAGAAACGTAAGCGAGATTTTTTCATATTTCTCATGTGTGCAGTGTGCGAGCGAGCATCCAAGGCCCTCTCTCGGATCGTTAAGTCTCGGTCAGAGATACCGTCAGCACGGCTTGGCATCGCGACGCAAACACGCTACTCGCTGTGTCCGAACCCGTTTCTTCTTTTTTTAACGAAACGCTCTGCGCGTTGGTATTGGTGTACGGCTGCTGATCGAGTGAGTACACGTATGCGCTGGTAATTCGTCTCGAATATTGAATTTAAGTTTACTGTGTCAATGTCGGAGAGTGTGCTTCTCGTTGACGCTTATTGCACGGGGAGAGGAAACGTCATCATACGTTTGTCCAGTGTAGTAGTCGCGTATACACATATATAGCTCGTTCATTGCAATGCGCGCATCTACATATATATAGATGGATTTCAGCTAATCTAGCCGAGATAGCTGGGGTATTTCCGTCAGACGCGCAGCAGAGGACCGTCCGAGCGCGATAAACGTCGAAAAAAACTTTGCTCGCGAGAGATTAATAATAATAATTGGGCGTTCGAAGGTAAGGAAAACAGAAAAGCGAGTCCATGAATAAGTAGTTTTAGATTGGCTATACTAGAGAGAGAGAGAAAAATGACGGTCATGAAGCGACGACGTAGTGTTTTGCGTGGGTCGAGAGGGCGCCACTGTCCAGCAGCTGGTGTGCGAGAGAGAAAGAGATCCCTCTGCGTGTGCGCGCGCGCGTTCCGCGTTCTCTCCCCGCGGAGATCCCCGAGTGCGACCGAGGACAGCGACGAGAGCGACGACTCGCCTTCCTGTGTCCCCAACAACACCACAACAAGCCTCGTCGCCGTCGCCGTCGTCGACGCGTAAGTACCTACAGAAGCGCACCAGCTATCTCCGCACGATTCCATTTCTCGTCGGATCTTATTCTTGGACGAACTCGATTCCATTTCTCTCTTTCTCTCTCTCTCTCTCTCTCTCTCTCACACACTGTCTCGTGTCCGCATAGCCTATTGCTGCTATATCTCTCGCTCTCTTTCTAGCTAGGCGCGGCCGTTGAGCCTCGTTTCTCGCTAGAAGCCCGGGGTGTCTGGGAGTTGCGCGCGTGCGTCCGGGCGGCCCGTGGCACGCCTGAAGCCTACAACGACGAATATTCCAGAGCAAGTGAGTGAGAGAGAGAGAGAGAGAGAGAGAGAGAGAGAGAGAGAGAGAGAGAGAGAGAGAGAGAGAGAGAGAGATAGCTTGTATAAGTATATGCGTGTAATACGTGGGAGGAAGACGACGAGAACGAAGAAGGCACGATCGGGACGGAGACGCAGCTCTCGGAACGAAAGAACGCGACGTGTCGACTTTCCGCCGTGTGTGCGTCATGTCTGCTGCTTGTGCCATTTTGGAATCCTCCGGATGTTCGCTCCTTCCAGTCAGATTTTTCCACTCGCTCTCTCTCCCTCTCTCTCCCTTCGAGTCGTACGGGCGAGAGAATTCAAGCGGAGGAGGGGTACACGCCCCAAAAAGGCCTTGGCTCTCTCTCTCTCTCTTTCTCTTGGTAGTATACGCGGGGGAGAACTTTGCTTCGTTTCGATTTTCGATTATAACAGGGGAAGAAAAGGCTTCTCTTTCTCTCTCTCTCCCTCTCTTGCTCTGAGTGTATTCTTGCAGGTATACGGATTACTTATCCTTCCGAATGGAAAGATCGAAACGGCAAGAGAAATACGTCTAGGCATTATCTAGGTTAAGGACTCCCGACGCTGGACTTCTTCCTTCCAGCTCTGTTTTTTTTCTCTTCTCGTGTTCTGTATCGACACTCTCGATTCGTGTCCGTCGCTTATCATCTCTCGGCTTATTAGGCCAGATTTTATCGAGATAACGGCACTGTGCACTTTCGATGCGCGTTTCGGCCAATTGCACTCGGATATAAGTACTTATTATTATAAGGTGATTCTCGGGGAATTTCCAATGACTGCATGTGTCTGGAGCACGACTGACGTTCTTTGTTGCGTCCGCGTCTTTCTCTTTTTGCTCGGAATTATTATATTATCGGCCTTGGCATTTTTCACTGCAGCGGAGCGCGGCATTTCATTCATCGCGACGCGGTGCGCGCGTGGGCGAAAATTTCCCCTCTTCCTCCTCCGCCTCGGCTGCGAGGAAACCTGTTAAGGCCAATTGCCGAGTTTCTTTCGTTTCGTCACGCGTCGCCGTTTGATAACACTGCATGCACGCAGAAGAAGAAAATAGTGAAGGTGAAAGCTGTCACTGTGCGCGCAGCCTCGATACGTTTCAATTTAAAGAGAAAAAGAAACTTACGCGGTGCTCTTATATTCTTGTTTCTTCTTATACTTATTGTTTAGACATATCGAAAGCTCGGAGGAGAGTCTAGTAGTAGCCGGGGTGTGTGTGTGCGCGCATGTGTGGTGGATACGTGTAATTTGCAAAATCCACGGTGTGGTGTATCGATGGGAGAGCGCACACGACTCTCTCACTCTCTTATGTGTCAGTTATCGAGGCTATGAATAGCCACCGCGCGCTGATTTCCTTTCAGCTGCTCGAATAAACGTGACATCCACCGAGGGCGCACACCGCTGCATCTCTCTGCAACGAGGTCAGAATATCTCGAGCTTCTCCTGCACGATCTATCTCTCGTCTCTCTATGCAGTCAGTAGTGTATTATCTACACACATATATATATATATATATATATATATATATATATATATATATATATATATATATATATACAATAGAAGCGAGCGAGAATCGATCGTCGATCAGCTGAGAGAGGTGGGAGCATCCGTTGGCTCTGTGCATGTCTATATCCCTGAGTCGAGGTCGCATACGGCGACGTCCACTTTTGCTTTCCGATACATACGTATATATTCCGAGGCGAGGATTAGTAGTCTGAATCACTACTGGCTTTGGCTCCTCCGCGCCGGGGTAGCAACAACCTCCGGCGCGCGCGCGGCATGTCGACGGCCCTTAATCGCTCCAGTGCTGCCAACGCGTCGCAGACGCGCGTATGCGTTGTATGCACGTTGCCTATTCTTTCATGCCCATGCCTATCTTTTGTGCACACACCTCGTCCTCGTGTCAAACCTTATATATTATATGTTGTATGCGTGAGTAATAATTTTTTGAAGACGAAAAAACGAACGATTAGCCTGTCTTCGCTCAGCTGCACGTGTGCATGTTTGGCCTTGAATTTTCGCATTTTCATTGTATTTACAATATGTGAGTGCCTCGGAAAGGAGGTTTAATATGTAAGCAGAGACGAGAAACCTCGCTGCGACAATTAGTCCAGACTAAGTGCTATAATAATATACTCTGTATGGCTTATTTGTCGCGCTTTCTAGCGCGATCGAGCGCTGCTTTGTTATTGACAAAATACAATTGCTTGTTTATCCGTCGCGACTCTTTGTCGTTGGCAGCATTGGCCGAGCGAGTGAGGAAACGTATCTGTATGACGTGTCTCGTTCTCTCAAGCACGTATGCATGTATATACAAGGAGCTGCTCTCTTCTGCTCTTCATCATCCTGCGCTGCACCATTTTTTCTCTGTACCTACAGCTTCTTTCGAGCTTGTATATAAGCAATAGAAAGCAACACCGCGCAAAAGCGTCAATAACCGAAGAGAGAGAGAGAGAGAGAGAGAGAGAGAGAGAGAGAGAGAGAGAGAGAGAGAGAGAGAGAGAGAGAGAGAGAGAGAGAGAGAGAGATTTTAGGAGTCGCTCGTCTGCGTCATTCGAGTGCTATCTCTTTGTCTCAACAGCACGCACAAAGCGCAGCGGCCATCACAAAGACGCGGTGACGCGTGTGGAAAGCGAGTCATGAGAAAACAGCTGATGCGTTGTTTACTTCTGAAAATGCAGTTCTCTCTCTTTCGAGATGTTTACTTCTCTCCGCGATTAAATTTTCAAGTTCGAGAAGCATGCCCGATTGTTTGCGTGTATATAGTGTACGAGATGCTCGAGACGGAGAGGAATCCCAGATTTTCGAGCGCGAGAGATAAAAGAAAATAAGAAAAAGCGAGCGAAGAGAGACTGATGGGGGAGCAAGTGAGAGGAGTGAACAGGGGAGCAGAGAGAGAGAGAGAGGGGGGGAGGGAAGTAAAGCGCAGGCGCTCGAACTGCGAGTTCATTGACCGTCTGACCATGAGAGCCGCGCCCCACATCGCGCATCAGAGGGAGCGAGAGAGAAAGAGAGGATTTCCATGCTTCTTATATACTCTCCCCCCTCGAAATCCTGGCCACTGCTCCCGGCCGCCGCGCCGGCTCTCCACGGCGAGAGCAGTTCTTTTATTATGATGTACATAAACATACGCGCGTAGGCGAAAAAATCCCATGTAAACTTACTAATCTTGCTCCTTGACATTTTTGTTACAGCTTCCCTGTGGAAGATCTGTGTGCTGTGATTTATCGTTCTGGGGGCCAAAACACGCGCAACAACGGACAACCCCACAGGACCGGGGGGTGCTTCTCGTGTCTCGGGAGGAAGGTCAGGGCCTTCACTAGATTAGCTTGGCTATCTCCAAGCCGTCACCTGCTTTACATAACCCTTGATCGATAATCCACTGTCCTCTTGTACCACCCCACAAGCCCTTCCTCCCACCTCCATCTGCACCACCAAAAAAACACTATCTTTGCTACGTGGCGCGTTCTCAAATCACCCGAAACTAAAAGATTCGATGCCTTCCAGGGACGATAATCGCTCCCTATCCACTGAGCAACGCTGGATCCCTCCTTCAACTATTAGACGCGATGCGCTCACCCCAGAAAGCAGAAATGATGTCATCTTTAGAAAGGTGCGGGGCATTCTTAACAAGCTCACACCGGAAAAGTTCGCAAAGCTGAGCAACGACTTGCTCAACCTTGAGCTCAATTCCGATGTAATTCTCAAAGGCGTCATATTTTTGGTAAGCATCCTGTACTTTTCCTATTTTTTGTTCATTGGCTGGAGAGATCGAGGAAGGTAACTAATGTTGGTCTTGTTCTTTCCATTTTTCGAAAACAGATCTTTGAAAAGGCTCTCGATGAACCGAAATACAGTTCTATGTACGCACAGCTGTGCAAGCGGCTGTCTGAGGAGGTTGCGAACTATGAGAACTCGCAAAAGCATCAGCAGCAACAGCACGGCGGCATTGGACTCCACTCGACAGGCAGACCCGGACTCAATAACCATCTCGAGCCCGGAAAGCGCTGTACCGACAGCATTTTCGCGCGTCTGCTGCTCAACAAGTGCCGCTTCGAGTTCGAAAACAGATCCAAGGCCAACGAGGCTTTCGAGCGACAGGATGAGCTTAGCGCGGAGGACGAGGAGCGCCGGCAGACGGCCAAACGCAAGATGCTCGGCAACATCAAATTCATCGGCGAGCTCGGCAAGCTGGAGATCGTGTCGCACTCGATCCTCCACAAGTGCATCCAGCAGCTTCTGGATAAGAGGCGTGGCGGATCCCGGGGGGACCCCGCCGAAGACATCGAGTGCCTCTGCCAGATCATGCGCACTTGCGGCCGCATCCTCGACACGGACAAGGGCGCCCGGCTCATGGAGCAGTACTTCAACCGCATGAATAGCCTGGCCACAAGCCCAGAGCTACCGCTGCGCATACGCTTCATGCTGCGCGACGTCATCGAGCTCCGGAGGGATCGCTGGGTGCCGCGCAAGGCTACCAGCACAGAGGGCCCCATGCCCATCAACCAGATCCGCAACGACAACGACGACCACTCGAGGCCCGGCGGACCGCTGGGCGGTGGACCCGGAGGTCCCGGTGGACCAGGCGGCTACGGCTACGGTCGCAACCGCGGTGGACCCGGCGATGAACCGGGCGCCCGGGCCATGAGCCGGGACCTCTTCCAGCGCATGGACCGCGTCAGCCTCGATAGCTTCGGCATCATACCGCTTAGCTCACCCAGCTTCGCAATGAGCTCGCCCTTCAGCCCCAACGGCTTCGGCCCAGGGCCAAACTCCACGTCTGGCTACAATGCCCGGCACAACCAGCGCAACCAGCCCACCCCTTTCTACCCCAACCAAAATCGCCACCAGAACAACTTCCAGGTCAAGCACAACCAGCAGCAGCACAACTCGCCCCAGAACTACAACAACAGTGAGTATACGAGAAATTTTTTTCTGCCTCCCTTCCCCTCTATCTTTCTCATATTTCTTTGATTTACTAACCAAGTTGATATCTTTTGTAGATGGCAACAAGGACCCTATGAGGTTCAACAAGAGCAAGATGCTCATCGGACCGCCGGAGGAGCTTTCCCTCAGGCCTTCGGCAAACTCAATGACGTTTAAGCAACCCAATATCAACCCAAGCCTGCCTCTCAACAACGGCGGCATAGACCTCTTCCCGGGTCGCATACCCGACTCGCCGCTCATGCGGCCCAACGCGGCTGCGATGGCTGCCGCGGCTACGCTGCGGAAACCCAGCCCACCCCTGTTGCCGACCAAGGACTCGCCGACCATTGTCATCAAGCAGGGTCCCCTGGACAAGCGCGAGAAAGCGCGTGAGCGCAAAGATAAGGGCCCGACCAAAGAGGAGGTCATGAAGAAGGTGAACGCCTTGATGGATGACTTTGTTGGTCACAGTAATATCCCCGATGCTATCACGGCCTTCAAGGATCTCAAAATGCCCGAGCGCATGCTGCGCTGGGCTGTCTATAGCATCTATTCTAACAGCCTCGAGCGTAACGATGCCGAGCGTAATCTGGCTGCTGACCTCATCTGCCAGATGCGCAAGGACTCCGTTATCAACAGCGCGCAGCATCACGACGGCTGGAAGGAGCTTGTCAATTCGATGGCCGAGAAAGAGAGTGCGGTGCCCTGCATCGCCTCGCACATCGCGCAGTTGACTGCGCGTGCCATCGTTGACAATCTCATGCAGCTCTCTGACCTGGCTTCTGTCACCGAAAATGGCCAGCACTACCCTCTCTTCTTGCTCACGCTTCAGCAGCTGCACAAGAGCCAGGGCAAAGCCGCGCTTACTCAGATCTTTAACGATAGCAAGCTCAACCTCATTAGCCAGCTACCTGAGGCTGAAAAGACCAAGGAACGGCTTGGAGAGATCCTCGAGGACAGGGACCTCACCTTCCTCTATCCGCTCCTCAGAATCCAGGGCGACATGTGGCGACAGCTCGAAAGCGATCCCGCACCCAACAGCCTCTACAAGTGGATCAAAGAAAAGCTCGATCCGTCGCACCATTCCGACCCCGGATTCATTAACGCCCTTATAACAGTTCTCCTCAAATACATTACTCAGGTACATTATTTATTTACCCATCTGGACGAATTATTTTCAATATTGCTGTGACGCGCGGTTAACTCATACTTTTCATTTCAACAGGAAACAACATTCCCATCCGGCACCAATTCAACGGTCGTGCCTGAGAAAGCCCTCGTTGAGAAGGAGCAAGCCTTGCTGGAAAAATACCAGCGGATGCTGCAGACGCTTCTGCCAACCATCGAATCGCAGGTCACTGCCGTGCATTCGTTGCAAGTCTTCTGTCTGTCTCTTAACTTCCCAAAGGGAATGCTGCTGCGCTGGTTCATAGCACTTTACGATCTTTCAATTATTGACGAAGATGCCTTTATGCGCTGGAAAGAAGACGTCAACGACGCTTATCCAGGAAAGGGTGATGCCCTGTTTCAGGTAAAAACCGTAGTCTGGTTTTACCTTTGTATATTAAACTTTGAGAGCTTTATAAACTTAATTTTCGTATTGTCAATAGGTAAACGCCTGGTTAACGTGGCTGGCAGAGCAACCGTCTGAAGATGAAGATGATGAAGATGAAGAAAAGGGAGACAACTAGAAGGAAAGGAGGGAGCCCCGGGAGGGAAGCTGTCCTGGAAAAAATGTCTATGATTTGCGATAGATTTTCACTATCTCATAATCTAGCTGGGCCGAAGGTTTTGGTTTCATCGATTAAGTTGCATCTATCAAAACATCCAAGCATCCTGTGAGCTTGTCAGTGCCCTCCAGCAATCAAAAAAAGATAAAAAAGAAAAAAAATTAAAAAAAAATTAAAGAAATACTGTAATAGCGTTATTTGATGGAGTGAAGCTAAGCTGAAACAGTGAAAAAAGACAGAAAAAATAGTAAAAGATTAATGTTAAATTATAGGAGCTACTGGCGGCGCTCGACATGTCTGCGAGCAGGAACTTTTAATCTCTTAGATAATTGAATTCTAAATATTATTATCATTTCTATAATGAGAGAAGAAAAAGGAAAAATGACATAATGGGCCAGCGAATGACTATCGGTGCAGAGAAAAAACCTCTTAAGATTGAGAAGGTAAAAGATAATGTGAAAAACAGCATAACAGGGGGTTATAATATACAAATAGGGTGAAAAAAGTAAAAAATTAGTCTGATGATTTGTATTGTCCGAGTTTTTGTCTAGTATTGTGTACGTGCCACGTTTTATAAGTCTTTTTGTCTGCGGTTAGAGAAGAGCAGCCTGTTATATCTGTGTACCAACTTTTACACTTAAAATGAATTATTACTGCGTATTAACGTTATTAATTGAATGCATTACTTGAGGCATTCACTCGTACGAATGTCCAAACGATGATCTACTATCGACTATCTGACGAACAAACTTTGACCTTAATCCCAAAGAGTGTTATTTAAAAAGAGGATAGAAGTCGGCTAGCTGGTGGACAAATGCTTCTTGAAGCGTCGAATCTGAACTTTTCGAAGCTTTGAGTGTCTTGTCATTGAGGCGGAAACACGAGTGAGATATTTATTACTGGTTAACAGAAATATCAATCAAAATACCATCTCTGCCTGTACATCTACTCGCTGCACCATTCTTCGCCCGAACGTAAAAAGATAAATAGTTAATATACAGGATTGCAATTAAATAATTAATTATCTGACAACCAGCAGCCAACGTCACATCCACGTAAAGAAGAAAACATAACATAGCGAAAACTAGTGACACTTACTAAATCATATACGATAAAAACAAATAAACATGCCTTGGTGTAATTTATTAAAAAAGAAGCTCCTCCGGTTGTTCTGTTTATGACCAACAGTTTTTCAAATCCTTTACTTTTTTCCTTACTTATTCTTTATGAGTTTCTCTCTGAATTTAGATAAAGCATATACGAATAGTATAATTATAATTTGTACAAGACAATTAAAAGTGTTTGTTCGAGCGAATCAAGCAAAAAATAAAAAAAAAATAAAAAGATACGGGCGTTTGCTTCAGTAACCTTCAGCCCGGTTGATTGTTGGTCAGATAAAAATTTCGCCTGGATGTCGGTGCAATAATTGCGCTTTGTCGCCTTTGCGTCGAAGCATGTTCTCTTTGTATTTCTCTTAAGTTTAATTGTAACGAAAATTAAATCTCTACATATAGCCATCAATCATCCTTATTGACTAATGTATAAGTAATAAAACAAGGTACGAAAAAGAAATCATTGTTTAGTCAATTGCGTATGTACATAGAAACTTTTGTTATCGCCGGACTGAAGCGTTTAGTAAAATGAAAAAGATTAATAAACATGCGTTTATTTAGATATCCATCCACTGTAAAAACGAGATATTCAATGTGAAAAATTGAGGGGAGTTGGATGAGAAAACTATAAGTGAGCGACGTCATGTATCGAAACTACATTATGTTAACTTATTGCTTCGCAATAATGCATGTAGGACACTTGATTGACCAGTTTCAGGGACGTGCCGCTTTTTACACGAATATCATGAAAATACAAAAAAATATATTAGAGCAAAGAAGGAAACAATCTTCCGTCGACGTCTTCTGCAAAGAGTAATTTTTCTTTATTGCGGCTTGTCTCTTTGACAAAGAGTCGATCGAGCGTCCTACGAGTTCGTGTTAATGATATTTAAAAAAAAAAGATAGAAAAATACGTATTTATACCATTTTTCACACGTCGAATATATCCTTATTTGTTATGTCGTATCTGCGCGAAGAAATGTCAAAGCCGAAAAGAAATAACTAAAGTCATATACTTTTGTTGAATAAGAAAAGTTTTGATTCATAACATTTGATTTATTGAAAATTTATCGTTCTATTATTTAAAACTGTAATATTTATAAAAAGAGAATATGTGAACAATACTCCATTATTTGATCTTTACTAATAAAAATATGTTGCATAACTAATTTTTAGTTTGGTGAACGAAAACATGAATCGTCGCGCTTCGATTAGTCATAATTATATACTCCCTTCGAATAATTCACACACTGTAGCGAAATAATATCCTTATTTATTTGAGCGTAAAAGTATCTGTTTGCACGTGGCATGCAGTTTTCTGTAGCGACATTATAGCGTAATATTTAATGGCTATCTGTGGTATATTCATGCGTTTTCTGTCTATCTTGCTTCGTATGTCATAAACTTGTAAGTGTAATACACGCAGGAATACACCAAACGGAAGAAACTTAAAAAATAATAAGCTCCTTTGCATTGTTTATGGTTTTTCTTATGTTTGCGAAAAAGAACGATAATTTATTTTGATTTTTACTAATATTTTTTACTTGATACTGACAGCCTTTGTCAAAATAATAGAATCGTTATTGAATATAAAGTCACCATAAGTCTTTTATATGGTGTAGATATGTAATTCAATGCGTCGTAATGCGTTGGATATAAAGTGATTAGACGCTCGGATTTTATTTCATTTATTATTTTTATGTTATATATTTTCAAATGCAAAATTAAAATAATAAAAATTTACTACGAATAGTTTCAGTATTATTTTTACAAATTTTGGTTTGGTTTTTAGAATGGTTATTACATAGTCGACAATATTATGTTAAATGCAATCAGAGTTACACTAAATTGAAAAAAGTGATAAAATGACAAAAATATAAATGAGTATAATTTTCACTCGGTTATTTATATAAACTCTGAACATTAAAATCAATCGTACATGGCGAGAATCTTTAGATTGTCTGAATAAAATTGTTCCTAGGAGAAACCAATGTTCATTAGTTATATTTTCTTTTCATCTTGTTTTTTTAAGTGTGAAATTTTTTTAAAAAGTATACAAAAAAACTCTACTTTTATTTGTATGACATTTTAACCGATACGTTTTAATCAAAATAAAACTACGCATTTCATTAACCCATTGCAATTTATGATCATGTAAACCTTTGGTTTCTATTTAGCGTTAAGTTCAACATTCTGCATAAGCAAGTCATCTTTCTTTTATATAGGTATTTGAATTTAATAAAAATGAGATATGCCTTAATCTGTTACTTTAGTATCATTTCAAAGATTTCAAATTGAATAAAGACATTTGAGTATACATGTATAAGTATGTTTTGAACCGGTGAAGAAAAGTATAAATTAAATATATGTATCTAATATTATGAATTGTATAAGTGCGACATTATAAAACGATGTTTGTCACAAAGATTCTTAAAATCACATTTTTGCATACATTAATTGAATAAATTCAGTCTTAACGACAGCAAAGTTGTTCTTTATTTCCATCATAAATTATACCCCAAATTAATAAAACAGTTTTCAAATCGTTACAATCCGTGATTTAAATAAATATGTACGTATATCGAGCATAAATATGGCTGTCATTATGCAAGAAGCCTTACATAATCCATTTTGTTATCAATAAAATCAATAGCATCGATAAATGCGCCTTGAACTATACTTCTATAAGTATACATCACAGGTTGAAGCGTTAATTATCCGTATAGAGGATTCGAAATCGTTAAACCACAGCAAGACCTAGCAAACGTCAGCGGAAAAATTTTGAGCAACGAGGACAATGCAGCATTTGAGTTCACACGAGCCGTAAAAGCGTATCTTTGGATTCGGCGTTGCACCTTGAAAGAAACGATAATCTTACAGCGTGATATTGTTATCAGCTAATCAGCTATAAGTAATAAACGTTGGAAAAGGGAAGAGAGGGAGAAAAAAATGAATTTGTGAGAGACATCTGTTTGTCCAAATTAAATTTTTATTAAACACGGTTTTCTGTAACATCGAGGACGAATCATATAACATAAATAATTATTGATCAGTATCACTTTCAGCGCTCAACAATGAATCTACTAGTAACACTGGAAGATAGTACTATGGGTGGGGGGGCAGCGACGGTGGCGGTGGTGGCGGCGTCCTCTTCTCATTCTAGATTCTCTCTCGCTCTCGCAAATTCTTATGACGCGCACACATGCTCTCCCTCTCTTTCAGACTCTTGTTCCCCCAGTTTTATCTCTACTCTCAATCACACGGGCACTAATACATTTGGGACAGCTCATTCCGAAAACATAATAATAATAATAATAATAATTATCATCGACATTTAAAAATGCATGCGTGGTTACATAGCTGCACGAGCTTTTGGCATATAATACGCGAGATTAATACCTGGCACTAATCTCTATCCCAAAGCCTTTAATAACAGAGCGCGAAGCATCGACAAAATTTCGTGGTATGTACAACACACACGCGCACGCTACAGATATTCACGTGTACAACTGAACATATATATATTTATATGTAATATGTATATTGTTTTTACTTATTATATATAATATAGATATTTATATATAACATATTTATATATCGGAGTTACACTTGCAGCTTGCATACACATTTAACTCCCAGATGTAGATAGACGATCTGGGAACAATACAGAGAACCTAATAAACAACAAAATCAACGGGTACATCACAATATATATTTTATAATATTTCATAAAGAACAAATCAATAACCGTGTAAAATATAAATAACAGAAGAGAGGACTTTACAATTTACAATTACGTCGTGTGATTATTAGCCAAGTGCTGCGATCGTAATTTGAAAAACTTTTACGTGCATTTTTGTTTGTATATAATAGCTCGTTTTCGTTTATTTAGAGACTTTAGATATACATTGTTATCTGATTGGAAAGTGCTATTATATAGATTCTCTCGACCACACAATTTCTCCGGACCGACCACCACGAGAAAAATTTGCCCCTCCACCACCGCGCTACCCGGCTCGTTTATAATTTCCCTTTGCAGAATCTTCGCATTTGTTTTTTTTTTATTTTTTGTCTAAAACTTACTTGCTCCTTTCACGCTCTTGCACCCCCGGGTCTCACTCTTATAATCATCCTTCTTTCTTAATGTCTTGCACCAGTGTTGCTAACTCATTTTTTAGTTGTTTTTTACTACGTTTTCATTTTTTACGAAAACAAAAAATCTAAACGCATTCTCGCCGCTCATCAATCTACTGATACATTCTCAATCCCTCAGCTCTAGACCATTGCTCTTTCGCCACCCCTGTGTATGTGTGTGTATTATACTGGCGGAGAATTTCAACGAGCCTCGGTTTTCACCCTCCGCACTTTATATATTTTATTACTTTTTTTTCACGTTTTTTTATTCTCGTTTATTAGTTTGCCGTCCACTCGTTCGTCAGTCAGTTGCTGTAGGTACATGGTCTCGGTCTATTATGTCGTTTTATTTTATTTTTTTTATAACTTTTTGACAGTTTCGGTAATGAAAGCTTCTCTCCGCAGCTGCAGGTGCATTTCCGCACGAGCTTTCGGTGTACGTTTGTTGTATCCATCATTGATGGTTGGTCGGTAACTATATTGATTTTCTTTTTTGAAACAGCGACAAGAAATGACGGTTGCAAGAGACATTTGTAAGGAAGTAAAAGAAAAGACGCTCCCGCAGAAATGCACCTGCACGTTGAGCTCGATTTTTTTCGTATCTTGTTTTCAAAGATAGGAAATACTGCACGATTGACGAGGACGAGCGCTGAACGTGTTGTTTGTACATTAGTCGAAGTTATATACTCGATGATGAGGGAGACGCACAAGAGGTGTAGATGTATATAAGAGCGAAAGAAGAGGAAAATCCTTTGAAGAAGCGGGGGCCGCTCGTCAGCTCCCGGACGAACTGCCCGGCTTCCTTCCGCGTCATATACATCATACCTCTGCGCGGTAACAACCCTCCTTCGCTCGTCCTTATTTTTTTGTTGAAATATCTTCATTGTTAAAACTCAACGAACTCATTATGGAATGTACAAATTTTTCCTTAAAGATTCTCGCATTAAAATCATTTCTCCGTAAAGCCCGCAGCCTATTTGTAAACGTATCGCACTCGCGACTCTTCCGCATCGATCCTGTTTTAACTCATTAATCACTCTTTCCAAAACACATCCAACAGCTAGATAACTTGGCCGTTGACTATCTCTTCACTATATTCACTTGTTCATTAGCATCATTTTGGTGTATTATAGGTGTCGTGTGCATGTATATGCGTGTAGTGTTGTGCTCTTATTCCTCTTCTTCCAAGATTAATAACGGAAGGGTCGAGCGCTAGATGGCCACTGCTTCGACCCTGAGCTGTATGATACGCTTAGTTCTTATACGTTTTTATTATAATACTCTCCTCACTAAAGCCGCGCAGGTGCACAAAGCCTCTCTCTTCAAATTCACTAATACTATCGTGTGTGTTTTCATTCTCTCAATCTCTCTTTCCGTGCGTGTAGCTGTGTAAGTGTCTTGTATTAGCGCACTGTCTCACCAAATGCTATCTTCGCTGCTATCTTCATCATCCGATCTGTTGATTGGCTTAGCTTCTTGGTCGCTCTTCTCTGTCTCTGTTTCTCTCTCTCTCTCTCTATCTCGCGTTCTCTCACATTCTCTCTACATCAGGCTAGCTTCGACTTAGATTTGTTTTATTTTTTTTATAAACAGTATTGTATCATCGTCGCCGCATCGCTTGCATTTTATGTATGTATACATATATTTATATATATTTATATAATTGTGCTAAGTGTTCATTTATCGATAAACGTTTTTCTCATCTTCCATCTTCACCGGCTTATCTTCGTTAATTATTTGTTTTTTTACTTCTTTTACTTGCAACTCTTTATACACTCAATAGAGCCAATAAATTGAACCGATAATTCAAAGACAAACTAGACTAAAATGATTACTATACAATGATGAAAGAGAAAGGTTTCGGCATGGGATATGGGCTGGTAGCAAACCACTTAGTAAAATTTTCCTCCTGTCGCCTGTTTACTTTTTTTTAAATCCGACGTGTCTCTTGCGACCTCCCTGCACTTCAACTTCTATTTGCATCTTTCCCGGGCTAACTCTCTCTTGTTGTGTGTGAACAAGCGTTTATTTTTGTTGATTTATTTGTCATTCGCGCACACCCCCAAGCTCGTTATGCGAGTGAGTGTTTTATATTATATAATTTACTTTAGTTTACTTCTTTCGTACATGCAGCTGAGTAACATGTTTCTTTAAACGTTAAATGCTTGAAATCTAAATAGTTTAATGATCTGGATTACATTATTTTAACGCATATAATTTACGAAAGGATGCAGAGAGATGATCGACGATGACTTACTTTACATAGCACGTAGAGAACTTACGCGCTTGTATTTTGTTTCTGAGTTTAATTGTTGTTGATATTTTGTAAGTAAAATGTGTATTTGTATATTATAATGAGTGTGTCGAAACGCTCGTAGCTTTTGTTTCTGCTCTGATAGTTTCGGGAGCGAAGTACCGTCGGTTGCAGGCGACAAGCCTTGCGATCCTGCCACTATGGCTGACGCTCTTATTTAAAACACGATATTTTTGTTTTTGTTTTCTTAATGTTATTATTTAGTGTCAGGGTTGTGCCAATCCGGTCTGGCCGGAGATCACGTTAGAAATCAAAATCATGATTTTTTTTTTCATCAATTAATAATATTATTTTTCATTAACTTGTCTCCTTCAAAGAGCAGCAGAAGAGATCCGGCGATCCTTGCAGAAATGATTTACTCGGTAATCGCGTTTTAGGCATGTTTTCGGTATGTTTTCGGTTTGTTTTCGTTCAAGGAACAAGATAAAAAAAGGAAAAATAATGCAGTAATTATAATAGTAATAATAATAATGTAATAATAATAATAATAATATTAATTAATAAAATTTAAAAGACTCGAAAGCGAAATAATCGCTTTATTTTCCTCTTTCTCTCTCTCTTTCTCTCTCTATATGTATGTATATGTATAATTGTACAATCGTTGGCGCATTTCAACTAAGCAATGTAGGCTCAACAAACAATCGGAGATAATAAGCGTAGGAATCGCGAGAGAAAATCATGACTTTGATTTTCCTTTGTAGAGCGTCGCGATCGAGTTGTTCAATTTTGCTTAGTGTACAAGTAGATGGCGACGATGAGACCGTAGAGACCCAATACCTCAGCGAAAATGAGAATCAGGATCATACCGACGAACAGACGTGGCTGCTGAGCTGTACCCCTGACACCGGCGTCACCGACGATTCCGATAGCGAAACCAGCAGCGAGACCGGAGAACCCGACCGCCAGACCAGCACCCAGGTGGATGAATCCCCTGAAGCGAAAAGAGAAGACTTGAGTTAATAATAATCCTTCGAGTATTTCATTTTTTTTCTCTTATCTCGATATACATTCCTAGACTCATTTGTTAGGATACTTACTTGTAAAGGGAGTATTTGACGGGCTCGTCAAGAGATCCAGCAATAAGTACAGCCACGACTAAACCGTAAATGGCAATGATACCAGCCATGACAACAGGAATGATGGATTTCATGATGAGCTCAGGCCTCATTACAGACATCGCTGCAATTCCGGTACCTGACTTGGCAGTACCATAGGCCGCCCCCAGGGCTGCGGGTGTTCATGAAAAACAAATTCATTTCGTTACTTTTCAGTCATTATATTATTCGAGACTTATGATTATGTATTCTCTCGCCGTGTGCCGAACGTAAAACAGACGAAAACTTGAAATCGCTATTTCGCATACAGGCCAAAGCAACGTTTCGCAAATCGTCCAATACTTCTAACAACAACAACAATAATAGACGCAACATCGCGAATCTATAGTTATCAACGAGCAGCGAGCATTAGAGCACCGAGAGTCGCTCTCGCTCCTACGCCCCGCTGCCAGTCACATGACTCTCACGTTGCGCTCGCGAGTCACATGACAATCGCATGTAAGTCCCCAAGTCAGCCGCAGCAGCGCGCGACGGAGGCGTGGTTCACAATCGCATCGTGACTTCCGTGATACATTACATTCAGCCGTGATACACCCGAAAGCTCGCCCTCTCTCTCTCGCGTCATTCAATAGGTATAGCAGTTAGCTGCTAAGCTCGATTATCAGCGTCGGCGTCACGAGTTATATACATCGACATTTCCAGTCTGCTTGAGTCGACTTTCTCTCTTCGTTGAGCAACAACAAAAACATTAATGACGAGAGAGAGAGCTATATAGCGCGAAAGGATCGATTGAGTCAATGCGCGACCTCGGGAAAATTTCGCTTTTGGCTGTGACTAAAAGCTTCGGGTAAAGAGAGAAAAAAGAAGCAGCAACGCGGCGGAGCTGGCCCATTTGGCCGCCGATCAAAATTTCGAGTCGTCTCGCGTCGACCGAGCTCTCTGTCTCTCTGGTGCTTCCCTTGCAGCAGCCGAAATGTCTCGAGTATATTTACAAACGTGAGCTTATACACCTACGACGCAAAAATCATCGTCAGAGAAACTTCAGAGCTTGGCAGAAAGCTGATAATGGTGTGAAAAAGCATCAACCTTTTTCCATGGCTTTTCCCCCTCGGTCGATCAATCGGCGCGGTCGCGGAAAAGGGATTCGTATTGATTTTCCCCGAAAGGTACAGAGCACGTCGAAAGTGAGAGCGCGACAGAGCTAGAGAGAGAGAGAGATGTGGAGAGAGCGGAGGTGGGAAAATGCACGAGGCGCGCGCCGCCCTCCTTCGCGATGCGCGACTACGCGGCCAAGACGACGTCGATCGAAACTGCTCTCTTTCTCCCCTATATATGTATATGTATGTACGCACACAGTGTGCCACCCACCCCCTCGCGCGATACCGCTGCTTTCGAACGAAAAAAAAGAGGAAAAAAACCTGTGGCAGGCCTTTTTTTCGATTTTTTTCGCCCCGACGACTTTCAAGGTCGGGCGCAGCACTCGATGTACGATTTTCCATGATCCAAGGTAGACTGATCAGTACGGGGAACAACATTATAGGCATAGTCATCGAGAGAGCGAAGGACGAGATTTTGGCAGAGCGATCGAATACTATTTCCACTCGTCAAAGTATCATAGCTAGAGTAGCTTCTGCGCGCGATGCAGAGAAGAAAACGTCTCGGAGCAGCACACAGCGCGCTTGCGGTGCTCGATTGATCGCGATTCTCCGTCTCGCTCTGACTCGTGTGCTCCGCGACTCGCCAGATGGGAAAATGGCGTTTGCCGAGAGAGCTGCCAAGGAAGCGCACAGTAGCTACAGACGACGGTATACTCATATACAATACACACAGACACACACAAAACATCGTTGCTCGTGTGCTCATCGGCTATATTACTGACGAAAATCCCGAAAATCTGGTTAAATCCGGAAAATGCCAATGTCGCGCTCGGTCGCATAGTTGGGGGACAGGTAGATGCATTCGTGTAGGAAGCGAGTCACGAGGCTCCTCTGGTGCTGCTGCTCGTTAGCAAAAAAGATGTCCGGTCGACGCCCAGCTCGCGCGGCGCGCGCGCCTATCACGAGACCCCACGGGACAGCCACGGCTTGCCGCGATAGCCGGGGATTGATTTTCGAGATTTCTTTTTCGTCTCTACTCACCGGAGAATATGATGGCCGATGCAGCGCCCATGACGCCGAAGAACGGTCCGTAGATCGGGTTGCCCTCGGCCAAACCGTCGCTCATCCTGCTGCTGCTTACTGTCACGCGAAAGAATGGATAAAGTGTCGAGAGCGATGATCTCTCGAACCGATGAACTGTCTGGGATTCCTCCTGGATATACGCGAGATCGGTGACTACTGTGCTGTAAGCCGCCGCTCTTTTTTCCGTTTAGGATCCACTCGGTTCGTCTCTCTCCCTCGGTCACTTACGCGCGCGCTCTCTCTCTCTCTTTCTCTCGTTCACACTCGCTGACGCTCGATCCACGCACTCGGTTCGGCTCTCTGCTCACCCCGACTAACACTAGTATTATGGGCCAAGCACTGTCAAATATGGCCTACCGAGGCTGCGCGCGGTCATGTGACGAGCCAAGCTGCCGAGCCGGAAGCGCGAACGCGAGCGACCTCCGCAGCTGCTATTGGCCACTGCTGCTGGTCGCTTCGTTTCTGGGCCAATCGGAGTCGAGAATCAACGAGCCGGCTGACGTCAACGGCCAGTGGCTAGCGAAGAGGGGACGACCTCCGCGAACCGGAGCAAAAGATGCCCCGACGGGAGCGCCGTCGCCGCCGAGCGCGTGACTCGCTTTTCCAGGGACCGATGCTCCTCTCGCGACTCCTGCGGCTGGGCCTTTGAAGCCCCGATGAGTCCTGGGGGACTAGAACTTTGGGATCGATGATCTCGAGGGCTTGGACTGGCTTTATGCAGTGCTTGGGCTCCTCTGAACATTCAGGTCGCTTTTCTGAGTTGAACACATGACGTCCGGGGGCGGTGTGGAATAGCGCTGTCTCACTCGCGAGTACACAGTAGACTCGGAGGTACGGTAATACCGCACGGGACAGGAATTACTGTTTTGTAATCGAGGCTCTCTTTAGCTTCTTCTTTACACAAAAGATTGTTTAATGATCTTATTTTATTATTTATTTTTTTTTGACGCTCGAATCTCGAATGCCTTTCTTTGCTTCTCCGCAACTCCACTTTTTTAGCTCCGAAAGAGTGCTCGAAATTCGCAAATTTCGAGGGAATGTTCTATTCGAAATTTTCTTTGTTATGTGGACGGTCGATTTTCATCACCGAGTATTTTTATTTTTCAGATAAACGTATTGGATCGGATAAATTTTAATTGTTGATAATCCCAGAGGCGCGAAATTCAAACGATGCCGGAAGTGAGGTAGCTTATGGGACATTTAAACGTCAGAAACGTGGTCTGCATTGGCCTCCGATAGAGGATAACTCGTGTGTTTATTTTGAATTACGGAATATTTTTTTACTAATTAACAATGAAGTTCGCTTACAAGGTTAGACAGGATCCTTTTATGATATTAATTTTGATATAAGCAACTGCGGTGACGATGCATTTTTGTTTATTTTTTATTTCGATTTTCAACAGTTTACTACTCTAACCTATAACGTAAATATTCGTTACTGAAATTGTTATTTCAATTTTTGTGTATTAATGCCGCGCTGTTTGCATTTAGTTTTGTATTAGATTTGAAATATGACAACTGCTATTTGCTGTTAAACTAATGTACTTTGTTTGAAACTTGCAGTTCAGCAATTTGCTGGGTTCTGTTTACCATGAGGGCAACTTGTTATTTACACCGGATGGCATGTCCGTCATCAGTCCAGTTGGAAACAGGATCACAATATTTGACTTAAAAAAGTGAGCACTCTATCTACTATGAAAATTGAAAATTGAGAATACTTTAGAACATATATTACAATTATCGTCTACCTTTTTCAGTAACAAGTCAGTCACATTACCTGTTGAAAGCAGATTTAATTACAATGCCATGGACATATCACCAAATGGTTACATATTGATCGCCATCAATGAAGGTAAAAAGATTTGTTTGAGTTGTACGCTATTAAAACTATCTTTTGTTAATGTCAAGTCAACTTTTCAGATGGTGAAGCACACGTGATCAGTATGATAAGTAAAATGGTAATTCACAAGTACAGATTTAAGAGAAAAGTACACTGTATCAAGTTTTCTCCTGATGGAAAACACTTTGCTGTTTGCAAAGAAAATACTGGTAAATTTTCTATAGGAATTGAAATTATTTATCGACCTTATAAGTAAATTCCAATAAAAATATTAAGGAGAAATATTCAGTTTTTGTTTTCACAGCTCCTGGATTATTAACAGGCGAATACAATCCATTTGTAATGGAAAGAGTCTTCCACGATGCGATTGATGATGTGACATGTCTTGAATGGTCATTTGATTCAAAGATTCTAATTGTTGGATCTAAGGATACATCAAACCGAGTATACAGTATTGAAAAATGGATGAATTTCAAGCAGTATATTCTTGGTAGTCATACCGATTCTATGGTTGGGTGCTTTTTTGAAAATAATAACTATGACCTTTCCACAATAAGCAGGTAGTTGAATAACTCTTCAATTAAAATAACGGATATTCTATTTAGATTCACACTTTTATTCCCATTTTGTACAGGAATGGGCTTCTTTGTGTTTGGGAGTGTACTATTGAACCAAGTGATTTGGTTGTTTATCAACCTCCTGCGAAAAAAGTAAAATCTGGAGACAGTGACACTGAAGATGATGTAGATTTAGATAAAGCCTTAGAAAAAACAGAAAAAGAGAAAAAAAATAGCGAAAAAACATTGATTGAACAAGATACTCAAAATTCAGAAGAAACCACAACCAGATCTCTGAGGAGTAAAGACAAGTTGGACAGGAAAGATATTAAAAAATTGGGATACAAACGATTGGGCAAGCATTATTTAGCTGATGAAGTTCGAAAAAGTGCAAAAGATGCTGTATTAACGGCAGCTGCTTATCATCGGGATACTCATATTTTAGTAGTTGGCTTCAGTAATGGAGCTTTCTTTTTGTATGAAATGCCAGAAGTGAACTTGATTCATTCATTGAGGTACTCTTACTGAACAATTTGAAATTTCATTGATTGATATTTTCTGATTCCACAATATGAATAAAATTTTATATTTTCAGTATATCTAATCAAAACATATCTTCAATTGCACTGAATGCTTCTGGTGACTGGATTGCTCTTGGAAGTTCCGAAATGGGACAGTTGCTAGTTTGGGAATGGCAAAGTGAAACCTATGCCATGAAGCAGCAAGGTCACAGCAGCAACATGAATTGCATTGCTTACAGTCCTGATGGACAATACATTGTAACAGGTGGTGATGATGGAAAATTAAAATTATGGAATACATCTAGTGGATTTTGCACTGTTACTTTTCACGAGCATACGTCTTCCATATCTGGCGTATTGTTCAGTAAAAACCGTAGATTTATTGTATCGTCCTCACTGGACGGTACAGTTAGAGCATATGATTTAATGAGATACAGGAATTTTAAAACGTTCACCTCACCAAGGCCTGTGCAGTTCTCCTGCGTCGCATTGGACTCAAGTGATGAATTCCTTGCTGCTGGTGGACAGGACGTTTTCGAGATATTTTTATGGAGCATAAAATTGGGAACATTACTGGAGGTATTTTATAATACACTGGACATAGATTTAGAATATTTCTTAAATTATACATTGAATATTTTGTTTTAGATTTTGAGTGGGCACGAGGGCCCGGTTATGAGTGTGGCATTTAGTCCAAGTCCTGCTAGTACAGAATTAGCGTCAGTTTCATGGGATAAAACGTTGAAAATTTGGAACGCCATAGAAAGTGGCTCAAGCCATGAAACGATACAACTGACATCGGATGGTTTGTATGTTACTTACAAACCAAACGGCGAAGAAGTTGCTGTTGCAACTTTAGATGGTCAGATATCATTTTTCGATTGTAAGACCGCAACTCAAATCAGTACAATTGAAGGAAGAAAAGATTTAGGCAGTGGAAGAGCAGAAACCGATTTGATTACTGCGAAAAGAACTTTGGAGGGAAAGTAAGTGTACTGGGATCTCTCAGTGAGTCTCTCTAATCAGATTCTTTTAAAACATTATTTACGAGTTTTCATTTTTTTAATTTTTATTCCAGGGCGTATACAACGTTGTCTTATACCGCAGATGGTAATTGTATATTAGCTGGAGGACAGTCAAAAAATGTTTGTATATATAACATTAAAGAATCCGTTCTTTTGAAAAAATTTGAAATTACTCAAAACAGATCCTTTGACGCGGTTGATGTATGTATTTGGTTGTTTTACATGCTTGAATACTAATCGTTAAGACATTGATTATTTACAAATCGTATTTTATTTTATTATTTTTGCAGGATTTCATAAATAGACGAAAATTAACAGAGTTTGGAAATATGGGTTTGGTTGAAGAAAGAGAAGAGAACGAAGGTGGAAATGTAACATTACGGTTACCAGGAGTGAGAAAAGGAGATATGGCGAGTAGAAGCATCAGACCTGAAATCAGAGTTTATAGTTTACAATTTTCACCCACAGGTATAAAAATGAAATCACACAGTTCGAGATATTACCCGTGTTCCATCATTTAACAGAAAACGTTCATATTTGATTGTATTTACAGGACAAGCATGGTCTGCAGCCACGACAGAAGGATTGTTAATTTATTCCTTGGATGTTGGTCTAGTATTTGATCCATTTGAACTAGAAATAGGAATCACGCCTATGACAGTGAAAGAAACTTTGAGGAAACAGGAGTACTCTACAGCTATTATGATGGCTCTTAAGCTGAATGAAAATGCATTGACACGCGAAGTTGTTGAAAATGTTCCACATTCTGACAGTAAGGCAAAACGCAAATAGAACAGAAAGATCTAGAAAAAACTGTTATTATTACAAAAAAGTACTGATCCTTATTTTTAACTTTTAGTTACGTTAACTGTAGCAAGTTTACCAAATACTTACGTGGAAAGGCTGTTAAAATTTGTAGCAAGCGAGTTGGAGGAATCTCGGCATTTACACTTTTATTTATTATGGATTGAGTCGATTTTGACAGAGCACGGCCCTAAAGGAGACGCAGTAATGCAGTTGCCTACACTTCTATTGATGCAAAAAAATATGCAAAGAAAGTACGACGACCTGAGCAAAATGTTAGTATTCAAAACTGTAACTTGTGATGTCTCATTATTTATCAAATGCACCATAAACTATTTGAATTATTCCTTTTTTTAGATGTGATTTCAATCAGTACACGATGAATTACCTAACGAGGCTCAGCTATTTAAAAAGCAAAAAGAAAACAAAAGAAATTCAAGAAATGATGAGCGACAATGAAAACAACGACGAAGTAATGGAAGTGGAATAGAACAATTTTAATGTAATATTTAGTTTAATGTTGTGAAATAAGAATGTACAGTTTATTTTAATAATGTTACCTTAAATATTTTATAAATTATTTTCTACCGAGCAATTAAATAGCGTTATAAAAAATAAGCTCACTGTCTCATCTCTGTATGCTATAAAATGACTCATGGAAAAAATTTACGTTGCAATTGAAATGTACAACGAACAGATATCAGATGACGAGTTCTAAAGTTTGGACGAGTTATGTAATGAGAGGTGCGTACCGGTCGAAATTAAAATTACAAGTAATCTTTACAAATAACGATCAAATTACTATCTACAACTGTTATTAAATGTAATTAATAAGTCCTGCGATTGTCCAATAACAAACTCGGCCAATAGACTAAAGTAAATACCAAAAAGAGGACTGGAAAAACGACTCTGCTGTAGGCATCAATTTGCTTGGCTCTGTTCTTCGGTCTTCGCATCAGAACTTCCGGATCTATCCACGTATTCTGCAGAAGATTGCGACTTCCGGCTCGTTTGCTCCGCGGTTTCGGAGCGTAAACAGAATCGTAGTCCCACACGGATACGTTCTTCTCGACGACGGACAGCCTCTGAAAAATTCGTTGTCATCGTATCTTATAGAAGTCCATCATTTAGATATTACAAGTGTTTTAAAGAAATGGAAATTTACTGCCGGCAGTCGTCGATACGAGTTGGAAGCCTCGCACTCCCTCTGATAGTCAAGATCGAGGACCTTGACGACCACGAACTCTCCCAGCGCCGAGAAGACAAAAAACATACATCCGGCCATCCACAAGTCCAGTGCCTATATACAAAATACAGAGTTTGGAAAAGACACTGAAATATAGTATTGGCCAACAGCGTTGCCCAAACAAATATAGGTCGACTGTATTCAGCCACGTTACAGCCCATGCAAGCAATGCAACAAAACAAATGTACGTTTTCTCAAGCAAGAGGATACCTCGCGCGATAAGAACGTTATACACGCAGGTGCTTTATCTCTGTTATCTCATCGTGCGTGTTATCTTTCTATCTCTCTATCGTGCATTCCAGCGTGTAATTAAGACAATAAAATGTACTTTGACGTATGCGACCGGCGGAATGTCGCTCTTCAGTCCGGTGAACATGGTCACGAGTGTCAGCATGCTCGTGACGAGTAGAGCGACTCGGCCGGGAATCGCGTCAAGGCCTAGCCAAAAGCTGAACCACGAGAGCATGACCACGAGGGTCGAGGGCGCGAACGTCTGGATAAGGTGGTGGCCGATTTGACGCTCGAATTGAAAGAAGACTATCAGCCGCGAGAAGTTTCCTGAAAATGATCGAGTTATCGCTGAACGATCGCGACACACGGTAAATTGCGTACAGTGTATCGGGTACCGTTTTTCTCGTCGATGAAGCTAACGGACTCGTCGATCTTCAGCGGCTTCTCCAGATTGTACTGCAGCAGCTTGAGCTCGGGGTTGACGATGACCCCGTCGGGTCCCCATCTCAGGCTCAGCTTCTCGCTCTCGTAAGAGACTGAAAACAATCAGCTCGTCGATTATCGGCAATAACCCAATAACTTTCGAGAAAAAAATGAAGAAGCAGCGTTAGCCACGCGAGGACGAATCCTCGGTATGTCCGTTATTCGAGTCTTTCTCTCCAACGCGCACTTTACTAATACGCACAATCATGCATGCGAGAGGCTAACGGTCCATCTTTCTCTCTCTCTCTCTCGACTGAGAAAAATTGGGCCAGAGTCGTCAGTGCGCTACGCTCGAGTGTAAAAGTGCTTTCGTTCGGTCTGTCCAAGTATACCGTTAAAAGCCTTTCTCGCGCTTCTGGACCCGCTGCCTATAGAAGTTCTAAACAGTACACGGACTCACAGCTCTCGATCTGCATAGGGCAGATCTGGATGTCCATGGGGTAGAATTGAAACTCCATCTGGCAGGCGATGATCGCGTGCATCCGAGCCGAGTAGCGCACCGTCTTGTTTCTGTAGAGCGTCACCGAGGAGTGTTTACTGTTGAGCGTTGCGATTTCTGAAAGTCAATTTTTTCACTCGGTTAGTTTTCGTTTCGGATTCTTTTTTTCTCCCGTGGGTCGTTTGGACGAATTATCGCTCGTTACCGGAAACTTTGGAGTTGAGGAAGTACGGATCGGGCTGCCAGAGATTGTCGAAGAATTCCGGGGGCAGAGTCACGTAGTCCTCGTCGTCCTCGAAGATGTCGAGCGGCATCCTCAGACGGGATTCCGTCCAGGTCTGGTAGATGAACATGTCGACCCTGGGAATATGAATCGCTTAAAGTTTTATCAAAAGTTCCGATGGTCGTATACGTTCATAATTACCGAAAGTCCATGTCCTCGACGTTGATGGAGTTGATGTCGACGACGAAGATGTTGAACTCCACGACCACCGGAGTTCTCCCCTTCGTCGGTGGTCTGATCTCTGTAAGGTAAATAACGAGAGTAAATCGTAAACTCGACTACCTCGTTAATCGCGCACGTAACAACCAAAATGTTATCACCTTTCAGGTAATGGTGAGGCAGGACCATCCTCGGCCAGGCCGTGTAGTTGTTCTCCACGTGCGTCTCATACGAGCTTCGCTCCCAAAAGAAGAGTAGAAGAAAAAAATAATCAAGACATCGCGAAAAATCGTAGGGAAAGAAAAAAATCACACACCTCGCTTACCTGCTGGAAACGACCGCAGAAACGGAAAGGATGCAAACGAGGAGCCTAGCGCTCCGCATCGTAACATCGAAGTTATGAGAATGCGCGCGAGGATATTCGGCGCAGACCGATAGACGACGTCCTCTTGATCGGTCATTAATCCATCAGTGCGCAGCGACGATCGTTTTTCCTTCTCTTAATCGATCCTAATTGCCGGATCAAACGCAACGGCATTTAAAGCGAATTTTCGATCTTTCACGTATTGCGCAACAATACGCACCGGCCGTATTATCTCTTCTTCCTCTTCTCGGTACCTGCTCATATATTATGCGCGAAGAGATGCGGTTGGCTCAAACATTTGTCTGGAATCGCGCGTGTCTGCTTTTCCCACGTTTGCGCGCGGCGGGTGTGAAAAGAGAGTCCGAAGGAGGCCGGGTAACAGGTGGCGACTAAAATATCGCACCTTCTTCTATGAATTTTCCATACAAATTCCAGCTGACCTCCTACTCTAGAAAACTCTTTTCTCGAATTCCAAGCCTGCGTTCTGTACATATCTGTGTGCGGTGTAAATACTCTTGCGCGCGAAATATAATAGCGGAGCAAAATGTACGAGATAATCGAAAAGTGTGGGTCTCTCGAGGAAAATTGCGGGGGAGGAGGAGGTTCCTGATGCGATTTCGTGACCATTTCGGAAAACGGTACTAGCGCTGCGCGCACATAGACATAGTCATCTCTGTATATACATATAGATAGACGACGCGTTTCCTTCTAAAACCGGCGACCTCGATCGGCGACCTCGATGAGATTTTTACGATCACGCGGCTCCCTAAAGACGTATATATACAGCGAGACAGAGAGATGAGCGAGAGCCTATGAATCGGAAGCGTTTTCTCCAATTATATTCTGCTTTTTCTTTCCTTCTTTTAAATCGTCAACGATTTATATGCTGCTGTCTACACATCTTATTGTCTTCCGAGCTTTTAAAACCTGCAAATCTCCTCACTCTCATTACACTAAAATCGTGTCAGCTGTGCTTACAGTACAATCACATATATAACATACAAATATCGTTTACGTAAAAAGGTCCTCGGCTGCACTTTTATATCCAAGAGGCTCGTTGTGAGGTGGCCTTAAGAGAGGTGTCGTATTGATTGGAACGGTGGTGGCTGCCGGCTGCCGGCGGCGGCGCTTGCACCCCAGCTTGTGTATATGTATATATATATAATCTCTTATGCGAGCGGCCAAAGGGTGCAGCGTGCAGTTCTGCTCCTGCTTCCGTTCCAGCTCAGCGTCGTCCTCGTCGTCGTACCACCGGCAGGTTCAGGTTCGTTCAATATAGCCGCGTCATTTGTGAACATATCCCTTCAACATATATATATATATATATAGCTTGTATTAGAGTAGACAGGTTTGATTCGGGTATATATAACATAGAGAGGACTCATTGATTTTTTCCGGCCTTGGCATCCTTGCGAATTCGCGTGCATCGCACAGTGTATACGTGTATATACAATATATATACACGGATAAGCGCCAGTGTACAGCCGTACAGTCGGTGATGCAGCAGAGAAAGTCAGTGAGTCGTGAAAGTGCCGGGACCTTTGCATCTTCTCGGTTTGCTTTTTCGCGAATCGCGAGGACCTTATTATAATACTGCAATTTTCTGTTTCTCGCGGTAACTTTCGGCGTTGCGTAAGTGTCTTTAAAAAATAGTTCCTTTCGCGGAGAAACAAGAGCGAGAGAGAGAGACAGAGAGAAATATTTCAAGCTTGCATACATCCCGAGTGTCAGAAGCGGCTGCGTCTCGTTATAATAAGCCTCGTTGACACGAAGCATCTCGTGTTTATTTCGCGATCGAGCTATGCTGTGTACTATAGCAGCAGCACTGCCCAAGCGGAAGATGTATAATTTAACACTTTCACTGAAAGTGCAGCCGCCGCCGCCGCCGCCGCCGCGAGTGCAACGCTCTCGAAAACACGGAAAAAAGTTTCGATGTGCCGGATTTTTTTTTTTTTTTTTCAATATACCAACGTACCAAAAATCATCTCCGATAGATCGATAATCGTTAGACAGGGACGAACCGATTGTCTCTGTGAATTTGATTTTTATAACTATATGTCTATACACGCGGCGACCGTCACTGATAAGCGGGAAAACACGTTTGCGTTTCTTTCGCGAAGTCGATTAGAAACTCGTCGGCAGCTACAAGTGCAATAACCTTATAGGCGCGCGGGATCAAATTTCTAATTTACGGCATTATTACGAGCCTCGCATAGATGTGTCGGCTTTAACTCGGCGAACGTGTGCACATAGGCAGATCCGAGTATTACGTAATAGTCGTCGAAAGTGTCTATACTTGAAACGGTGCGATAGAAAAGAACTGCGTTGATATCGCGTATGTATATATATATACAGCGGAGCAATAAAACAGAAAAATAATGGACTCTGCGCGAAGGAAAGTATACGCGCCCGCGCGAATTTCAAATTCCGAAATACGTGGGTATATTATATCGCGGACGTCGAGGATGATATATATACACCGAGTGTATATAGATAGGGACGCGCGTCGTTGCGTCTTGCGCACAATGCGGCGCTTTACAGTATGCGCGCTCGTTAAGAGATACGATATATAGTCGGACAGACGAGAAATTGGCTTTGTAGTTCGCTTCCGCGTATGCTAATGGTCCGTTTTGCATTGCGCCTACTTGATAAACCTTTGTCGAAAATCGCGTTGTAAAATTAACGATTCGTCGCGAAGAAAAATACGCAGCTTTCTATACATTGCGCAGATGTCTTTGTCCCACTACGGGTATATATATATATACATCTAGAAAGCTCGATTAATTTACGAAGACGCTAAAAAAAATGAAATATAATAAAGACGATAGTGTATAATACGCATATGTATGTATAAACACGCAGAGTCTTTCAGAAAGTCTTTCACTCAAGTGCCTTGACCCTGCATTTGAAAAGTCTCCTCAAAGTAGCCGAAGGAGAAAGGTGATTTCATTGGCGGATCTTTCATCTCCATCTGCGCGCGCGGTTATATCGAGTCCCGTTAATTGTAATCGTGACGACGCCGATTGACGCAGAATACCCTCGGCTCTTTCTCTCAGCTGCATCGTGTTTTTTTCGTGCACTTTCGATCGAAAAAAGTGAAATTTCATCCGGTTCGTCAGCAGCTCTTTCGCAATCTTTTATCGCACGGCCATTTCCCATGCACGCGCAGGCTCGATTTTTTTTTACGTCGCGACGATCAAATTCCGTTTACGAAATACCCTCGACCGAGTTGAGGTCGTACAAGTGAGTACACTGTATATACGAACGTGTAGCGGTAGCGACATGAATGGAAGCGATTCGTCGGGGCGAGTATTAATTAAAATCTCAGCTGGCTGTACAGAGAGTGAGCATCTCGTCGGCAGCAGCACGTGCTCACTTCACTTTCGCCGTCCGCGTCGACACTTTTTCCCCTCTGCCTTCTTTCCCTCGCGCGAGAACACTGCGATCTACGAGAGTGGAAAATGTACAAACGTCGGAATCGTCGAGACGATGATCGTTGCGGTATTGTTGCGATTACGCGAGACGATAAAATATCGTCGACCAGTCGACTGCCCTTTTATTATTACATTTTGTGTCGTTAATACGTTTATGCATATAGAAAGAAAGCGAGACGTTACTGCGACCGCGAAAGTTATGCGTCTACTATGGAGATTTTAATTGCTCTGATATATCGCGTACGTGCGACGCGTCGATTGGATAATTGATGCTGTGTGATGTATGCGTGTTATATACATAATAACGCTTTTGAAAAGTGCGGGTGTTATTTGCCGATGGATAGCCAGATAGGATAACGAGATCGCGGAAAATCGATCGAAAATCATTAGTCAAGCTCGGCTATATTATATACTCGATCTACCGCACGAAAACGAAACTCGTCGTTGCAGTGAAACTTGTTGACAATTATATGTATACACACACTATAATATTAATACAGGCTCTCATAGTGCTGCAACTCGTGGCAATTAGCGACGCTTAAATCTGTTACTCGTATACACATTTCGCACATAATACGTTAAGCGAAGCTTAATTTATCGGCGAGTTTGGGGCTGTAGGGGTAAGATATAAGTATGTACTACTACTGGTATAAATTACAGTCTTATAAGTAATCAGTGTGTCGACTTATTATGTAATACTGTATAATCATGAGAGTACATCGCAAGGGCCTTCAACGAATGAAAAACAAACAAAGCCGACAGCATCGCGAAAGTGATCGTATAACGACGTGTACGGCCGAACGTCTTATATCGCTCGGTACAAAAGACAAAACAGATTTTTTGCAGCGTAAAATTCGCTCGCGGCTCACTTTACTCGCAGCAACGAAAGTTGTTTCTCTCGATAATTCCTCGCGTGCGAGGAATCGCGGTAATCCCTGATGTGGATCTGCTCTTGGAAAAAGGAAGGTGTGTATATATATATAAATATGTGTGTGTGTGTGCAGGTGTTCCCTCGTCTATACTCGTTTCTCGCACGCGATTTTCACCGATTCCGCCACAAACTCGAAACATTATACATAATATGAGATATTGCGACTTCTCGAGACTGGCAAGGACGAATTATAGCAGCAGTAGCCCGATCGAATATTACATAGCGCTCGTTATGTCGATCGGTAAAATTACCGATAGAATCGTTATCCCGAGTGAGAGAGATCGCCCCTGACCTTGCATCCGTGCGCGATTCGCACGCGACGCGTATATTACGCTTACAACATTAGCCTCATCGTCGCAGGGGAATTTTCCTCGGATCGTATGTATCATGCATGCGCCGATAGATCCCGACGAACGTTTTTGTTAATTTGCACATCGACTTTTTTCCGCAAATACGCACACGTCCGAGATGATTTTTCTCTCGAATCCGGGAGCTCGTCCGGGGGGGATGTGCACCTCGCGTCGTTTTTGCACAACTAACGTATATCCTCGCGAGTCGATAAACAGACTGAGATCGTTGCGATGCATGCATATACATGTACATCGAGTAACGATAATCGAAAACTTCCTGCATATAGCTATCGGCACTGAATCGCCGCGTATCGGGTATATATAAAAAAAGGCGTTGGCATTTCAGCCTGCAAATTAGAAAATTAGCGTTTTTATCGAGAAGCGCTGCGTCGATATATTTGAAATTGAAATTGAGCACAGCATCGCGCGCAGTTGCGCAAAACTCATCCCGCGCGGCTGAAAAGGTGTATATGTGCATATAGACCTCGAGTCGCGTTACGAAAGCCGTGTAACTTTCGTCAATGTTTGAAAAGTGCAAATATTTTCGTTCCCCGACTTATATACATACGACTATTTGTACGACACGCATGTTATGTGTATATATACATGGGTCTCGTCACTCGCGCTCGTTATTATTATACGTATAGGTGCCTTTACCCCTTTTTTTTACTTTTATGGCGCTTCTCGCGAGTAATCGCATATAAATGAATGAGCGAACTTGCATGAATTATACCATATTATTCAGGAAAACACGGAGAGATGTGCGTCAAGTGAACGTTGCGCTGACAAAAAGCTGATGAATTCATAAATCGATCGATATATACAAGCATCGTAAGGTAATCTTCTTCTGCGCATATGCGTCTACGATAGATCTGCTCGATATGTATAAACACATATATCAGCGTGTATTACGCGCAATCTGTCGACGGCTCGCGCGCCTAATTACTACAGCCGCTGTATACTTTCTTCTGTATAATAAGGATCAGACCGATAGGAAAAGTGCTATATATATAAATATAAGCGCTGGTATTAGTAGAGCACGAGCTGACATATTTGCAAAACAAATTGCGCCGATCGATCGAACGCGCGGCATGACATTTCTTGCTGGAAACGGGAATTTGTCAAGCCTCGGCTAATTAATAGAGTCGACGGCTATCCCGTATATACTCGCGCCTTGAGTGTGTCTGTTTGTCTTGTCTTATATTGTTATGCGCGGTGTGTGTATGTGTATAGATATATCTTCAAGGTGGTGCTCTTTGACGCCAATTTTTTTTTCGACATTGCGTACGCGCGCGTGTGCCGATTCTGGGAAATATTCGTTATTCTGCCAAACGATTTTTTCATTATATATGTATATAGGTGCTGTATTTCACATCAGTTCGTTGGCCGACTTACAAAACTTTGCTACACTGATTTTATCGCTGACGCGTGTAGTGTAGGTTCCTGAAATTCGCCACGTGGATTGCATATGGGTAACTTGCACAAAAGAGGATACAAAAAGTTTATTGCCTAAATCGATTTATTCGATGCTCCAGCGCGGTCATTTGTGCCGTAATAACATACAAATCAACTGTTTTTAACCGCAGCAGAATTGCGCATGAAAAGTTGTATAGGAAATTAATTTTTTTCCTGTTGCGGAAATGACCATGGATTGAAAAATTCTAGTAATTATATACAAATTGAGTCGAGCGATATAGTTTATCGTTCAGAATTCATAAAACAATCACATGAAATTATTAAGTATAGCTAGGATAAACTCCAAAATTTCTTCATTTGCGACATGATTTTTCTTCAATACGGTTGTTTTTCGGACACCCTTAACAATAGTTTTGGTATATTGCAGTTATTTTCTTTCTTTGGCATATACTTCTTTCTTTTCACGTTTGCGCCGGGCGATTATTAAAAGCAAAGATTCATATTATTAGCAATACTGAATATTGAGTGTTACGGAACTGACAGTTACGGGACTGACATTTCGGCGATTATTTGCTCGTACAGCCTAATTAAGTGATATGTACAATTTTCTCGCACAAACTACTCACTATTTATTTGAGAAAAACGCTTTTTCTTTTTCAATTTAATTTAAATAGTAGTTTGAGTATCGATAGCGCAGTGATCAACGTTTTCTCGTAATCAAATTCATAGACAATAAAGTAAGTTCACTATATTTTCTTTAATGACTATCTTCCTTGTTTGTACAGTACAGTTTCATACCTAAATCCGAGCTGCGAACATGTCATGAACTGACAGTTTTAAATCAGTCCGGACATAATCCGGAATTAAAATCTGCTTAAATATACATCATCGCTGCTAAGCACATATTTTTCTCGCGGCGTATAAAAAATATCATACAGCACAATCCGAGAAAGCAGGTATGTAGGAAACGAAAATACGAAGGAGGAAGAGACAGTGACGCAGCATTTGGACCACTTATTTAGTATATATAGAGTCTATAGAGAGTGAGAGAGTATATATAAAAGGGTCGCGATCATGAAAGTTGGCTCGAGGCGATAGTCTCGAACGGTTTGTTTCTTTTTTCTCCTGACGATCGTCGCAAACAACGTTAGTTTCGTCTGTCTTCGCATATACACCCATCACTAATCAACATCGGCTACCGATAATTAGATGGATGCATACGTGCATCGACTTACGTTTTTTCACCTCCCGGCTACTGCGATGCTTCTTTTTTTAATATAGGACAGATCGGTCATGTTTCATAGCTTTTGTTGATTATTTTTCTATACGTTTTTTTCGTATATAGTCTTTTAAGCATGACATTTTTTTGAATGTTCGGTAAAGATGCCTTTTTGCCGTTGGGATAGTTGACAAATAATATTCTTTTTATCGATACTTTTTTCCGATGAACACTGTTGGTTTTGTGCACTGTTAACCAGACGGTATTTATCTTGTGTTTTTTCTTTTGTATAGAAACAGACGTATTTCCAAATCGATCGCGCGTCCGTGTAGAAAGTATGATACTTATATACGCACAATCGAAAGTGCGTTATATGAATTTTACCGAAAATGCATACAGAGACTGTGCACTGGGGCGGGTAGTGAAAGTACTTGACACTGACATTGAGTCTTATATAATTCAAGAGGTAAACAAGAATTTATTTATACAAAGCGCATAATATATAAAAGACCTTTCTCTCCATGTGCGTACAATACACATATATATACATTCAACAGATGAATTTTTTGTAGGACACTACACACCAACGCCTAGTTATTAACCGCGTTTTTACTTCTCGAAAAAGAGGTCAGCTCGATATAGAGAAGATAAAATTCCCAGCATAATTAGCGGCAAAACGATACCTGTTAGACGGGCACATAAATGGCATTTCGGTGTATATGTTCTCCGAAAATATATTCCGAATATCAATGAGCCGAGTGATTTATTTCGTTCTGCAAAAGTAGGTTCAAATTAATCAGCGATTTTCCTCCCAAAAGTCCGAAAAAGAGCCCAAAAATCGAGATTAGTCCGAACGAATTCATTAGTTCCAGACGGTCCAACGGCTTTCGCCTCGAAGCGAAAAAAACCGTACTTTTATTGGAGATTAAGGTCGTCGCCTATACAATATGTATATAGGCATAGCCGTAAGAGCATAGTGCCGTTTGCTCCTCTCCAGTGTTAATAGAGCCGCGAGTAGGCCGTACCGTTTCTCTCTCTCTCTCCCTGCCTCTCATTTCTTTCTCTCCTTTCGTTTCTCCTCCACAAGCGGAGGTGCGGAGAGCTTTTGTTTTCGTTGCACGGGTGGCTTCCTTTTAGCGAAAGTCGAGAAATTCGGCGGAACTTTTTTTCTTCCTTTACGATATTTACCTTGCGCGGAGAGATCCTTCTTTTTTCGCTCGTCTACGCTACCCTAATTGTGTCACGCGCTTGACGAATCGAGGAGGATTATTATGTTTGTTCGAACGGTATGCAATTCATCGGCGAAGAAAAGTTGTGTAACTTACTGAATCGGCAACGAACTCGGACCCGAAATGTCAGTCTCGCGAAAAAAAATGCCAGCTCGTCAAAATTGCAACAAGCGGGTCGAGCCGACGATTGATGCACTATAAGAAAAAAACAAATCGCTGCGTCGTTGCTTTCCTACCAACGTCGTCCCGGCTCGTGTAATACTTAATTCACACGCGAACGAATGTAAAAAATAAGACAAACTCGCATCTGTCTTTCTCTCCGATCTCTACTATTGAAAAAAAAGTGAATTTACAATGTTGCGCTGTGACGCTGGTGCTGGAATACCCGGGGGGTGGGAGTGTCGCCTGTTATAATATACACACCGTCGCTCAAAACTAGCCATAGTCTCGCTCGGGTTCGTCGGGTGTACGGACGCGCGCACAAACCCCTCTTCTCTCTGGTGCGCGAGTGTGTATAAGCATATACGTGTGTTATACACCAATAGTCTTCTCTCCCCACCCGCGGTATTTTTGGCCTGGTTAAAGCCGAAGCGTGGACCAAAGTTATAAAGCACACCAGCTCGAGCGCGCGAGAGCCGCTCTTTTCCTGCCACTTGCTCTGCAACCAGTGCCGGCGACGGTCCGGCTCTCCTGCTGCAGCTCACCTCCGCCTGCTCGTAGTACAGTAGTGTGACTGGCTGTCGAAGTCTTTCTCTTCCGGGCTGTCAGAAGCTTTGGCCCGGGCCATGACGGATATCTGCCGTAGAGTCTGAACATTTTTTTCCTTTCCGCACCGACTTATCGAGTTGTCAATTTACGACGGGAGTGTTTGGCCGTTTAGTAGTACACCCTCGAGCGGCAGCGCAGTGAAGAGCAAACATCAAGGTAAGCGAACGAGGACCTTTCTTTGCGCGACTTGTGATTTATCGCGCTGCGATGAGTCGATCTTTTCGCGGGGGACGACGATTTCCGCGCATATGCGCGTCTACTCGGATAGATCGAGGACGGCGACATTAATAAGCAAAGTGGCTTACTTAGCGCGCTGACGAGGCGCGAATTTTCAAGTGCGAGCTTTCAGAGAATTTTTTTTTTTTGTTGAACCGCCGTGCTCGCGAAGTAAGCCGCGCGTATTCAAATTTTATCGGTAGAGGAGAAAGAGAGCCGTTGTTGTATAGCTTTGCTCTATTTCTGCGGGAGGTATTCAAATTATTCATAGATAAAACGCGGTAACGGTCAACAATTTTACTATTTTCTCTTTTTATTACCGTCGATCGTATGAATTTGAATAAATCCGAGATAGTATATAACACACGATGGCGATTTTTCTAAACCTCCATTCCAATCGCTGTAGCATAAAAGACACTTTTGAACGCCATCATCCCTCTGCATCTTCTCGCGGTGAAAGTTGTGGGATCCCTTTTTAGAACTCTCCGCGTTATAGGAAGCAGGTCGTCGGCAAAGAGAGAAAGACACATATCTACATACCAGCAGGCTCCATTCTATTATATAGCGGTAGTAAAAGACGACAAGTACCGTTTTTCGAATATCCTTTCCGCGCGAGTTTTACAGCGGTTCGATTGATTTAGTGATTTTTCCGTAATAATTGCGCGCGCGCGCGCGCGCGCTCGTCCTCTCAAACAGGAGGAAGTAAATAGGCGTCGATCGTGTTATTATTTCCTCGTTCGTCATCGAGCGCAGGCGAATCCAATTATCCTACATTGAATTAATTAGCGCAAATCATACATTGTCATGAGGAAATATAACTATAATTTAATCGCAAATTATTCATACCGCTATTGTATTATTGAAAACAAAGTGTGAATATGAAAACGTGGGAATAACGGACTGTGCTATACACGCGCGGCTGAATCAAAGATCGACGCGGTGTGCGGTAAAGCGAGTTTCTCTACCAGCGGGCAGAAAAAGAAGAAAGAGAGGATTCGCGAAAGGCTACTCGCGCGCACGATATCACAGCGCGATCGCTAATCTTCGCGCTTTGCAGGCCGTTCACCGCGCTCGGCTATATAACAAACTCTCGCTCTCGCTTGCGGCGGGCCTTGGCCTCCAGATCTCTTGCCTCGGCTCTATGTGTGTGTGTAAATGAGACGCGTATATATGTATATATCTATCTGCCTGCACGAGCATCAATTTGCACTTTCTCCTGTAGCGCGGGGAAAAAGCTGTAGCCGCAAGATCACGTAGAGCCGGTGCCGTTTTCCGTATAGGCTTCGGTGAAATTGCGGAGGCGCGTGTTCAATGATCTTGCGCGGCTGACTTTCCGTGCAGCTGTAGCAGTGCGAGCTAAACAATGTGGTTTTTGTTTGTCTGTACGTCGGATGATTGATTGCTTTCGGTGTTTATGATAAATCATCAGGGGATACTTTGTTTTATCTGCTTGACTGCCCAATCGATCTTTTTAACTTGAATTTCTATGAGCTTACGATTATAATATACGGTTTTTAGTTAGCAAGCATTAAAATATTTATAAGATACGCGCTTTTTCCATGCGCTGTGATTATGATTTTTAGACAACGTTTCCGAATCGTCGGCTCATTGAACGTGACAAATTGACAAGAAATAAATTGTGATTTCTTATTACTCATAATTATGTTCGCCCGACCACATGCACGTTATGACTCGAGTCGATTTGACAATATACGATGAATTTCGAATGCGCCCATAATGATTTGAAAGCTGCGGGTAAACGCACTCCGCGATATTAGCGTATAAGCGAAAGTTGATCTTATCTAAAGGTTGCATGATACTCACATGCCGCGTGAAAATACAACTCACACGACGACGATCTGAATGGAAATACATTTCTTGTGCGTATCGACGTAAATGACGAAGCGTGATTTTCTCCCCCCGAAATAACACGAACAACTCGAAAAACAGCCGGACATCGGCTCTTTTTCCTGTTGTATACTTTTACCCGCTCATACTCGTATACCACCGCCGCCGCCGCCACCGGCGCGGAATCTAATCACTTCCGAGTGAGAGTCAAGTTTCTCTTCGCGCTGCTACAGCAACGGTCTCAATCATATCTCTGCTGATCGCGAGATCCTCGGGAGAGCCGTGCACATGTAATACAGCCCGTAACTCATTACCTGCGTTTATTGTCTTTTCTAGGCAATGGCAGGCCTCATCAATTCCACGACTACCTTCATAAGCGATGCCTACGAATACTATCTCTGGACGCTCTCCTTGGCAGGTAAAAAATGCGTTTACTTTTTCTTCTGTTTTTTTTTAATCTTGAATTCGAAGTTCGGGTGGAGATGAAAAATAATCTGTTTTTTGATGCGCAGATGAAAGGACGAGAGGATGGATGCTGGTGGACTCGCCGAAACCGACGCTTCTTTACACTCTTCTCTACCTCTTCATTGTGTGGTCCGGTCCTAAAGTCATGAAGCACCGCAGCGCCTTCAAACTCACATGGGCCCTCGTACCTTACAACCTCGCTATGGCTATGCTCAACGCTTACATCGCCATCGAAGTACGCAGCGCTTAAATTACTATATGCCTCCTGGCTGTTTTTAATTTATGCGTATGCTAATTGAATACTGCTTTTTTTGCAGCTATTCATCGCTTCTACCAAGTTACGGTACAGCTACGTTTGCCAACCGATTAGACATATCTCGAGGCCGGAAGAGCTGCAGGTAATGCATATACATTATTAAAAAAAAATTGCAAATTAAATTTACCTGTAATTTCGAATGCGGAGTTTACCGATATACATGTATATGTCTTTGCAGATCGCCAACGCAGTCTGGTGGTATTATTTCAGTAAATTACTCGAGTTCTGCGATACCTTCTTCTTCATTCTACGCAAGAAGGACAACCAGCTGAGTTTCCTTCACGTCTACCACCACTCGACTATGTTCTCGCTCTGGTGGATCGGAATCAAGTGGGTCCCAAGTGGTTCCAGTAAGTTTCTGAATCGATTATTAATTCAAAGTTAACACGCGTAGATTTAAGCAACTTTCTCGGAAGAAAATAGAATTGAAAGAAATTGAACGAATGTATATATTTTACTGATCATAAACCTGTCCACAGCATTCTTGCCCGCCATGGTGAATAGCTTTATCCACGTGCTGATGTACTCGTACTACGGACTGGCTGCCCTGGGACCATCGGTCGCCAAGTACCTCTGGTGGAAGAAGTATCTGACGATTCTCCAGCTGATCCAGTTCACGACTGCTCTTATCCTCGGTATCAACGGTATCAAGAACGGATGCGATTTCCCTCTTTGGATGCAGTACGCCCTTGTCATCTACATGATCTCCTTTATCGTGCTCTTCGGAAACTTCTACGCCAAAGCCTACATTGCCAAGGTAACGTCTATTTCGAATACCTGAAAAATAAGAATTTTCCAATACGTATAACTTATATATTGCTGTGTGTATTATTGCTAACGAAGGATTTCAAGAAAGAAATCGAAGTAAGTCTGTTGTTCGTAGCAAAGTCGTTCGTGTGAGAAAATCAAAGAAAATTGTAAGAGAGTATACGGACACTAATGAGACTATTTTGTATTACTTACAGGGTAAACGAGCTTACGCAAAGAAGCAGCTAGAGAAGAGGAAACAGGCCGACGCAGCAGCCGCGAAACTCATGGCAGGTGCGGAAGTCAACGGCAACGTCTCGCTGAAGAACGGCCATAGCAACGGCTTCGCGAACGGCGTTAGCAAGAAGGTGCAGTAAGCTTTCGCGGGCGCAACGGCTCAGCAGAGCCGCATCTGCAGCAGCAGCAGCGAACTTAATTCCCGCGTCACGAGAATCAAGAGAGCGCGCGAAGTTGCCTCTCGAAACTAAAGATTCTCTTGAGCTTAATGAATTTTATATATAAATATGTATAAACAATATATGATGCGCTGCCACTGCCACCGCCACCGCCACTGGCATACGAGTGCAAATGCTTGGATGATAGAGAGAGCCGACTGTACAACACTACACACATTTTTTTAACCGTGTCATGATTTGTTTCTTACATGGTCAATCGGCGTGCACAAGTTGAAATTTTACACAGAAAGTGAAGGCGACAAAATACGCACAAAATGTCAAACACAGAGCAAACGGCGACGCAGACTCGTTGTTCGATAATCAAAACGCGCCTTTTTGCACGATTCCAAGATTTGTACTTTGTTCTTCTATATTATATTATACGTTATTCATTGTCGCGGGGAACGTGGAAACGAAACTTTCGAGTCGAGACTTATTTATAAATTATTGCATATTGTTTTTGTTAATTTAAGTATGAAAACGTTACACGGAGGTAGTTTCACACTTTCCAAATAGAGTTAGGTGAGAGATTTGGTCGGATAAAAAAAACATCACCATACACGATGTAGGTACTTTTCGATGATGAGCGAAGCTCGCTTTGTACAGGCGTTTGTGTCCACTTTGACGGACGCTTATTTTCCAACTTTTTTCTACGCTATATATATATATATACAAATATATATATATTAATGAGAATATATGTATATACATGTATACACTTTTTTCAGATTTTTTACGATGCTTGAACCGACGTACAAAAATTACTAAGTTACACGTACGAAGTAATAATTATTTCTAATTTTAGTGTATAACGACGGGATAATACCGATAACTGATTATTGTATACAGCGTGCAATTGATTTCAAACATAAAATACTTAGTGCAATTTTTAATTAGACGGATATAATGACATGAGGAAGGCAAAAAAGAAGCAAAAAATAAAACACAGAGTATGAAAGAGTGAGAGAACGAGCACACGTGCGAAAGTTTATGAGCGAACGATATGGATAGCAAAGCTTACATGCATTGGAAACTTATACACGATCCGCCATTGATTTTGTCAATTGTAAGAGTCTTACCGAAAATTTGTTCTCTGATTTATACGCGCTTCCAGCTAAATAATTATAGAATCTTTACGTGTACAAGATGTACTGAAGAATAGAAGGCTGGACGACTAATCTAGCTACGATTTTATAGTCATCTACCTTTCAATCTTTGCGAGTCACGTGTTTTGTTTGTTTGTTTTTTTTAATCGTGGGTAAAAGTACCATCGACATGTTAATCGATATCACAATGTAACGAATATTACTATTATTGTTATAAAAAGTCATTGCTGAGCAATGTTTTATTAAAAAAAATGGTGTTTACATTCATTCATATAACTTTACCAACAATCGATTCTAATATACAAAGGTATCAAAAAGTGCTATGCTCAGTTAAAATTACGTTCTACTTCTTAAAATAACAACAGCCAACCAGATAGAACGAATTTTACCGACTAGTCTTTTCACTTGACAAACTAGGGCGAACTCAATCGGACCTGTCATTGCATGAGTTTTCGTCGATAGCAAAAAGTTTGACAGATCTTCGAGATCAGTATATCTAACGTTTACGATAAAACCGTGTGTATAATATGCTCTGTACAGTTGCCTCAAGTTTTTTTTATCTAACGGACTCTTTGACGGATCTTCGGTTTTGTTCAATATCTCGCGCAGAATAGAGTCAGCGTGTCTGTTGAAAATTGTCGGAAGTTCCAAACTAGTTCTCCACTGAGTTAAATTTTCTCGAAGATTTTCTTCAATTTCTTGCGTCACATCCCTTTCCTCGTCATCTTTTTCTTGTGCAATATTCAAATCCACAGTTTGTACGGTGCGAGAGCCTGATGTTGCAGCATTGCTAATAATTACCTGCCAATCTTTACTAGTTTTCGGGTCATATCGTAAATTAACGGGTGCAACTGATTTTTGAGTGTTTTCCCAAATCTGAAAAATCGTTAAAGATTAATTTGGTTTTACAACCGAGTTTTTGGTTTCGCCCATTTATCTTACATTTTGATGGTTTATCATTCGCGATACGCTTATTAGAGAACATCGATTATCTTGTATTTCATAGTGATCACCATTTTCAGCATCCCACAATGTTACACTTGATTTTTCGCCAATAGTGAGTACAAAAGAAGCCCACTTTCTAGTTTGAGAAGATCCTGCAATAAAGTCAGTAACACCTGAGTTTGTATTAGAAAAAAAAAAATTTTTTTTAATATATACCTAATAGTACGTATGACTGCAATCCAAGTCCTTGAAGCAATGCCGCCAATAAAGCAGAACGACCATAATGGTCAACTTTGTTCAGATTTAGAGCTTGCCTAGGAGTAAGGGGCCCATAATGAACTGGTAAAGATGCCAAGAGCATCACAAGACTTGCAGCATCTTCAGGAGTCTCAATTTCCGATATTTTGTAAGGCACTACGAGACATCGTTGTATTGCTTTGGATAGTGTATCTACTGAATTATCTACAGGATTCATTACACCCATCTGTTCCATCTTCATAAGGACATAGATTCTTGTGTACGAGTATCCTGGACTAGCTTGTACATAGCCAAATGAAAGTGTTGGACTGTACAGAGAAGACAAACCTATCCAACGTTCTAACTGCTGATAGTTTCTATGACATTCTATTGGAATCCTTGCTTCACCAAGCCATTGTAGACCCCAAACTGGATGTTGATCGAAAAGTCTTATTTTAACACAGTGCTCGCCACTAAAATAACAGAATTATAATGAATTTTTATTTTTCTATTTCTATGATTTAAAATTAATTTATCAATACCTTATTTTCAAAGTTGGAATTTCGATCTGAACTGTTTGCTGCCAAACTGGAGCAGGTCCATCAGATGATGAAGTGGACTTAGTGATGTCTTCCCATTCAACTTCAATAATAGGTTGTACAAGCGCTGATTCTTCCCTTACTGGAACTTCAACACCTCTCAAAACCGTCACTGTAAGAATTTGTTTACGACCAGCATGATGTTTTGGAGCATGGGTTGTTCCGGATGATGGTCTTAGTGGTCTTCTTTCTTGGAGCCAATTTTTCAAAGATATATCCAGCAAGGAAAACATTTGTTCAGCAATAACAATATCTGGTGGTTTGGGTAATCTCTTTTTGACCTTTTACAACAAAATGATTTTGCTTATTATTTTGAATTTTTAATAAATAATTCTGATAATGCTTACCGCGCTTTGTTTCTGAAAAGGATCCCCTGCTGATGTGGGAAAACAGAGAGCAGGATCTTGCAGAAGAAAATAGCGAACTTGTTTACTGTGACTATCACTTCTACGCTTTGCTAATGAAAAACTGTTTCTAGGATCATTAGGATCATTTGTTGATGGTGTGTATAAATAAGTGGTAGCCTCCGTCTTTGGATTGGAGCCTGTGATATTTAATGAAATTGTACAAACAACTGTGCCAGGATAAATGAAACCATTGTTGTCGTCAATTGCAAAGTCGATTTCTATTTTTTTATTTTTTATACAGCGCTCTGGAAGTGGGAGAGGCAAAGTGCTAAGCAATCCTTCTTGTGCTTGAACTTGCATTGAGAGATTATTTGAATCCAATGCATTTCTTATGAATAACTTGTGCAGTTTTCTATTGAATGGATGATTTGTTTTGCAAATAATTTTATCTTTGAACAGTAGAGTTACACTTGTTATACTTGGTGGAGTTTTGCTGACATTTTGAATTGGAAAAATATTGACCTCTCTGATTGCTACTTCTAAAATCTTGCCACTCACTTGATTTTCTGATTTACAGAAAGCAATTTGGTGTTCTAATGGATAAGGTTTTACCACTTTGTTTGTCAGAGGTGATTCTGATATAGAGTACAACCCATCATCACCATAAGAATCCTTTTTATTTTGACCTTCAGTTCTTTTACCAGTTTTAGTAATAACTGAGCTATTATCTATGGTGCGTTGAAAATATGCTTTTTTATAACACAAAGTAAGACTTTTATCTTTGGCTTGTTTTTCACGTGAAGTGATGGAAAAGCCATGCACAAAATCAGGTACTTTATCAGTCATGTTAAAACTCAAAATATAAACTGTTTCATTAAAAATGCTCTAATTATTTTTCCAAATAGATCACTGTGATATCAAGTAACATGAATTGAGTTCTTGAAGTGAAATTTGTTTACATTCCCATTCATACTGTTCCCATAGCAACACAAATACTCTGTACCTATCACATCACAAACTTAGGTCAGTTTCAAATTTACTTAAATTACTGTGTAAGAAACTAATCCTCATTAGATCTAGGACATTTATTTGATCTGTTAATATTTCAGCTCTAGCGTCAATATTAAATCCTTGTTTGTTAGGAAATGCACGCTCGGTACTCACTTGTACAGCAGGTATTGATAAATATATTTTGGCTAATTCACATAACTTAGGAAAACGTTTACAATTATCCTTCCACCATTCATTTATAACTGTATTCATTGAGACTACATTTTCATACAAGTAATACGTTAATTCTGCTTCTGCTATTTTCTCATATGCATTACTTGTTGGGTTCTCTTGTTTTTTGATATTCATAAAATACAGCTCTAGAGGTGTATCTGCAATGATTAAATTAATATATGAAAATATTAAAATAATATCTTAATTTAGAAAGCTTGATCTTACCTGAAGGATTCTTAATCTTATCTGTTTCTGAAATGACTGCTGTATTAATATTTATAGAAAGCATCTTACACTTAACTATGTCGAAAACAGTAAACTTTTCATCATCAGATAGGAGACGAGTTTTGAATCTAGGATCAACAACCATTGCAATGATCATTGATTCATTAGTATTGATGTGACCAAATCTGGAGCATATTGATCTAATAAGCTGCATAGATAATTGATTATTGAGATTCATGGATTCCATCAACTCTAAAATACCACGTATAGTTGGAAGATACAAAGAGAGAGGAGGATAAGCTTCTTCACTCATTAGTTTACTAGCTTGTTTTAAAGGTGAAAAGATTTGTACATAACATGATATTGTCTCCCAATCAGCTTCAGTCAATATTTCAGGTGGTGAAGGTAGTTGTTTCAAAAAAGCATATAGCGTATTGCATAATTTCAATAAGTTATCAAACATCTCAAAGACTGAATTCCAAGAAGGTACAATATCAGCTAAAATGCTAGATGGCTGGACTTCAGATTTGTTTGCTTCTGATTCTATTGATGTTTTTGACCACAATGCAGCAACCAAATGCTGACATTTAGCTACTAGGCTATTAAAGTTATTAAAGTTTTTCAACACATCCTCCACAGTCAATTGCAGTAGACGTGCAAAACATGGTATTCTAATCCACCTATCATTCAGTGAAATGGCCTTAACTATATTATGCCCATTAGCGGTGACAATATGAATCGTAGTCTTCTCTTCGGAAAAGCCATATTTCAGCAAAACATTTTGTATCAAATGAAACAAATCCTGTGCTGTGTTCCATTTTTTTGGTAGACTTTCCAGCTGTAATAAATAACGTCGAGGTACAAAATCTTCTGTCCAATAATGCACTGTAACTGTCATGTGATCAGTAATACTTCTACAAGTCCATCCATCTATTGTTAAAGCTATTCTATTTACACCTAATGAAAAATTATTTCCATTTATACTAAGGTTTCATCAAGGGTATCTTCCCAATTTTATATACCACATAAGTACATATACGGTAAATATAATAAGTATGACACTATAAAAAAAGTCATGAAATAGGATAAATACAATCAGGTATCAAAAAAGTTACCTTTTGATAGATCTTTTTTTATGGCCAGGGATAACTTTTTCTTCACTTGATCATACAGCTGAGGAATAATAACTTCCAGCAGTTGCTTCTCAGTGGGAAATTGATAAAAAGGCTCGAGTACCTTGAGAACGTCTTTCAAATCTTTCATTTCTGGCGATGAAATTGAAAAAAGATCGATTGCGATAGAGAACGCTATGTTTTTCGTTATCTCCGAATATTTTTTCCATATCTCGCAGAAAGACGGCGTGTAGTTCTTCGCCTTCGCTATTTGCATCGCTCGGTTCTTCAGCATTTTTCTCGACGGAGGTTATACTTACTTACACGCTCGTAAAATCGAACACTTGAAAAATTTTCATTTTTGTAAGAAAATACAGGGCAGAAAAACGCGAGTAAATCATCGTAAAAATGACTTTGGAAACCGAGTTTTCTCGGTCCTAGAAAAAGTTTACGTTTCGCGCGCGGATCTCGCTGTTCTCGCTTGTTTACCTTACCGGTCTGAACTTGTCTCGCGTCGGCAGGATACCAAGTGTCGATTCCTACGTTACCAGCTGTATATAACTTTGTACATTTTTTTATTATAGATTTTTATTACAGATATATTGTCGGACAAATAAAAAAACAGTGTGACATTATCTTTTTCTTTTTTAGAATTATAAAAATACACTTTCTTATAAATTTATCAAAAATAATTTTGTTATGTAAACGTCGGTAAAATCAGCTCGTTAAAAATGCCACTAGATGTCGACACCGTTCACTTCTTGGTCTATACTAACTGATGCTGACGACGATCATCAGCGATTTTTATTGTCAAACACTAAAGTTATATATATGTACATAAAACTTGTTCAAAATTCAATATTTCTAAGATCAATTCTATTTTTCAAAATTGATAAAAAATAATAACAAAACCAAGGATATACCTACGCTCGTACTGAAATTTAGGTAAAAGGATAAAACCGGTATGTATATAAAAACGAACACAAGGTCACTCAAGCATATATATAGTCTTTATAAGGGAATGGTTACTCTCGGTAGTTATGACTTTTTTAAGGCCCGAGAAACAATCCGACTATATATATATATATATATATATATATATATGCTTATGTATATATAGGCAGAGAGTTTCGAAAACTATGCCGGTATAAAACCGAGAAAAAAGGAGAGATTGAAGACTTTGTAAGCGGTGATCGGTATCGTCATTTCTGTGATCTTTTACGACACCTTCTACATCTGCCGCCTTTGAAATTATCTCATCAAATTCAGACACTAGACGGAGAGAGAGAGAAATGCGACTGACGTGAGCCAACAATAATTTTCTCGGACGAGCCATAAATTCCGCGATTTCCGCGGCGGCGTATATAACATATACTTTTTTAACGATCCTTCCCAATGACTAATGGTCAAGCCTTTACACAGTCACTTAGCTGCGTTGCGGTAGCGGCATATAGTGCACCAGTTGTTTGTTCTTTCATTTCACATAGTCAAACGTTATTTGAGCAATGCTTAAACGTCTTATGCGGATCAAGATTATTTGGAGTTTAAACGGGCGTGTGTGTGTTTACGAAAATTGTTGACGAGTAATTTGGGGTTTAGTTGTAGGAATAACTATATATAATGCCGATATATAGCGTTTATTTTAGTCACGGAAAACCAGTTTACTCCACATTAAATGTTATACGATTTTATTTTATGGCTGCACGCGATGAGCGATCGAGTCTTCCGAAAGAAGTTACAATATATGTCAATATAATGGCACAGTATATATATAGATGTGTATCTTTGAATCGGCATTAAAAACAAATGAATTATAATGTATCGTTATTTTCTCTCGTATTCTCTCGTATTCGTCAATTTCGAATATTTCATTTCGGTCAGAAGAATTATTAGACGAGTTAAATTCTCGTAAAGATCCGACAGTTTATATCCTATAAGTCCAGTAACTATATCTACACGGAAAAAAATGATTGGTAACAGTAACGAAGCTCTTGGTGAAATACGCACCAACTATATTTTTGGTTATCCTTACCAAGAACTTGTTGAATATTACCGAGAAATTGGGTAATTTTTGCCTCAATCATTTAAAACCATTAACCAAAACATACAAAAAATTGCATATGTCGCCCTTTAAATCCTCAAGAATAAACCTCGCAATATTCCTTCGATCTTGCTTCATCCGACGTCGAACAAAAAAGCCGTCGGCGCGCGCCCGTCGTATATTCCCTCAAAAAAAGGCGCTCGCTCCATTTTCCAATACATGAAAAAAAGCCCCGCTAAAAAATATTTTCATTCCTCGCCATAGCCTCGTGTCTTACAATGCTAACCAAGCGATCGGTCACGATTCCTCCGATGTCTCCCATCGCCATTCCTACGGCCTGGCTTCTTAAAAAAAAATGCCTTTTTTCCTCTATCCCTCGAGTACGGCTCTCCGGCGCGTGTATAGGTCAGTCGGACGGGCCCAATCGCATTCTAGCTTCGGCTGCGCGGACACAATGGAACGAGTATTTTTCACTACAGAAGCGGGCCGACGGAAAAACCCCGGGCAGTTTAAAAGAATATATAAGCAAGTATATATAGCGGGGCTCTCGAGGGCGCAGCGGAGAGAAGGTCCGAAGCGGGACGTGCTGGAGGGCGAGAAGGGAGGTAAAGAGGAGAGCCGGTTTTATTACACGCTTTTCATCCGCAGATTAGCCCCTTTGGAAGCACCTCTCTCCCGATATGCAGCGGCTACGGCAATACACTTTACAACGGGTCTCGCAATAAAAGTATCTATTTGCTGGGTTTTCGGCTGTATTATGGACGCGCTGCAGCAGCGAACTGTGTGTGTGTGTGTGTGTGTGTGTGTGTGTGTAACTGACCGCGCGCCGGTATACAAGGAGCTGCTGCTCTTATATATATAGATATATATACTGACCTTGATGCGGCGGTGCTCCTGGGACAAAAAGAGAGGCCAGTGCTCGAAAATCCGAATACGCCGCCGTTTCCGGGCCAGCCTTTTGCGCCGGAGATGTGATGCGCTGCTCTGATATATATACATACTTTGTACAGTTCGGAGCAAAACGTTATTGGTGTAAATTCAAATTTGGAGCGTAGTTTCTTGTATGTTTGGTGTTTGTTCAAGGGCGGTAGGTGGTGCTTTTGCATTTTGTAATGGCAACGTTTATTTATTAGCAAGGAATTAATTATTTTATAAAATACTACTGTTTGAGTGGACCGATAAGTGCGTATGTACATATAACACGATTTTATGCGTGTATAATATATATACTTTAGATACGCACGAAATATTTTTATCGTATACAATAAAAACGTCGCTCCCGTCCTACTATACTATCGAGATATTCTCGCATACATATACTTATTATTGCGTGATCGACATTTCTCAAACTTTTTACTTAGCCTGTATACAGCCAAGGTCGCTTGAAAGGAAAAAAAAATGTTGAAAGTGAGCGCTTTTGATTTTTCCGGCATTTACCCCGTGCCGGCCTTTTTATCTCTTTTTCTTCGATGCCTCGCTTTTCCTCGTTTCTAAATCGGAACACCTCCGCACAATGCTTTTAGTGTATATATAGCGCTTCAACTCTTTTTTTAGCCTCTCCTTGTTCTTTGTATTACGTATATAGATATATACGCATGTGACCGAGCCGCGCATTCCTTTTATTCCTCCTGTGAAATTCCTTATGTCGCTGCGGGAAGATCATCAACCGCATTGAAAAAAAAGGAGTAGATTCTCCGAAAAAACGTGTTAAATGCGAAGGTATTTCATCGATCAAAATAGCGTATATAAGAGGTGTATATATATACACGCGCGAGTGTTACTCGAATGTATTCGGATAGTTGTGTAAGCCGAAAGTCGAAATTGTAAAAAAGAAAAGGACAACGCCTATATGTATATATATACACACACGGCGGTAAAAGGGGTTCTAAGTTTTTGCGAGGCGATTTTATAAACGGCCATAATATCTCAGTGCCGCGCAATAAAGTTTAACTCTATTGTGCGCAGTAAAAACATAATTCGCTTTACAGCGGTCAAATGACTTGTAATTATTGACTCTCTCGACAAAGTCGTATCGCGATAATCCCGCGCCGTGTAGAATCGATATATTACACTCTTTGATTTCAGTAAAAGCTTCCGTTTTTTTTAAACCCGCGTACACAGGGATCGTTGATAAAAAATCGAGTATACACAACTACATATATACATAACCTACTCTTCGCTCTTCCGCGCGTGTATATAAACGCGACTGGCAGTCCATCACAAGCGCGTAAAAGTAAGCAAAACCGCCGAGCGTTGAGACAGTGAATTTTTTTTTCCCCGATGTCGAGAACGAGCGACGCGTCGGGGGCGAGAGTTTCGGAATGGGGCGCGAGAACCGCGCGTATACACATCGATCTGGCAGTTAAGTCAAGGGCCCCCCGGGGACCCGTTCCGCAAAATGCGCGTCGACGGACAGATATCTCCCTCCTCGGAATCCGCGACGATTCACTGCCGAGGCTTAAACGCCACTATAGAGAGCTGCTCTCTGGTTGTACATATATTACGTCGACGGCAGGCTGTCGAGGATTTCGCTGGAATTATTATATAGCAGTAGGTTTCGCGACTGATCAACGTTGAGGCGTGTATTATAATATGATAGTGTGCGGTCATGAGGATTAGGGTTTTGAATGATAAAGGCCAGATTTCTTTTTTTTTTTGTATTAAAGTCGTATATATCTGTATTTTGAAATGATGATCTCTCTACAACTGTATATTACTAATTTTTCAACCGCATTTGTCTATGTATAATTTTTCCTCCATCCGATAAATAATATATCATAATATAATATAATAATATTCATTCATGTTTCTATTATGCTAATACTATATAGATCATACAATAATTTAAGCAACTCGATTTACCAGGTATGGTCACCGCAAATCTATTATAATATGTACACGATTTGTTTTCAAACGACAGATAATGTATTGAGATTTTCGTGCGAAGCTTACACACACATATATAGATATCGCTACGTGTTGTATCGGTTATTACGTAAACACACCATGTTACATATTGTGATGTAGGTCTAGTATATATATCGTTATGAGTTGAAAAAGAAGAAACGTTTTACATATATTATATAATATCAAGAGGACATGCAGCTCAAGGCACACGGCGCTTATCCCAGCTCTATATACATATGGCTGATTCCGCCGTAACTTGCAAATTGTGTACCCCAAGCCTTTAGAGTATTAAAGAGCTCCGAAAAAAAAATTCCCCGTAATTTACAATTAGAATTTATACATCATTTAATTAGGTTCTACGAACAAATAATAGCTGAAATGTCAGTTCCGTAACACTTAATATTCATTATTGTTAATAATATCCATTTATTGCTTTTAATAATCGTCCGGCGCAAAAGTAAAAAGAAAGAAGTAATGCCAAACCAAGAAAATTACCGTAGCATACCAAAAATATTGATGTATCAATCGCAGAAAAAAAGAATTCAAGTTGTATATCATATCAAGGCCAGTTCCGTATAATCTGAAAACCGCCCTAGAACCTCGAATAAATCGATTTAAGCAAGAAACATCTTGTAGCCTGTTTTGTGCAAATTACGACGGAATCACCGATATAATAAAGTCCTATACCAGCTCTCTATATATTCCGTCGAAAATGAGTATTAAAACTGCCGGTTGCAGTTTAAGGCATAAATTTTACGTATATCCGTCACATAATCATGTCTATCAGGAGTAAAAAACATATACTCGCTCAGATTTGCGGTAGTATCGCGCACGACAGCTATCCATATGGTTTTAAAGCTTGTCTGCCATCTCGCCTTTCATAATATAAATAAAATATATATTGCTAGACTGAGAGTAAACGATGGAGGAAATTTGCTAAAATAAAATAATGTACAAAAATATTATAAATTCGTATATGCAAATTGTATATTTGATTGGAATTATCGGCCAGTTGAATTGCGAATCATTAAAAATATTCAAGCCATTATATATACAATAATACGCACTAGCATGAGAGTAGTCGTAATTAATAAAATTCGCATTAATAATCCAAGCGATTAAAAGAGTCTGTAGGTGTCTGTCTGTGTTAGTAATACAATTCAATAATAATATTATATATCGCGACATAAACTAAAAGCAGCACCAAGTGATATATAATTATTACAATATGTTTTCTATATGTCAGAATCACATCTATAGTTTTATTTTCAATATCTCACCTCAGTACTCGTAATTATATTTACAAATTCAATGAAGCTTCAAAGCTTTTTCTATCATTATCGTATAAACCAACTGATGATAGGGCATTCAACAATAATAATAATAATAAATTACGATCGACCGTCGATCAATATAATAACGATTTAAGTATAATTGTCTGAAAAATACACAAGGTTCATTACACTCGTTATAACGGTATCCACTCTCGCAAATTGTGCCTTAATAATTTTTTTTTTCAATTTTCCCACAAACCTTTATTTTGGTCCCGTTGTAAGAGTGCGACGGTCGACTCTTGGAGCAATATGCCTCTCAGAGAGCCATATTTAATTATCGTTTCGTTTCGATTCCCAATTTGAAAAAATAGTATATTGTATGTTCATTGTATAACTGATGCGAGAGAATTAAGCATTATCATATTTGCATATAATATCGAAACGAAAGCGCGTGCCCACATCTTGTATAATCGCCTATATAAATAAAAAATACATAATATCGGCTAACATGCACGAGCTTGCGGCGCTCGCTTATAAAACTAAAGCTACATACGATCCTTAAATCCCTAAGAGTATGTACAAGCGCATCATAATCCTGAATATTTCTTTTTTTGTCAACATTTTCCCTCTGCGCTGTGAGTGTGCATCTCTCTCTGTCTCCCCCCAATCGACTAAGAAACTTTTCTCAGCAAAATCTTGTTTCAGCAGCGAGATCGGTTAAACTTTAGTCCGTCTCTCTCTACACACACACGCGCAGACACACACGTGCCTCATGGGAAACGTCGTACCCCATTGTCGCGCGCGCGCGCGCGCGCTGGAAGTAAACTTGAAAATTGGCTTTTTTTTTCATCGGAAAGAGTCGAGGCAAAGGAGAAGAAGAGCCGCGCGCTCTGCGCCTCGCGCGCAGTGAAAAGCGAAGCGCAGCTCTCCCGCCATCCCCGACGACTGATTCGAATGAAGAAACAAAAAAAAAGAGATCTCACAGTTTTCGTTCTCTTCGCGCGCGGATAATGGAGTAGGACGGTTAGCAGCCGGGCATCAACTGTTGTTGTTCGGCAAAGTCGTGGGTAGTCGGCGGTCACGTAGTACCGATTACCGAGTGCTGCTGGGGCGGATGGTGCGCGGCGAGTAGAGCGTGGTGATGCGCCGCGGCGGCGGCGGCCGCGACCGCCTGGTGGTGATGGGGATGATGGTGTCCCAACGACGGCGAAGCGTTCTGGTGGATGAGGCCGCCCAACATGCCGGACATGCTCATGCCGCCGAGACTGAGTCCAGCCATGCCGCCGATGGGTGGGTGTCCGTGGGCCGGATGAGCCACGCCGTGGGCGTCGATCATGGGTTTGACGTCGCGCTGCTCGAGCTCGTTGCGCTTCTTGCTCTGCTTGCGGTCCTTGGCTCGGCGGTTCTGGAACCAGATCTTCACCTGTGCGCGAGGAGGGAAGGGGTTTAGTTTTCTTTTCGGGTTTGCAGGCTTGTGTCGTCGAAGCGTGTATATCGTACCTGTCGCTCGGAGAGGGCGAGGCTGCTGGCGAGTTCGGCTTTGCGACGGATGGTGATGTACCTGCTGGAGTAGAATTCCTTCTCGAGCTCGAGCCTCTGGTGCTCGGTGTAGACGACTCTGTACTTGTCCTTTGTGCGCGTCTTGCCTGTAAGGAGAAAATCGTGACGCCTGCGTTAGAGCGGGAAAGAGTAAAATTTTGAAACTAGATCGACACACCTATGTATAGAATCGGATATTTCGAAAGAAAGCGAGTAAAGCGCGCAAGCGCGAGAGATAAGCGCGCGTCCTCTTATTTTCTGTATATGCACGCGCACAGCTATGCTATAGGCATATAACTGTGCAAGAGACGCGAGCGATAACGAATTTTAATCGGGAACGCGCGAAAACACGCGTTTATGTATTATGCGCTGCACGATTACGATTGGCTGCGTGCGCATCGGCCGCGTATATATATATAATGTAAGGATAGGCATCGCGCTCTCTCGGCCACAGATTATTCCGACGATAAAAAATTATTTTTCTCTGCGTGCAGCCTGAATTTCTCGTGTGTATTACATATATATATATATAGGTATACGCGTGCGTATAGCTATATAAACCATGTTGCAGCCGCGCGAGGCGGTCGAGGTAAAAAGACGCGTGGGAGAGAGAGGGAGCAGTGATTAGATAAGGCGATCGTCGTCGTCGGCGGCGGCGGCGGCGGCGGGTAACATGAAAGAGAGACTCGTTAATCCAGGCTCCTTGATAACCGAAGGCCTTCGTAGAAGCTCCGCGAGCTCTCGCATTTTTTACCTATTATTATTCTCTCTCTCTGCCCCCAGCCATATCCTCTCTGCAGCGCAATAATATAAATATACACACGGTCTTCCTCTCCGCGGACATCTTTTTCTTCTCATCTCCTATATTGGAGTGTGTACACTTTATTTCCGGTGTCACTCCTTTGATACGTCTCTTTGGCTTTGAGCTTGAAATAGTATATACCTATATGTATTGGATTTTTCGTCTCGTCTTATCGCGCGACTTGTCGACGTTGTCGCTCGTGTAGATCGACACGACTGATAGGGCGAAAGTGCAGATATCGACCTTGTCGATCGGCAGATCGGCTCTGTGTGTTTATGCGCTGTATACGGAGGCCTCTTCAGCGCGACACGATGTCTCAATTAGAGCCTGACATTATATATATTGTGTTAATACACAAACGTATTGTAATCCACGCTGACAAGAGACGACTCGTTATTTCCTCCTATCGATATCATCAGCCGCGATAATATATATATACTAATTGCGTTTTTTAGGCGAATCTTGGCCGCAGTGCTGCAACCCGTGTTACACCCCGCAATAAGTTTGCGTATATAATATACACCCGCTTACTATATATATATGTATTATTGATGATGATTTATTAAGCTTGTAAATCTGATTCTCGACTAATCTCTCGGATATATATATACACTCGCGTCGCGCAGATGAGGAGCGAACAATAATTTATGATAGCAACAATCGGAGCAGCCACTCGAGAGAAAGAGAGGAAAAGCAAATGTATATCGAATATATATATATGTACTACATAGTTTCGCGCAAGACGTTGGTACACCTTTTGCACGATATACGTCGCGTCATACTTGGGCATACACGAGCTAGCGCGAGGGATTATCGTACACATATATACGTACGCCACGACGGCGGCCTTTTTCATCTCGATTCTCGGTCTTCGTATTGTGTCTCACATGTATACGGCTGATAATCGTGTCCATGTGTGTGGGTGTAGGAGCGCGACTTTTCGAAGATATAAAATCTGTGCCCGCGTTGCGCGAGGATTAGCGACGAAAAAAAAACTGTTTGTTCAATAAAAGCCAAGCGTTTTTTTCGATAACGAAACCGCACGAATTCTGGATTAATATAGCGAAAGAACAAAGTTCATATGTACGCACGAGTTACGTAATTCTGGGTTAAAAGAATGCAAGCTGGCGGCTATGTCGTTCGGATGTATCTTCCGCGCGTATATATATATATATATATAAGTATATATACGTTTATCATAATTCAACAATACTCCTTATTCGACTTGTACAATGGAATTTTACCGTTACGAAGCGAGACTAGCTCGTCGCCGATGCACCGGGAGAGCTCCACTCGTGGAAACTCACTCCCCGCTTGCATAATCGCGGGAGACCGTAAGACAGCGCAAATATATATTATATACACGCATAATATTATAAATACGATATACAATAAGACGGCAATGATATGGGGAGATTAACAAATTGAATTTTGACATATATATATATATATATATATATACACGTATGCATTGCGAGACACGATCTCCGCGAAGATAGTACGTATACTCGTATATGTAGAATATGTTATAATACAATATCGAAGAATCAGACAAGTATATTATCTATGATTGAGAAGGTGAGACACGTCGTCGGCACGTTTCATCTGTGGGGGCATCGGTGTGTCGATCGCGTTCTTACGCATTATCGCTCGCGTCGGCCGATTGAGAAATTCCGTGAGTGCGTGTGCCTGTGTGTATATAGTATATATAAGACATATATATATATATATATATAGAAAAGTACATCAGGCGATTCGAAGAAGCTGTGATCGTTATATCCTTTATATATATATACGTGGGACACTATACACACTGGGCTCTCTATATTATATCTCGCGCGAGTGGAGAACCTGTTCTCTCTCGCACAAGTGTGTTTTATGCGCGTCGTAACGTTGGGAACGACATTGACGGCGCTACTTTTCGGCGACCATAAGTGCGAATGAAATCGACATTCTGGCCTCTTAACATATCGCTCGCTTCGAATTTCGCGTATTACGACGCGCCGGTCGTCGAAGAATCTATAGGTATGTGTATAGCATAATTTATCGAAAAATAGTATAACACAATATAATTTATATTAAGCACAAATTCGCAGAAAGTTGCGCCCGCGCGTAGACGTAATTTATATCAGCGCGCGAAATGATTCGGAGCCGAGAGCAATCTCGGACACGAACGAGAGACACGAGAGCGAAAAACGAGAGGAATATGAATAGGGCGAGCGCGAGTCGAGAGCAGAAAACGGGACACAGGGGACTCGTTGCCACCCCATTACAGCATTTGCTCTTCCGCCCTTGCGCGCGTATATCTATATATATATTCGTGATCGCTACTGCAGCACACCCTCTCGGTTTTGCGCGTTTTCTCTTAAATAGACACTGCGAGGCGTCATCTCCGCAAGGTACCATTCGTCAGCCGGCGCATCACAATTACACACCGCTATATTGTCTCTATCTAAGCTACATCACATTCGTGTATCGGATTTCGAAGCTTGTTTTTTTCCTTCTTTTTTTTAACTCCATATATCCTCGCGATATAGCAGCTATCCCATGAATTTCCAGTACCAATAATATATTATATATAGGGCTTCCGGGAAATTTTCAAAGCATACCCCTGCAGTATAACCCGCGCAGCTGCTATATGTCCCTCAAACTATATAAATAAAGTTTCTTTCTCACACTCTTTATGTCGCCGAATTTTCACCGCGCCTATAATGGTACGCGCGCACCAAAATGGCGTCTATAAGAATCTATACACAGAAGAAGAAGAAGAAAAAAAGAAACTTCCCGGGAGCGCACTGCGCTACTGCCGCAGTTGTAAAAAGCGAAGAAAAGGAGTCGCGGGAACGAAATTGTAATGCGGTTTATATGTACGGCTGCGCGAGCGAGCGGCAATATAACCATAAAATGCAGATAATGGCCGAACGCGAAGAGAAGAAAAGTCGTGTGCTGCACGCAACCGCTGCTGGTCCTTTTATTTTTGCAGCGGCGGGGGGGATAAAAACGAGCTGGAATTTAATGGGAGAACGGCTTGGAGATATATATATGAAAACGACGGGACGACCAATGGGGAGAGGCTATAATATTCTTCTCCCAATCCTTCCCCTCCCTGTATATATACACACTTCTTTTTCGGGGCTGACCGTGTGATATATATATAACTGCGCGCGATGTAAGGAACATTTTTCGATCGCTCTCGTTCTTCAATTACTTCTACGTTTATACACTGCATGCGGTACACAACATAGATAACGACATGGATACGTGCAAAAGGACGACAAAAAAAAATACAGAAATCACCAATATGCCTCTGATATATGCAGTATTATTACCAAGGGCGTCTAGAGTGCAGAGCTCGTGAAGCGTCGGGGCGGCCGTCGTAGTATTGCAATTAGCTACTGCAACAACACATAGAGACGTGTCTTTTGTCATATAATTATAGATAGTAATCATAACATAAACGCAAGAGTCTCTATAGCGCGCCGCGATCGCGACAATATATATATTAAGGACGGTCGTGTGTATATATACGTGATAAACCGTTTTTTGAGATATCGCGCGATTTTAAGCGCGAGATAGCATCGCGGAATCTCCGAAGATATAATGTATCCTTGTGTTGTACGCGCGTCTATATATGTATATGGGAACATATCGAAAAGGAGTTTCCTGCGCGTTCTCCAAATGGGATTTACCTATATAGATATATTATATACACGAGAACGCCGAGAGATTATCCAACAAATATTTGAGTGCAATTAGCTGTTTGCCCGGCGTATCTATGTTTTTTCCTTCTCCTCCTCCTCGGACGACGTCGACGCTACGTGTGTATATATATAGTCTTTCCCCTTTTCCAAAGATATAGAGCTCATATACGACGGCAGCGAGCGAACCTTCTCGAGAAACGTATCCCGATTTCGTTAATCATATTGCTCTATGACCATATATACGCGTATATAAATATTGACAAAACCATATTACAGTATATAGATTGTATATGAAATTGAATGGCTCGCGAGTAAAGCTCACCCGAATTGGGCTGATTCTGATAGGAAGGCTTCTTCATCCATTCGTAAGGGCTCCTGTTCTGTCCCGGTCTCATGGGTGTGCCGATGTTATTGTTGACGGTCGCCACGTTGTTGTTGTTGGCAGGTGGCGAGGCCGGCGTTCCGGGACTGCTGATCTCGCTGCCGCTGACAGTGATGGGTGGGCTCGGTTCTCCGGCACCGACTCCACTGTTATTGTTGCCGCTGGTGTTGCCGCTGCTATTGTTGTTGGCCTCGTCGCCGCTCCATTCGAGCTGGCTGGCGTTGATCTGCTGTTGCTGCTGTTGCTGATAGTGCTGGTGATGTTGATACTGGAGGTAGGTGTGGGGATGAGGCCAGAGCGAGGCCTCGTGCTCGGCGAAGTACTGCTGGGCCTGCTGGTGATGGGCCACAGCCGCTGCGTGGGTATAGTTGTACCAGGGTGGACACTGCTGATTCACGGCTGTTTCCAGCTGATGCTGTTGCTGCTGCTGCTGCTGCTGTTGGTTTAGAAGTTGCTGCTGCTGTTGCTGCTGCTGCTGCTGCGGCGAGCTCTGATTCGGCGACGGCGATTGCTGGGCCGTCGGCTGGGGCGTCTCGGGACCCGAGCTCTGCTGGCGGTACATCAGCGAAGGGTAGTACGAGACCACGTTGCTGATCTCCGTCATCCTGATACACTTGGGTATTTGTAATACGGAAAGTTTCGCTCCGATGAAAAAACTAGCACCACCGGAGCACCACGGCGACGACTATAGCGCTGCTGCCTCGATCGAACGAGCCTACAACACTTAGCACTACGCGCACCACTGCATTGTGTAGAAAAATAAAGTCACGAGGCTGTAGATCGTTCGGTGTACGTGTCTGCGCTTAGGCGGACACTGCAGCACTTGTCCCGGCGTCTACCTAGTTTGGCTCTATAGGTATACTCCGATTTGCAAGCGAGAGAATGCGATGTTGAGGGGACGAGCGACGGCGCGTTTGTGACACGGATCTCGGAGTCGATTGAGCAGCTTGACTCCGCCCGACGCCGGGGACGGTCTGTACCCCCACTTCGAGCTCGTGCGCGACGGCCAATGGGAGAGCGGGCAATGGCGACCTACGACGCTGTGCTATATACACACGCTTCTGCTGCTGCTGCTGCTGCTGCGGTGCAACTCCACCGGGACGCTATCGCACGCCGTCTTTTCTCCGTCTTTCTAGCTCTGTAGAGGTGTAAGATATCCCTTATATAGAGATAAAGCCTCGACGCTGCGCGGACTGATAAAAAGCCGGTGTGCGGATATGTTCTCTCGCAAACACGACGAGTCTGGACTCCTTTTTCGCCCTGGGAACGTGTATATATATAAATATATGATGCGTTGAATAACGCTTCTTTCGCGCAGGAAGTGCCGGAGCGAGCTGGCGTTTTGTTGTAGATATGAGATCGATTATATGTATATATATATATGTGTGTGAGACGGATTTTATTTCGGAGAACGAGTATACGATTGTGGTGTGTTTATACGATAATGGAAATAGCCCATTAACGTTCGATAATATGTATGTACACAAGTTCGAGTATTCCGTGCAATATACCTTTGAGCGACATCGTTAAGTATAAATATATTCACTCGAACTATATTATTATATATACACATAGATATTTGCTGAAAATTCAGTTTACCGATTCTATATGTTATAATGATAATAGAGACGCGCCCTCGGTGTATTGAATCCATGACTTCTACCACTGTAATAAAATTAACGGCCTATACAATCGAAGGGACTAATAGACGAGTATATTGTAACTATAAAACTATAAGTGATCGGCAACATAGGGGGCGTATCTCGTTATCTCGGGGATGACACCGGGCAAGGCGAAATTGAGCGTATCTGTATAAATCTAAAAGATTATCCAGATCCACCAGCAAAGGGGAAGACTCACTCTCGAGAAACAATATATATATATAATAATCCTCTCTCTCTCTCTATGTAAATATACTCTCTCGATGACTGGATTTATACATCCCTTACCTAAAATCCGTATCACGCCCTGCTAATTCTCTCACCGCAATCACAACAAACGAGTGTTAGAGCCACTATAAATGTTTGAACGTTTACTCAATGCTTCGCGTCGCTCTGGATTTTCAAGTTTATACAGCCTGCGTGTTAAGACTCGGGTGAATAATCGAATTAAGCAGTAATAATTATATAATATATGTACTCACACAATTGAGCTACTGCGTATTTATACGTATTATTGTTTTAACAACGTTTGATTACACAACTATATGCGAACATAAAAATTATTGAATAATATTTAACATATAATAGCCGTGTCGTATAAGTTAATACAGACAGACAATTATAAATATGATTTTTATTATATGAAACAGCTTTTCATATAATATATATGAAATGCTGTGTAATTATTTCAACCGCAAAGAAACATTGTGATTACAAAATAAACATATAAATATAGGGCTTGACGGTACAATCGTATACACTGTCCAAATGATCGGGCATGTATATCGAGGTAACGAGTGACTTGGTAAAATATGTCAATATATAAGAGCAAAGTGTACACCCACTTTTCATAAAGTTTAACTTATAATGGAGTTATCATATCCAAACGTGTATACCGAGCGCAGAAATAGAATAAACATAAATTTCGAAGAAACTGCAGTGTCAATTACAGTATATATTTGCAAAGGATAATTTGTAAAGGAGGTATACATGGAAATAAAAAACTTCTCATCGATATCCGTATACACGTATACCCTCAAACTAAAGTATATAAATATACTCAAGTATATAAATACGCCAAGCGTGTATTATACATAATAGTATTCGCGAGTCTTCGAATTTATATTGTTAAAACAAAAGGAGGCTTTCTATATACCACGCTTATATATATACCACGTGCGTACCGTAGCCGAGGTACGCGCGCCGAGAGTATTATATTTATTATATTGTAGTTTGACGAAACTCTTCCAAAAAAAACGTCGTTAATGCACTAAACCCTCAGGTATATATACATAGGTATATAAAGCGGGCAGCGCAGTTTAAAGAAAAACGTGCCGTTTTACAAGCCGCGACTAATGTTCCCTCTCTGTTTTGGCCATATTGAACAGCATACCGCTATATTCGCACGGAAACTATGGGGCCCTGCTTTTATTGTACGAGGGACCGCTATACTACAGCAGCAGCGGAAGCAGCAGCAATGGAGGGTTTGACGCATATAATCGAAGTTAACAACGAGCCGGACAATTTATTGTAGACGCGCTATTCCCTCGGCGGGACAGGCAGAGCCGAGGCGGGCTACTCACTTATATTTATGGATTTTTAATATCTTTATTGGCCTTCTTATATTTTTACAAACCTTAATCCGTCGCGCGTATTTCGGCTGCAGCGCGCGTGCGGCGCATTTTACAACAATGCGCGGCCCCGCGCGCTTCTATATATATATATATATATACACATACATACGGCTTATTGTTGTACGCGTTTAGCAGAGCTACTCGAAAAATCGCACTGCAAGTTTTAGCGCTTCGGCGTTAAAGCAATATAATAAATTACAAGGAAAACGCGCTGCTGATAATTATTATTCTAACGCAACGATTGTTATTGCAAAAGCTCAACCGCTGCAGGCTTTTATAGCGCGGAGTCGCCGCCGATGGTTTTGAAACTCGTGCTATATATGCGTGCAGTTCTCGTATCAAATCAAAAGTGCTGCAGGTTATACATCGTTTTCGTAAATCAGAGCCGATACATCCGGAAAACTCTGCGTGTTCGAGTATTGTATACTTACCTATATAATAGGGATTTACGATTAGTCGGGCCGTATTGATTATGTATAAGCAGCTAATACGATATACTTTAATTGTACGATGTACACTGTACAAATATATGTGTGCTACGCACTGTTTATCAACAGAACGAGTTGTTCCCATCGCAGGCGATATATCGACCGATAATAATAATTATTATTTTACGATCGAAATACCGAAAATAATACCCCGGAATAATTGGCACAGCTGATACATTTATATATATATGCGTATATATAAGGATAAAGATGATGAGACGTGTCATATACACTTCAAAGATAAAGAGAAGCCGCGGGACGATGATCAGTCGGTGCGTGCGTGTATAATGCGCAATGTTAACGCACTTTTATACATATTATACTAGGAATCTTGCGTGCGCTACACGCGCGTAATGATTTATATTTTTGAGTATAACACTCAATCACCAAAAAGTATTATTTTTCGAAGTTATTAATGCATAATTAATTAAAATAATAGAATAAGCCGAGTAAAAACGCGAAGAAAATATTGGTAAATATTTAGTCAGTTTTGGTGTATTGTAGTACATTATGATACAAGTGACCTAAGTAGCACTTTTTTGCACTTAGGTCACGGATAGGCGTGACCTAAGTTCGGGCTCAGGTTTAACTATTAATAGTCATTGCAAAAGCTAGTTTGATAGGAAATTGTCTTTCTTTAAATGTAAACGTATATTCGTTTTCGCAGTACAATGTGATGCAGTTTATAAAAATAACACTTCGCTTTGTCACCAGTTAAAATTATACATTTTAATAAATAGATAGAATGATTCGCCATTATTGCAATTGTCGGTACTATTTATACCCGTGTATATATTTTCGGTTGATACGTCTAACCAATTAGTAACTTGTTTATTGATTTCATCGACATCAATAACATTTCGAGTTGACAGAATAGTACATTTACTCATATCTTCAAATCGTTTTTTCCTGAATTAATGTACCAAATGCATAATGGGAAATATTATTATTTCTATCAAGAATACAATGTTCAGGTAGATCAATGGCAAAATTTATTTAATTTGGTCTTACTCTCATATTTGTTGTAAGAGCAAACCTCATAAAATGTTTTCATAATTCGCTGTTTTTAATACAAAGATTTCAAGTTTCACATCTGGGTCCGTTAATCTTAATTGGAAGAAGTCTTCTGAAATCTCCTCCTCGTATCGTGATTTTTCCTCCAAATGGTAAATTCTTGAGACCAAGTATACTCATGAACGTATGGAATATGGAACTATACGAACGTGATTAGTCGCCTGACTCTTATGTTCATGAGTATTGTTCCATACGTTCAAACTATATCATGAAACTATATTCATGAACATAAGAGTCAGGCGACCAATCACGTTCGTGTATTCTTCACAACAAAGCCCATCACTTTTTTTAGAGAGGATGTATATATATGTGAATAATAACTTGCAATCGAGAGTTTACAATATTATATCGGCGCGAATATATATAAGTCAAAGATAATCTACTATATATATTCAGGTATATAATGACAGCTATATAGTTTGCAGGCAAGCGAATGCGGCTGCACAAGCGGGCGCGTGCGTGTGTCACAATATTGACCCGGACCCCCGAGGGTCCTCAACAGAGAGAGAGAGAGAGAGAGAGAGAGAGAGAGAGAGAGAGAGAGAGAGAAAAAGAAGCTTTTGCTCCGCCTATGTTTCTGTATACACTCAATATATCTAACCCGCCGCCTGCAGCTTAGCCCACCTTTTCCCTCGCCTTTTCCTCAACGATTGAAGACACATAGAATAAGTTCTATTTTTATATATGCAGCAGTCTCTCTCAGCTCTTTCTATATATATGTACGCATATATACGCCCGTCTATAAAAAAAAAGCTCGCGCGCGTACATTATGCAATGCGCCTATATATGCGAGTATTTGTATACTGCAATCGATTAAGAAGAAGAAAAGATAAATAAAGATTTATAGAGACGACGATAAGTAAATTATTATCGTTTCGAAAGCCCTCCGCGGACGATGCTACTTTTTTAATTCGCTATATAATATATATATACAATCGATTTTTAACGCTTGACACCGACGCGCGGGTCAATAAAACCCGCTGCGTATATGTATCATCAGGTTCATTACAATATTATCTTCGTGTATACAGAAGTTGCGCGGACAACGACGACATTCAATGTGAAAATTTCCATTCTCTCCTGCGCGCGCGGGTGCGACAGTGAAATACACCAAAGTGTAAATATACATATATATATACAATCGCACTGAAGCGGCCGAGCGCAATTCCAAAAATAGTATACCTTGCGACGATCATAAGACCCTCGAGTTTTCCCGACGCTCTATTCACAGCCGGAAAATTGCGGCTGTTGGACGAATAGAAAGAGCGACGACAACGTGGTCGAAGCACGCGAACGCACACGCGCAAGTCATAACGGTCAGTGGTCGTGGCGCGGCATTGCGCACTTTTGTCAGTGCGTCAAAACAGCTCTTTTCATCTCCGCAGACTGTGGCATAGTAGTCCTTGGTCGAGAAGGACCTCTTGGACCACTACGATGCTATGTCTCTGCGGTGGCATAGACGTCCTAATTGCCTCTTGCGGCTCGTGCCCTATTCCATGACGTTTGCGCTATATATATATATATATTGGCTGCGTGTATTGCAATGCGAGATAAGGACACGATTATTATAGATATAATAAATTTCGTTTTACAATGACATTCGCTTTGAAAGTATCCAGCCCCGTGGTATATATATTTAACCCGGTTAAAATTGACTGCGGCAATATTATGTTATTCGCGTGTCCCTGGCCTCTTTCGTGTATACGTATAATATTATATTTTCGGAAGTTTTCCATGAAAGCAGACTACGTCAGCAATAGTTTATTCCTCCCGGCTGTAAATTTTATACAGCTTTCGTCGCATAATTAAAAACGGAGCGGCACGAATAGCCGCGTCGTGCCCGTGTACGCTGAAGTGCCCCATTTTCCTGGCCATAATATATATATACAAAATTCAGGGGGGGTCCTGTCCGCACTGGCGAGTATCATGAGAGGCTCGTTGTTCCGCACCTGAATGTATATTTCTATTGCGGGGACCGCAATAGAACAATTGGCCGAAGACCTGTGCGCGCTGCAAGCGGGAGCAGAAGCCAAGCGGCACGTCGGAAAAGCTCCGGGTATAGGCCCATTCTACCTGCATCGCTGGGGCCCGATGTACATTCTCTACGGTTATATTAGCTTTATATTTACGAAAGGAGGGAAAGAGCGGTACCTTCTATAACTTTTTCGGGTTTCCCCGCGCAAAATCGCTGAGAGAACACGAAGCAGTAGTATAATATAGTGTACGTCGTATAATCATTATTAACTGTAGCTTAGCATCGTATATAGCGTTTTTTTCTTTCTTCACACTTCTCTGTATAGGTATAACGTATAAGAGAGCTGACAAGGCATGCGTAGGGCCCACTGAGAGAAGTATTTCTTTACTATATATACAGAAATCGATTTCTTAATAGTTCATATGCCAACTTAATACACTATTTTTGACGTTTAATTACAATTTCCAGTATGCACAACTAACTAAAAATGTAAAAAAAGTATTTTTAACATTATTACATAATTGGAATGCAGCCGTGAAGTTTATATTTGAGAAATAGTTATGTGGAAATAGAATCGGTATTTTTATTTTTAACTTTAGAACTGTATATATCCTATATATATTAATATGAAGAATACTTTTATTTACATTTTTAGTTAGTTGTGCATACTGAAATTGCAATGAAACTTCGATAAAATTGTATTAAGTACACTTACGATGCTGCGTGCCAATTGTGAAGGCCAATTGTGTATGACTGAGTTGTTGCTTGTACGGCAGTCGTTAGATCACTGTCGCCTCGGAGATCGTCCACCATTTGACAGTTGTCCAGAATGTTGGAGGGGGTTGTTGGTGTTACCCTTAGAATACATTTATAATTTTAATACGTATTCCCCCTGTCGATCTTTCGAAAATATTGGCGGGAGTCAAATTGAATATTTAAAGAATTAATTTTTTTAAACGAATTGGCAAAAAGTTCCCTCTTTAGCTTATGATTATTATTATTATAGCTCAGTGTTATATTTTAGCTGTAATCGTCAATCTCTCATCGATAACGTCAAATATATGGCCAATTATTAATTATTTTTATTCATTCTGTTCTCATAGAATTTTCCACTTTAACATGTTTTTTATAAAAGACATGTTTTTTATACGTATATTACAACTAGCCAGTTTCTTTACACACTGAAAACTGACTGGTTTAATAAAAGCTGTTACGGTAGCCTGAATAGATCTCATACTCGTATGTAAAATATCTTTCAAAACTAATTTCAGAGCTCATAGCTGGCTATTTTTGACACTAAAACATCACATACTTTTGTAAGTATAGGGTTAAGTTACCAGTCTTCAATCCGCATATTTTAAAAACTGCACTATATAGAACTCTATTACTAAAAAGAAGTAAATTTTCGTTTAAAATTAAATTTTATAGCAGAAAACACAGGTGCTTCTTATACCTTTTTTAACTTTCAGATTTGATAAAATGCACTACAGTAACGTATTTTTAAGCAGTGTGTATATTATATGATAAAATACATTATAGCGGACACGAAATATGTTTAATATAGAATATAGAAAAATATATCGAATCACCACGACAGAGTATAACTAGTTATTGGCCGTCGCTGGAAACACAAAAATAACCATACTATAGTAGACAACTCCCCTATTGACTTTAAATCAGACCGCACATATAGTTATACTCGCAATTTATGATGAATAACCGTCTCTTTCCGAATCCGCGTTGAAAAAAAAGGATCACTATTTTTTTTATGACCGCAGCGCAATGAATAAATTGTGGCGGTAGCCGAAAGAGGTATTATATAAGTTTTGGGAAAGCTTTATTGCATCTCTCTCACGCGCACTTGTATATATAATAAATACTCTTACACCTCTCTGACTCTCCGGCACAGTCACTTGTTGTGGCACTGCGAGAATTAGGAAGGGGTTACGAGCGGCGCAAATAAACTCGTAATTTATTGTGGCCTATAAAAATAAACCGACAGGACCTGCGGACAAAGAGCGTTTAATCATCGTTCGCTGCAACAACCCTTTGCTCTCGGGGGCTCGCTTGTAACACTTGGAACTAGCTGCTCGGCTGATGCGGATATATATATATATATAGAGGGTATTTCCCGATTTTATTCAGATTATACGGACTTTCTTCTTATAACGGCTTGACTTATAACGATCTGGGGATTAATTGTATGCAGGCATATGAGAAGATCGTAAAAAAAATTGCAGGACTGCAAAAAACGAGGCCGACTCGAGACGGGAGCCATATAAAGCGCGGCCTCGCGAGTATTAAGATATATAAAAAAAATCATCGCATAGCAGATGATTTCGCCAGAAAACCCGTAGCCCAGATTCCAGGAAACGATCACGCGCGTTTTAATCCGAGAGAGGCGCATAAAAATAAGAAACCAGTTCGGCTTTATATATTACACAGGCTCGCGCCCTTCGATCGACTGCATATATATATACACCGGCTGGCGTTATAAGAGAAAAAAATAAGGTATATACAAGACACGTAATCGGTTTACTGCAGCGCGCGCGCGGCGCACGAAACTTTTCCGGCGGCCCCAAAAGAAACAAGCGCGAGAAGGAGAGAAGAAACACGAGGCGGAAGACTCTCTCGTGCAGCGCGCGCAGCTTTGATACGCGGTGAAAAAGAGCGAGATGGAGAAACTCCATACGCTATAATTGGCGGATATCTTGGGCTTTAATGATCGACTTGTAAAAATGTTCTCTATTTTTATTTCTCCTTTTTTATGGGCCCAATAAAGCGTTATACCCGCGCGCGCGCGCGCGAGCCGCTTTATAACGTATATACTCTCACGCACACATACTGCTTACACCACACACACATTACATATATATAAATTCAAACTTTATAATATAATACTTTTAGGACTTATTATAATAATTTGATGTGAAATATTCCAAAGTGTAACGCGAGCGCGGGCGGTGTTATACTGCGCCGTTGAGAGAGAACCTGCGCACAGTTTGTGTGTGTGTGTGTGTGTGTGTGTGTATACGTGCGCGATTATACGGCACCTGCGGGATACAGACTGATGGTACGTCGGAGAGGCCAAGTATATATGACAGGCTTTCTCTACTCATATCTCTACATAAAATTAGTACCTAAAAGCCCTTTGCTCTCATGAGCTTCGTGCGGATATATATATGGCTCCTTCCGGGGATGCTGGTATATTCTGTCGCCGCGCGCGAGGAAATTTATCGTAGCCGCTTGTCAAAATATAATAACGATTCATCTTTCGTATATAAGAGGAAAAAAATCATTGTATCTTATATATATATCGTGTATTTTTCGCATCAAAATGAACACTTTGTAATATATATACGTAGCGTTTATAAGACACACCGCGCGAGCGAGCGAGCGATAAGATCTCGTGTCGAAAAATCCGCTTGATATCTTTTTCAGATTAGGTTAATTGTTCGCGTTTGGAAAAAAAATCATGATGATGATGATGGAAGAAAAAGTGAAGAACGGCAAGAGAGCTGTTTACCTCGAGCAAACGGCATTCTCTTATTTTTTGTGCGCGACTCTCATCTCGGATATGGAATACGAGCTGCGCGTGTGGAGTGATTTTTTTTGATAAAGGGTATTAGGAAAATCTTTCGTGTTCTAGAACAGTCTCTTTCTACTCTGTATTCCTTATATAATATAGAAGGTAAAATATGGTTTTGACATAACGGCCGTAAATTTTAAATCTTTAATAATTTGCGCGATATTATGTAGATGAAGAAAAAGCTCGAAAAACAGAACGACCGCATACGTATATTGTATAATTAAACGAAAGTTAATCTCCGGCTTGCTTCGGGCGTGTTTGCACGTACACACATATATCCACGTCGTTATCAGCTCTGCAGACACCACGAGGATGACGATCCCACGCGCTGTCGTCGCGTAAAAATTTTGAGCTTGCGCGACGAGAGACGATTCTTTATAACTCGCTGTAAGTTCAAACTACATCGCGTTCTTATGTGCACAGATATAATGTATGTGTATGTATTGCGGGATTACGAGAAACGACATATTTTTGTATAAATGAATGAAAATAAAACGAGAAGATGAAGATTGTATAATACAAGCCGCGCGGAAGCTATATATATACGACGAAGAAGCATCACAGCATATATATATATATATATATATATATATATATATATATATATATATATATATATATATAGGCTTTTATGGAGGTTCCTTTTCCAACCGCACTTATAAACAATATTTATTTTACAACCTGGGGTGTATAATGATGCCCCTATCTCTCTCTTTCCGTCGTTTTCCGCGGAAGCACGTAGACGAGAGGATGAGGAGGTCAGGTCAGAGGAAAGTTCGCAGCGGCGGGCTTTATGATGGCCGGAAAAAAAACGAGAAAAGGGAGAGGAGGAAAGTGTCCGCTGCCGCGCATGTTTGCACTTATTGCGGAGTGTAACGGGGGTTAGTGCTGCTGCTGGCCGACAAACTTAACAGGGGCCCGCACTTTCGGAATTTTTATGGCCCTGCAATATAAGGAGCTAAATACACTTCATTTCCACGACAAAGCCAGGAAAAAGCTCCTCGATAATCCTTCGCGCGTTTACCGTTTACCTATATATATACATTATCCGCTCGAAGAGCTTTCGCTCTCTCGGCTTCGAGATGCAGTTCGGAGATTAGACTTTTTTTTTCTTCTCTACGACTCTCTGTTTGTAGTTTGAATTAACATTTTTTTCCCTCTGCGTCTTAGCGTGAAAGTTGCAATGAGATAGAGAAAGAGAGAGAGAGAGAGAGAGAAATCTCGGCGATTTGTCAGTGTCGATAATTATAAATCAAGCGGGAAAATCTGATCGAGAGAAAGATTTATCAGTGTATAAACACAAAGCATAGACATTATCATCAGATAATAAAGAATTTACAGTTGCCATAAAAAGTACACTCTAAAGTTCTCCCCGATAAAAATCACAGTCATCGGCCAGCGATATTCGATCGATATATGTACACGCGATCTTTTTGCGTTCTATTGTGTATACGCGTCGCATTATCGAGAAAGAACGCGGTATATCGCATCCACTTTATGCCTCAATAAACCCAGCGAAAATTAAAAAGAAAAAAAGATTAAGAAGCACGGACGATAATGAGCGTACTCTAATTAAGTCGAAAGACAGACATCGCGCATTCGCTCGCGGCGCTCTCACGAAGCTTTTTTACACACATATATACATATTAACGTGCAGAGCGGCGAAAGGAAAGGATAATCCCACGCGCGAGTATAATGTGAGCGCGACGCTCGTCGGCCATTGGCGGGAAATCGAGGCGTCCTCCAGGCTCCGCCTAGTGCGTGTGTGCAGCTGCTGCTGCGCGGGACGAGCGGAGAGGGAAGGAAAGTTGCCGCGAGAAAGGATTGCGAAGAAAAAAATTACAGCGACCCGCGGGCATTTGACTGGCTAAGAAGCCTGATCAAGATGGATGCCGAATGACTTTTTTCTTCTTATTATTGTGTAGACATCTTTGCCTCGCGTATTGAGCTCTGCTCTTTCTACCTCGGCCGATGAGCGAAATGTATATAGAGAGGCTACATAGTTTTTGGAGAGATTTTTTAAAAATTTAAGGAAACCGGTATGTACTCGCGATTTTATAGTTGGATTTTTCATTTATATACTTTATTAAGTACACTCGCTGTACGAGAGGCTTGGACGCATCGAACAAATAAATTGTGCATAATTGTGTACACATATCACCGAGCGATAATTTTTATAACGTTCGAATTACCGTTGCTGGCGCCATCTACCGGACGGATAGCTCCGAATGTTTCTCATAGAAATGCAAAGTGTCGCCATCTATACAAGAATATACCTCGTTTACACGCATCCGATAAGAAAGGAATTATAATCGTAGACAAATATTTTTATTGCAGAGTAAGTCGATAAGGTAGATACCTCACGACAGATTCGAATTTCGAATGCGGCGGTGAAAGTACACTGAGAGAAAAAGTATGGACTGGTTGCTGGTGAGTCCCCCTTGGAGTAAACCCTGCGCGAGCGGTCTGGAATAGTTCCAGGTGCTGCCGCATATAATGCAGTAGCGCCACGGAAAATTTCCTGTGACGAGTCCCAGCAATATTTCCAAGAGCCATCCGCAATTATCGGGGCAGGCTCATGGAATAATTGCGGGCGCTCGTCTGCAATATTCATTCGACAATATAATAAACTCCTATGGTTTGAGGTTAAACAAGGTAATGAATATATAAAAAAACTGTACATATTGCGCATCGAATTTATTATTTCACAAGTCGTATCTAGTAACTACAATTTCTAAATTATTTTTTTTTACATAAGTACAAGGCGGAATTAATGGAATGTGAGAAATATTTATAAGTGTAATTGAATCGGTATTTTAAAATATGTCGAAATTCTTGGCAAAATGTTTTCTAAAAATACAGTATTCGTTACAGGTTTCGATAGTAATGGAATTCAATTTGGTATACTTAAAAATATATATAATTATAAAAATGAAATTTTCTTCCTCACAAAAAACCTTTACAAATTTGGTTTTAATGATTTTTTCCATGCATATGATGTACATAGCGATACTGATTCAATTACACTTATAAATATTTCTCACATTCCATTAATTCCGCCTTGTACTTATGTAAAAAAAAATAATTTAGAAATTGTAGTTACTAGATACGACTTGTGAAATAATAAATTCGATGCGCAATATGTACAGTTTTTTTATATATTCATTACCTTGTTTAACCTCAAACCATAGGAGTTTATTATATTGTCGAATGAATATTGCAGACGAGCGCCCGCAATTATTCCATGAGCCTGCCCCGATAATTGCGGATGGCTCTTGGAAATATTGCTGGGACTCGTCACAGGAAATTTTCCGTGGCGCTACTGCATTATATGCGGCAGCACCTGGAACTATTCCAGACCGCTCGCGCAGGGTTTACTCCAAGGGGGACTCACCAGCAACCAGTCCATACTTTTTCTCTCAGTGTATTAAGTACTAAAAAATAAATGCAAAATTCGATTCGATCATTTTGCCGGTTTTCTCGATGCGTACATAACCGGACGTAAAAATCGGTAAATTATAGTTCTGTGTGATCGAAAAAAAAAATATCGCATTAGCTCCTTACGACTTATTTTACGCAACTTTCTACAGAAAATAACGTTAAATCGTAAAGCGCACAAATCAGACTGGCATAAAACAGTAAAGTATAGCAACACCGCGTATAAGGAAAGCTAAAGCTCAAAACGAGTCGTGCATACACAGCGCGCAGATAAGGCTGACGAATGAAATAACGCGACATGTATAGCGCGCGAGTAAGCAGTTCAAGCGCGAGGAGCCTAACTCACACGAGTTAATGGGCAGAACCGCGTGCTTATACTCGGTACGTGTTTTTAGTCGCGAGCGCGCATTCGAACGCTGCAGGATCGACAAGTTTGTATCTGGCGAGCGATCGCTGCGTCGGAAGCTTTGTTGTGGTGGTGGTGGGCAGAAGAACGCGCAGCAGTAGCCCCAGGCGCTGCATATATTCCCTAAATAAATTGTCAAAGACGGATCGGGAGAGAGAGAGCAACTTCGCTGAGAGCCGATGGCATGGCTCGACGCCGATAACTCAACTATCTGCGCCGACTGCTATCGATTCTTCGCTCTTACGCAGTCTTGTTCGTTGGACGTAAGTTTCTGTGCCGTTTTTCCTAGATGTGTGTATTTTTTTTTCAATTCCGAGTTTATCTAATAGGTTTGCTTGGAGACATATGTCGTTGTTTGAGTAACTTGCTGTTGGCTGAAGTGAAAAATTTTTAATCAGTAGGCTACTTGTACACTTTTTTGGATATCGAAGCGTGTTTTACATACGTAGGCCAGTTTAAATATAATCTTGTGACATTTAAAGAGTGATTTGCATCATTTCATTATTATATGATCGATATAACGGATCGGTTTATAGTCGCTATCGATATGATATTTTTAATTGATTTTCATTTTTATTGCATCCGTAAATAGAAAATAATAATGCTAAACATTTAATGCAGGTGTGAAATAAAAATGACATCAAAGGGGATATTGAGTATTACCGAAGTTAACGCATTGCCAGCAGAAAATTTCGAATGGCTGTTTGTAAATGTGATAGAACACTGCCCTGAAGCTGCTTCAATTATTGCTACAAAACGACCATTTTTTTCGACCGAGGATCTCAAGAAGGCTTTTGACGATTATTTGGAAAAATTAGATACTAATGGTAAACTTGATTTTGTGCTAATAAGCTTGTGCGTAAAAAATATATTCGAAATTGATTCTTCAAAATTTCATTCACAACAGAGAAGGAGTTAGTTCTTCTAAAACATCCAGATTTGGCTGGAAAATTAGCAGAAGAGGAAAAACTCACTAATGAGTCTCAAAATGAACAAAAAATCGCCGGCCTTGATACAATGACGAAAGATGAAAGGCAAACACTCAGCAATAATAATTATCTGTAAGTGTTAACAATTTCAAATCATATACAATATAGCGTTTCACGAATACTTATCATTTTCCCCAGCTACAAGGAAAAATTTCGTTTTCCATTCGTAATTTGTGCAAGGCAAAATAAAGTTCAGTCTATACTATCCGGATTGGAAGCAAGATTGAATAATAACAGAGAAACAGAACTAAAGACTGGAATAGATGAAGTGAAAAAAATTTGCAGAGTGCGAATAGATGATCTAGTGTGGCCAGATTTACGATTTTAGACTAAAATTTTTTATAAAAGTTAACGAGTTACATTGTTTATATAAATTTTATACGCAAGAGATTTATTAAAAGACCTTATAAGTACAAAACAAACTGTTGGCTTTAAATAATTATTATAATTATTATTTGAAAGTAAACCTTAAAGGATGCCCAAACTCTTCTCTACAACGGCGTGAGGTTGTCCCATTTGTTCTCTGAATTCTGCTGTATTCAATATATCTTCAAAACTGAAAATAAAATTAGGATGTGTTTACTCGATCCATGTATATAAGGTGTTGATTCTAAGAGGTTTACAAAATTTACCCAATATGATCATCACGTCCCAGGATGACGTCCCTCATAAGATTTGAAGAAGGCAAGAAGGGTAACCTGCCAATCTTCTCAGTTGACTTGACTTCCATTGCTAAACGCATAGGGGCATGCAATCCCTGTGTGTTGCGTAGCATGAGCATTTCCATACGTTCGTGGTTTTTGTTATACTATAACATAGTTTTATCATTGTCAATCAATTTATTATATTATTCATTTTTATAAGTTAGGATCACTAGTTTCCTTACATTCAATTCTGATGCTTCCAATGGATGAGAAAAGCCTACGTGTTTCCTAGTTGCTCCCAACCTTGAAAAATAGTTGCTTGTAATGCAGATTTTACATTTAGATAGAAAAAAAAATTTCTTTAGTTACCCGGCAACCATGGGACTTTGAATTCCATACTGTCCAGTGCTGGAATTAGATTCATCGAGACCCATAGGTCCTGTCTTTAAAGCTGAGAATCCAAAACTCTGAAAAACATTATACCACAAATACCATCTACATCAAAGACTTTCCAATTACAGAATATAGAGTATTCAACTAAATGCAATAGTTATTAAAAACCAACAAACTTATTGGAATAATTAATAACTGATTGAAGTCTAATAACCTCAAAATTAAATATGTATCTAAATCCTTCTAGAGGATACGCATGAGTAGTACAAAATTATATTTGATACACGACTACTTTAAAGGTCGCATAAACTTACCATTTTGGCTAAAAGAATGAATTTTCTTACTAAATTTACTAAGTTGTTTAGTCACCGCTTGACACTTGCTTCTGAATAGGCGCTAAGCGGGCTGTATAATATATCTATATATACGGAAGCAAATCACCGGCAAACGTGATATCTGTTTTATCGACCGGAACCATAAGTATACCTATATATAATTGTATTTTATAATAGTCAATTTTTGTGCGAAATTCAAATTTCGTAATGACGTTTTGGATCAAATTAAAATTAGTTTGCTTATTTGAAAAATTATTAAACGACTACTAATTTATTTAATTATAAACAAGATCGTAAACAATTATTTCAGTGGATATATCATGTAGTAGAGAATAATATTAGGCGTGTTGTATACAGCGCAATTTATTATATATAACACATGTTTGATAAACATGGAATCTCGCAAGTATCTACTCATTTCAAATACGCGCAGATACAACACAGTTACAGTACGCTGATATTAAACAATTATGGTATCGAACAGCGAAATGCCGCCTAATTAAGTTTTTATCGATAAAACAAATCACGCGCAGTCGCGTTGAACGTCTCGAGAACGTGTGCGATGACGATGATGTTGAGTTGCTTCTGTTTTCAAAGCTCGCGTATTTATAAATTGTTGTTTATTGTTGTCGAGTATTTAAAAAAAGGTTATAAATGCGCGGATAAAAATTTATCATACCACAAGATGGCAGATCCCATGCGTAGAAAAAGTACCGTACGCGAAGCTCTCATCAGCACTGATTTACTTTTGAAACAGCGCGCGATTGTAAGCAGATATAATTTTATTTTTTATACGATCGTAAATTATCATATTATTGTGCTTCTTGTGAAAGGTTGGAAAATTAAGGGGCAGATATCTATTTCGTGCAGCCGTTAGACTCGTTATCGAATACAAAGAGTGGATTGGTAACGACGATTCGGAAAATATCGGCGACGACGTCACGGTTAACGTGAAACTGGCGCAACGGAAAAAGTCACCCGAACAAGAAGATCTCACCGTCAAAGTAGGAAAAAACAATATTTCAATCACGTACAAAATTATATGGTTGTTTTTTTTATTCATCGATCTATCTAAATAAATATATAGGACCGTTCGATACTTCTCATTTCGCCGCACAAACGATCTAGAGACGACGTCGCCTACATAGAGTACCTCGTAAAAGAAATCAAAGCCTTTAAAAGGTACCCAGAAGACGTTCGAGAGTCTTTGACCTCGGAAATTGCTTATCAGTTCGTTCCTGCAGGCAGAACAATAATTCGACAGAATCACAAAGCGCGACTGCTTTACTATGTTGTCAGCGGTCAGCTTCAAATTTTTAGAGACGTCAAGGACGATATTACGGGTATGGTTATTTTTAGCTCATTTTTTTAAGTCTCTATATCGAATACGAACATGTGCTTTTTATAGAAGAAGTCAAGCAAATTGACGCAGGAACGTTGAAACCCGGAGACATGTTTGGGGAAATCGCTCTACTACATCAAGTTTCTCGAACGGCTACTGTAGTGAGCAAAAGTGCTAAGTTTATTTAATTTTACGATCACAGTCAGTCACGCGAACTGTGCAACACTTTGACATATATACTAGAATACTTTTTCAAGATTTTTCTGTTATTTCAGCTTCCGTCGACTTGTTACTCATCACGAGAAAGGTGTTTAACATATGCTTGAGAAATTTGCTCTTGGAAGAATGGGATATACTACGCGACGCTTTGGTGAACTTCAATTATTTTAAAGGCTGGTCCGAAGAAACTATGCGCGAATGTTGTATTCTAAGTAAAATTGTCAATTTCAATCCCAACGAAGTAATTCAATTTTATTTTATCATAAGAAGAAAGATTGATATACTTGTTCCTATGAGTATAATACTTAACAATTTTGCAAGATTCTACTCGGAGACGGAAAAGGAATGATTCACTACGTTTATTTTCTTCTAAACGGAGAATGTAGACTTGTGGAGCATATGTTGGTTGAGAAGAAAGAGGTCGGTAAACACGTGAAGTACAAGTTGTACGACTCGCAACAAAAGGACAGAAACCCTCGACAGAGAGTAGGGAGAAGTAAAAAACTCGAGCTTCCCGATGACGAATTGCCTACGATAATAATGGAAAGCGCGTCGCAAGTGATTATTTCCAGTTTCAAAATTTAATAACTAATATGTAGGTATAGCGTAGTAAATGGATTTTTTTGCGTAGAATGGAAGTATGGCTAATATCACTGCAAAGGAGCAGTCTTCTTCTCCTGCCGATTATATAAAGCTTATATCATCGAAAAAGTCCAATACCAACATCGCTATCGAACGCATCAGTGTCATTACCGTCACTCTTCAAGACGTTGTGAGTATGAACTAGATGCGATTATTGAATATATTATTCTCCTTTGTAATGCCTTAAATTCAGATAAATCAATGGCACGAGGTAACTGACGTAGTGGAAATGTTGATGAGGCAACCGTCTACAACGAATTTGAAAAATTATCCGGAAAATGTGCAAACTGTTTTCATGCAAATTTGCACTTTCTATAGAGGAGCATGTTTTGGTTTAGGTGAGGTCTACTATAGAGACCAATATTTAGTTCATACTCAATGGGGCATAATATAATTTTTGCCTTTCGTATAGGCGAACAAATGAAAAATCGCAGAGTCGTGTCTATCACGCCCTCGAGATGTTTATTGATCCCCCGTTATTGGTTGACGCAACACAATCGAGCCAATATTTGGGAGAGAGTTAAACAGTTTATGAACTCTGTATTTCCCGACAATAAACAGTTACTCGATAAATACGTGGAGAACAAAATGTGAGTATACCACATAGTTATGTGAGAAATTATTATTATACATAAAATAAAATTTGAATTTTAGGTGGGCTAAGCATAAAAAGGAATACGCAAAGAACATCGTTGAGTGCGGTAGGAACATTCCAAACGATACCAAAGTATGCGATGTACCTTATTCAATAAGGATTAATGAAAATATTATTGATGAATAAATTTATAAATTTTACGAAGATAATAATATTTTATTTGAGAATATACCTTCTCATGATTATTCGACAAAGTATAAACGGATGTATGTACATATTATATGCTGCTGGGTATACAAACATTTTACAAAAAAAACGCACACTAATTCGTTATGTTATTGTTATTCTCAATTCAAATTGAAAAATAAAATAATCATGCTTTTTAAACACAACTGCTCTGCTTCTTAGCGAGTATTAATATTTTTAAAAACAAAATACAAGACGATTTGCAGTCTTTAATTAAACGTGTTGTAAAATGCATGTTTATTTTGTATAATAATTAAGTTTACTCATTGACACGAATCATTCGTTGCACGTATTCAATCACAAAGTTAAAATGGTAACTAATATATACAAAACTCACGTTACAATATGGATTATACGTATAACTGTAAAAGTTTTTTAATTCTACGCATCAGAATGATTAACGATTATTATATAAAAAAATGTGTCATGACGGAATGGCACTTACATATTAAAATGAATTTCAAACATTATACGAGACTTTACTTTAAGTATCCTGTTGCATACATACTAACATAGTTTATTTTAATCATATACATAGATCATCCTAAAATTACGCACACGATTATTTGCATCTCTGTGCAAACCATTCATTTATACGCCTAAGTATAAAAAAAAATTTGTTCACATCGACCATTCACGACAGTGCAGTCTTATGAAAACTGTATAATATAGAGTCACGAGATCAGATCAAATTCCGAGATAACACTCAAAGTATATTCTGATGATCTGATTTATTGGCTTCTACGAAAATGTAACTCGGGTTCATAAAACTGTCGGGCACATCTTTTTTCTGCTTCGGCATATTCACGTAATTATCCTGTGTCCTTATGATCAGAGCCGGTTTGTCGGTGTCATCGACACTCCTCCAATTCGTCGCTTTCTCGTTCGAGCCTTCGACTTTCACGTCAACCAGCTCCAAAGTCTTCGGAGTGTTGCAGTAACCCGAGTCTCTATCGGTGGATCGTCTGCCACTGCGTTCCCTTTCCTTCTTCTTTTCGGCTTCTCGCTGTCGCATAAACTCTTCTCGTTTCTTGTGAACGTCGATGGGTTTGAGATAGTTGTCCTCGTCCTGTTCTGGCTCCTCCTTGGTTTTCTTCAGCATAGGGGCGTCTTCGCCGTCGGAGTGCGTCGCATTGGCTGAAAACGAAAAATCTATTACTGATCCCGAAATCGTTAAGGTTCGATAACGATTTATCTAACTCGAAGGTATCATTACCGATACTGGTTGGTGGAGAATTGGGGAACTGGAAGCGCGAATCGTCCTGTGTTACCGAGTTCGGACGAGGACTGAAAATTCCAGATTCGTCGAGTGGACTGTTCATGCTGAGATAAGCAGAGTCTGTGGGTTGAGGTGGACCGTTGACATACTCGTGCTGGGGTGAGGCGAGTATCGCGTGATCCGGTGCCGACATCATTGTCAGATAGTCGTCTTTACCCTCTAAGTCTGCTGTGTTCATGTCGAGGTACGGGGTGTTCAGGTCAACGTAGTGCTGCATTAAAATGGACGAATGACGCAATCAATTAGTTGCATTGAAAAATGATATTAAAAAAACCTTATACGCATCGTATATACGTACCATCCTCACGCCTTCTTCCAAAAGTTCACCGATATTTTCGACTAGCTCCGTAAACGACGGCCTCAAAGTTGGCTTAGCCTTCCAACACTTGAGCATCGTGTCATATCTGAAAAAACCCAATAAGCCGAACTTAGATTAGTCAATTAATGATTTCACTTGATCGGTGCGAATATATGCAGAATAATCGTTTACATGTCTTTAGTCGCATATTTAGGCTGTTCCATTCTATATCCCTCGGTGAGCTTCTGATACTGTTTCTCAGCTTGCATACCGGGGTAAGGGGTTTCAGCCAGAGTGAAAAACTCCCAGAGCACAATACCGAACGACCAGATGTCCGACTGGGTAGAGAATATACGATCCCTGATCGACTCGATGGCCATCCACTTGATCGGCACAGGTCCGTCACCCTTTTTCTTATAATTATCGTCTTTGTACATGGTCTTCGCTAGGCCAAAGTCGCAAATCTTCACGACGTTGTTCTCCGCGAGCAGAATATTTCGCGCTGCCAAGTCTCCGTGCAGCACCTGTATGTTGGACAAAAAAATTTGCCCGATAAGTTCAATCGATTCCATATTACGTCGAATGCCTGATATATATCAAAATTTGATATTCCACCTTTCTCTGGCAAAGATACTCCATACCGCGGGCAACTTGAAATGCCCAAGAGAGCAGGTCCTGGGTACAAATGGGTTTAAGATTCCTGTCCTTGTAGTCTCCTCTGTAATTCGATCGCCAACCCGGCTGCGAGCCGTTACTGTTCATGGCATCGGGTATACCGGTAACGTCCTGGGTGTCCGTGCAGTAGACGACAGTCTCGGTACCGGGCGTACTATTGCCCGATGCTGCGCTGAGACTACGGGAAAACGACAATGCCGCGTATTTTACCCTGTTCGGTGACAGAAAAGAAAACAGGAGGCGAGATGTTAGCAGCAGGCACACCACCATGCGTGTTTGGCTTGTTTTTTTTAATATTGATTTAACCCATTTCTTTCGCGCGCTTCGGATTTTTGCGCGGTATGTAAGCAGCTTTTATTAGAATTTAATATGCAGCTCTTAGAGTCTCGATCTTTATATTTAATTGATTAATAATTATTAGTCTTTAGTTGGAAATCATTGAAAATTTTGTTAATCACAAGAGAGGAGGTTCACGTTTAAAACACTTAATTATCGAATTAGTTTGTAAAAACACAGGATTATCACATTTTCCAGTAATATATCGTTATACGTTCATTATATAGAGAGACATAAAAGATTCAAACCTATTGTTACTGCCAACACTGGTAGATCTCATCAGTAACTCTCTGCCGATATTAGGATCAATTTGTCCGGTAACCGGATCTATTTGATTGATGAAATCGCTTCTATGCCGTAATAAATAGTTGTGCAGATTTCCATATCGGCAATATTCCACGATCACCAAAAGCTCTCCTATACAACGAAAGTATAAATATGCGATTAAAAAATGGCTAACAAGACGGATGAATTTTTCGAAATCGGTTATAAAAACTCACGTTTGGCAATGTTATTGGTACACGCTCCCAGAAGATTGACAACGTTCAAGTGTTTTCCAAGGTGCACCATGATTTTCAATTCACTCGCCAAAGCACGCATGTAAGCTGGCTCTGCATTCCTTCGGACCATCTTTACGGCGACGGTCGTTAACGATTCATCGGCAACGATGCCACGTGCTTCGGCTTTCATTACTACACCAAAAGCTCCGCAACCCAGTTGTTTTCCTATATATTACCCAAGATGTAAAAGTATAATCCCGCATTGAGAAGGGAAATTATATTGGAAGATGAAACATTATAGTTTACCTAGTTTCAACTTTTCCCTAGGAAACTCCCATTTCTTGTCGTAAGGAAGAAGCTCAGCTTGATCGTCTACAGTCAATTCTGGATTAATGCAGTCTAGCGCACCTTCCTCGAAGTGCATCAAACCTGCTACGAATTGCTTTCTCATCGACTAATAAACAACGATAATAATGACAAATCAAGTTAGTAGCGTTCGTTTAATTCAGCAAATTATCGTACTCGAATATTTGATATTTTACCCTCTCACGGCGTATTTTAATGCAGAAGTAGATCGACAACACGACAACAATTATCACTAATACAACTATCGATAGAATCCAAATCATAGATACTTCGCTTCCTGGAATAATTTTTTATGTTTATCATAATGCACTATAGCATTTTCAAAGGAAATGATATGAAAACGCATACCTTTGACTAGAATCTTTTGGAACTGAGTTTCTTTGCCGATCCGATTCTCAGCGACGCATGAATATTTTCCACTATCCTTTTCCATTAAAAATCGGATCACGAGCTCGGATTCAGAAACAAGAGAGAATTGCTCTTCGTTGAATTTCAACGGTTCATCGTCCTGTAAAATATAATTCACTATTTATCTTTGCTAATTACATTGGTATATTCGAATTCGAGTTTTGCCTTATCGTTACCTTATACCAAGTGATGTGGGGTTTCGGCATTCCTCCAGCGCGACAAATTAAGTGAAGATTATTGTAAGCTTCTCTACCCGCTATCGTTACTTCGGATCCATTCATATTCACGTAGGTAAAATAGGGAGCTTCCGGCTCTATTAGATGTGAACAAATTGACAATCAATACAAAAATGTTGCTATCTAATTATCAGTCAGAAGCTTATATATATATATTAATTACCATTGACGAGAAGTTCATAACGAATAGTGTCTGAAGGACTGGAAGGATTGTCAGAGGAAAATGCTCTACAATAATACTGTCCTTCGTCTTTCTTTTGTACATTATTGATGCTTAGAATAGTGCGATGAGTGAAACCAGTTTCTGCGAATTTGATTTCCATGCGTTCTGAAATGTTTAGAAAAAAAATCGTTACTGTTTTTAAAATAAAACACCGCAAAATAATGGCATATCGAGCTAACCCGATTCTTGCAGTAATTCTTCGTTAGCATTCAACCATTCAACACTTGTGAAATTGTAGATTGAAGCCGCGCACGTCACAACGATGTCGTCGCCGACTGTTATTTTCTCTTCGGGTTCTATGATTCCAAGAGCAGTATCCGGTACTCCATCTAGAGCGTGAAAACTTATTCTTAAAATGATTCAGAAATTTTGTTATCTCTCTTCTCTTCTTTTTTTTCACATTTAAAAATATACTTGCCTGACACAAGAACATTCTGCTCAGACGAGTCACAGCCCAGTCTGTTACACGCTGTACATTTTATTCGACCCGACATCTCGATGTTTACTTCCGCTTCCCCAGTTATTGTACTTCCGGATTCCTCGAGTATTCTGACATCCTTTGATTTTAAAATGAAAAATGTTGTAAAATATGATCACGTGCATTTCATAATGAATTACTCACCTCTAATTCAACTCTCTCGCAACCTTCCTCTGACGGTAAATTTGGACATTTAAAATACGCCCACGACATGTTTGATGAAGGGTTGCCTACGGCTTTGCAGCCGAATGAGGCTCTTTCATTTAAAATGTAGTAGTGCTCGACGGGTCGCAATATTGCTAAAGGTCTCGCTACGAACAATCAAATGGATTTCGTGAGTCAAACACTTGGAAATTAACCGCGAGATTCAAATAAATATTTCACTTCTCGAATAAATACCTAAAACCTCGAGAGTAAAATTCAAATGTTCTTCCTTATCGTCGTTGAAGGCTTGAAGAATGTACGTTCCCATATCTCTGATTTCTACGCTTTGAATTTTCAAAGTCGTCGATGAATTTTTATTTTCCACAATGATCCTGTTGTTCGACAGTATTTCTTTGCCGTCCGGACTCAACCTTCGAAGATTCAAGTAACATTTCATCAACTGATTATAATACGTGTAACGATATTTTTTTAAATCATATTTTTAAATACCACATAATCGATGGAGTCGGGTATCCCTTAACTTCGGCCGAAAACGTTACGGGCTTGAAAGCATTGATAACGTAATGTCTATCCTTGTCATGCGACGTTAAATTTATGTACTTTATGCTCGGATCTGAAAAAGACATTTCTAGTTTTATCCGCACACCTCGTTCACAAAAATTGTGAAGCAGCGAATGAAGATGCGATTGTCTTACCGTGTACGCGAATGTAAGTACTCGTACTTTTCATATCAGTCAGTGATTTTACTTTGCAAACGTATTCACCCTCGTCATCATAGGTCACGTTCTCTTCAACGAGCTCAGAAGTTACCAATTGGGTATTCGCTTCGATCCTTTTTCTCACCGGAGGTCGGATTGTTCTGGAGCTCTGTAAAGTCATGGATTTTTATCATCAAGTTTTGTCGCGATTAGAGCGGAATTATATCGTATAATATGCTAAATAATTTTACCGAATTTCGAGGCGTTGTCCAGTAGAAACCGAAATTGTTATCGATTCCAATACTAACAGTACATTTGACGTGCAAACTTGAGCCTTTGGTCACATACTCCAAACCGTCTTTCAATATTACAGGTGTTTTCAAAGTTGATTTTTGTATCAGTTTTACTAAAAACGTCATTGTTTCCAGCGTGTCGTTGTGTTCTATTTCACAAGTGTAAGTATTACTATCTAAAGCGGATAAATTCTCCATCCTAAAGCCAATCCTCGGATCGAAAGATAAATTTTCACTGAGTTCCAGCTCTTCTTCGGTCTGTACATATACGTGTATTATTAGGGTTGTATCGATCAAAATATAGAGTTTTAGGTACAAACAAGGGATTAAAAATTAACCTCCGATTTCAGCTGCACATGCAGCTCCTTCGATGTTGGTCGACACGGTAAAATGATCGTGTCCCCAACTGAGCCAAAGAGGGACTGGTATCCAATATTTCCCACGAACAGATGCTCATCGGCTAAAGTCATGATATAAACAATACGACAATTACCACAAGCTTACATAAAAATTCAAATTTTTTTCTCTGCAAATCTCGATAGACTTACATCGAACGTAAACGTATAGCCAGCTGGCATTGGGATCATCGTAATTTTTGTTTTCATAGTCCGCTTTACCATTGCTGCACCCGTAGTACCCGGTGTCACCGAAAACCACACTATTGCGTGTAAATTTAAGTTTCTTACTGCCGTTGCCCAGATCTTCATAAGTTATATTGTGCGGAGAGGTCTCGATCTTTGAAAGGAATATTCGGCAAACGTTAACAGATCTCGTATAAATCTATAATGGTATATTTTTCAATCTTACATTAGTGAGCCTGTCATCTTCGGGATAATGAGGCTCGATATCCTCGATACTAGTGCACGTTATTTCCAATTTGTCTCCCTCGTTCAATTTTAACTCTGGCACGTTTGGATTGATGAGCGGCTTGTATCCTTGACAGTCTACGGTAGAAAGAAAAATTCAAACGTGCACTTCATATATTCACTCGGTTCGCGAATTCAGTTGGAATACATAAAAATGACGCGTTTATATATAAAAAAAAAAAAAAAAAAAAATCCCAGCCACAATGTCCTCCGGATGATATGGGTTTATCCGCGTCAAGGCTTACACGCGAAAGCGTCTCTCGTTGTGTGCAGAGTATATACATACATATATCTGTGCCTCGCAGTGAGCCGCACGAGCATCAGTTTGGAGAGGAAGTCCTTTCTTTCCTCTGGCGATAGCATTCGAACATTATCGCCACAACTGCGTGCACTACACGCGCGTGTGTAAGACACCAGCGAAGAATTGAGAAAAAATGAACTATGTTATATCCGCGAGCTGTTCCGAGCTATTCATGAATATTAATTTGCAACAGTTACATGCTTTAAGAATTTCAAAAAAGAATTGTGCAGTCTCTATTGAAATTACTTTCTATAATAATTTTCGCATGAATCGGCAGCTATGTGGGTGTGAAGTACAAATATAGCAAGTGTATATTATATTCGTTCTCAGAGCACAGAGAAATGCAAAAGGTTTGAAAGAAGCATTGACGTTCGAAGAGTTTCGGGAAACCCGGTAGTATTATCGCGACAGTGTTTGCGAACGGAATATACACTTATGTAGTGGGAAGGGTTACGAGCCAATTGCCGACAGATGTTCGACTACGCACTGTATAGATAAATGCGACCCGCCTCGTCTTGGCCCAAGTCGTCACATCTGCGGAAACGACCAAAATGATGTCTTGTGCGCTGTGAGAGATGTACGCATTTTGCTTATCTGTACCTTTCGGATGCTGCGCTGATAGAAACGTTATAAACACAAAAACATCACACAATAAGGCGTTTCTCCGATAAAACTGACTCTTCTCTATCAAGTCCCTCGTTATTTTCGTTAGCTTATCGTACATTTCGGCGTACGCATGTCTAATTTTATTTTCTTTCAATTATATATGTTGTGACTATTTCGGACGTGATGGACCTTCAAAATTACGAAATATTACTCGCTCGAACGGCTCCTGCAATTGCTGCGATACATCAGAATTAAACTGATTAACCAATTTCTTAACAATTACAGCGAGCGAGCAAGATTGGATAGAAACAGGCCAGTCGCGCCGAGAGCGAGCAAGTTATATTGTTTGTACGCGAATCCGACGTAATTGACCAACTGCTGAGAGATACGCAATTTATATGTAACGAACGCTTTTTATTAATATCATCGGCTAAAACTGATCGATGGGAATATGCGGTATCAGGCATACGAGGGGAAAAAATATTATATACGTAATATAAATATTATTACTGCAATTTGATATAATAAGCACGTTTCGCGATTTAAAATTGCACGTTGCGATACACACCGGTAACTTACTTATTGTCAATCAGTGTACTTAGAAAACCGATGACGACAAATCATCGGTTACTCATATATATGAATGAACGCGCGCATAGACATGGGAAATATCGAGAATTCCAAACACTTCGCTATATATATATATATATATATATATATATATATATATATATATATATATATATATATATATATATATGTATGTAAGTAGCGCATAAATTACGCTCGTCAAAGCATATATCCATAACTCAACGTTCTTATATACTTATAACAGACTGCGTCCATTTATACCACTTTACACGCAGCTGCAATCCCGTCGGTTATCAAAGTCAAATATTGAGCTCGCGCAACGCAGCGCGAATAGAATATATAGTCACAGACTTGTATCTACCTCTCATTCAAAATCTGATAAAGTATATCGATCGATCAAACTATATAATCGGCTTCGAGTGAAGCGTGTCTCTTTTATATACACAAATTGTATCATATAGGCGCAGCTTTGCGGAAAAGCCGTATAGAAAAATGCAGAAGAAGGATATCGTAACGGGGCAGTGCGCGCGAGTCGTCGAGTTTCGAAAGCATCGAGAGACGAGAAACCGGCGCAAAGTGTGTATTACGTCGACCAGGTGTATGAATCATGCTGAATTTATCTTTTCCAGCGCAGATTCCTCGATTCGATGTGTACTACGCGACTCGCGCGGCTCGATTACTCCACTTTGAAATCTAATTGCCGCTATACATATAGACGCGTAATAATAATAAATAATAATAATAATGCAGATGAGACTGGGCATAGGATATAACGATTATTCGTTGCACAATAGCTCGTGATCGCCGAGGACTGTCGCGCGCGTGCAATGCAAAAAGAAATCGGTATATATAATCGATTTTCGATCGTTCAAGGACGCATAATCCCGCGAGATGGAAACTACACATTCTGCATTTCGCTGCGCAAAGCGATTGGCAAAAGTATATCCGCGAGGCGCGAGAGTATATATATATAGTCAAGGTGTGTCCGCGACAACGATGAGTAAGTATAAGTTCGTATATAAAAGAGCGACGGCAGAGGAGATCGGCGCGTACGTAAACCGGTTTTTAAAGGGTCTTCGTGACGTTCATTCATAAAATAGCATCGGCGCTCGAGGCCGATGACGTCACTGGGCCCGATATACACCGCCTTCGCTGAATTCCACGGTGTAACGTGCCGACGCCATCAACGCAAGTATACATATTTCCTAGACGATCTCGAGCCACGAAAAAAAAGAGCATCAGCTGCACAAAGCGTCTCGCCTCAACAGGTGTCGTACAATGTGTCCACGTGACCCCGTTCTCTCTCTCTCCCTCTAAAACTCGATCGCCGAATGTGTACACACAACGCAGGAGATAATGAGCCGCGCGCTCGTATGCGCCTATAAAAACTCACCTGAGATAACAGCGACGAGCAGCAGCAGAGCCGCCGATGCGCTGCTCCCCGGCATCCTCGCGATTCCTCGACACTATATATATATATACAGCACACGTCAACTCATTAGCACTCGAGGTAACGACTCCGCATGTTATAACGTGCACTCGCGTACGCGATACGTGCAGACTGGCGCGCGATCGTCACTGGGAGAAAGCCGCGCACCTACTGAACCGAAGGTCTCGAGGAGAAGCGCGCGCGGAGCGACTGCGGACTTTGGAATGGCTCGCGCGAGTCTGCCGAGAGAGAGGAGGTGGAGTATAGACAGTACGCGCGTGTGTGGAGATTCCCACAGTTGTGTGTTGGCTCTCTATATACGCTTTCCGTGTATTTATCTAAGAAAAAGGATGTGCGCTATTTTATCTATCTACCCGATTTCCTTGTGCTCTTGTTTTTCGGACGAACGAATTCGGATTTTTCCTTTATTGGGCTATTGCCGGCTTGGATAGTGATGTTAGGTTTTTCTTTTTTAAGTGCGTTTGTTTACAGCGATCGGTATGCGTATATACGCACTTCCTGAATATAGAAGAGTTGGGTGAAATAACGCGGGCCGCAGCGAGACATATATACGAGTATTTTTAGAGCTGTAATATTCGTTTACAAATTTCTCGTAGACTCGCGGGGTATTCCCCCTTTTTCGCTTTCTATACAACGTTCGCGTCGACCGATCTGTAAACGATCGCTATTTCAAACGCGGCTAATGGTACAGTATACATATACATACATCACCAAATCGTTCTCGCGGAAACTTGTTCGGAAGAGGCTTATGCGCTCGACGGCGAAAGTGGGCGATCTATTAGTTGACAAGTCCGACGAGCTAATTGCGCGCGTTAATTATGCAGAGCGTGTGGTCGTCTATTCACGCACTGATGCAGTATTGAATTTATTTGTGACGATGATCGGTAACTCGGGAATTTTTTTGACGAGTTTGTTTTATCTTTTGAATATAATGCTTAGTTTTTATTTTTATATCCGCATAACGAACGGACTGCGATTAGGGAGGAAGTCCTTTCGTGATAAGTTTTATTATCGTGTCAACTATATGTTTACGCGCGTATAGCGATCGTAGCTCACCATATAGACGAGCATGAGTATATATATCACAAAATTCTCCGGGTTCCATGTGTATTAAAATATACTTGGGGCATACGCGTTTTATTTATTTCCAGGATCTCGCACGTGGGTGTGGTTCAAATAGAATGCACTCTCGCAAGATTATTGTTTCGTTATTGAAAATTTTATTTGAAACAAAAGATTCTCATGTTTGACTGATAGCATTATATACCATTCAATTTTGTTCCTTATATATAAGTACATCTGATTGTAGGTATTACGTGTGTCATGTGAAGGATACTTTCTAGTAAAAATTTCCTATAATTTATTGTTCGTCGTTTTCTTTCTTAATACCATTTCTTAAAGCAACAACGAAATCGAATTCGCAAGATAACGTTCACCAATAAGCGTTTAAAGGCTGTATTATACAATGAAATTCGCCGTTATAAATCAACTACTCTATATTATAATATCTTTGGTAACGCGATCACAATCGTTAAATCATTTTGAAAAACGGCATTTCTTTTATTACTAATTGAAAAAATGGCAAGAATCGTCGATGCGAGCTCAACAACGTTACGATCTGATCTAATCCAGCAAGAGACAAAATATTGCTTTGACTTAGTTTATACACGTCTAAAGATTGGCTTTATAAAGCTAACACTTTTTTTTACGCACTCGATTTTTAACTACGATCAGTCTGAAAATATTCGATCATAGTCTTCCTTTTCTATATATATACTCAATTATGGTACAAAGTCGTGATTATTACAGTACAATGTAAATAGGTATGTCTGTGTTGTGCTTTGTTCATCTCAACGTGGTCAAAGATCGGCATTGGGCATCCTTAATTCATTATTTTTACTTCTTATCGCGTATAAAAATGAAAAATATCGAGAAATAATCGTAACGAGAGCAACATGACTATCCAGTACTTGAAACGTTGAAAAACCGTGAAAGTTTTTGGTAAAAAAAATTAAGGACGCTCAACTATATTTAATATTTAGTCTATCACATTGTTGCTGGTAAAACTCTACAGATCAATCTTTAGACTAGTCATATTTTAGTGCTACCTTTTTTTAACAAAGCTGGGTATGTAAGATGAGTTGATGATTGAATAAATAAACAATTTAATAAAAAGAACATTTTGAAATGTCCCAACCAGTCGCAGTATACATGTGCGATCTAGGCCAATCTAAATATACGTATGCACTTAACATTATAGAGGAACTTTGTTAGAAAACAAATTCTAACAACTAAGTATAAGCAGTCTGCATTTTTAGCTAAAGTAATTGAATGGTGCAATCAATGTGCGCTTCACCGGAGAGAAAATCTGACAAAATAGTTTGATGAGTATCTATTTAAAATTGTTCGTACCTTAATTACAATATCTGTGGAAATAATCGCGAAATGCTATATGATACAAAATCAGTATATAGTAAGAACAATATTTTGTCAGATAAAAGCTCTCCCCATAACTGATTAATACATATTACAATGAAAGAAGCTGCCGCAATAATTTACGAAGTGTTGCTCTTTGAGTTCGGAAAATATCACGCAATTGCAAGGATTACTATAGGGAATTTCGCCTTGTGCACGCGCCAACGTCCATGACTATAAAATAATCGCGTCCTATGCATTAAGCATTTTATAATAAACAAACTATGTGAAACGTGAGGATTTGCTTGATTTTTATGAGTTGCAACGAATTACGGAGATAGCGCGAATAGCAGAGGCGAAATTTTTAATAAAGTGTATAAAGTGTGTGAAACATTATCGTACAAAAAGTTTGTTTCGCATAACAGCATCGTTCGTAATGGAAAAATGCATTTAACTGCAATGTCGAGTATTCCTATAAGTATCTTGTAGTTGGGTTTGTAAATCTCGAAATCACTATATAGCCAAGAAGCCCAAGGATTTTTTCACTCCGGAAGTCTCTGGCAACGATACGGCCCATTTTCTCAATCCAGTGAGCAGAACCGAGCTTGTTACGAGAATGGCGCCTCCAACCGAGTATCTGTTTGGTATTTCATTGAAAAAGAGTACCTGCCAGAAGAACGCAAAGACAATGTCCGCCGATCTGGCAATGGCTACCGGTCCAGCCTGTTCCATTTGCAATGCCAGAGTTAACAAGATTTGTCCTCCAAAACTGAACAGTGCCAAAGCGACTACCAACAATCTGGTGACATAAGTTTTAAATAATAATTTAACTACATGCTGTCTAGAAAGTAAAAAAATTGTATATACCTGTCGGTTCCACAGCGAGGTAAGCATAGAGCTCCAATGGCCCAAGTGACTAAGAGTGTTTGGACTAGTCCAAATGATCCGAAATTCGACATTATTACAGAAAAGTGCAGTCCTTTAAGTGCTCTCAGTAAAACGTATGCGTTGGCTCCAAATAGAGTAGCAGAGAAAGCTGCCACTGCGCTCCAGAGATCTGCATGTTCAGTTTCCACATGGTTGTCCGTTAAAGACACAACGGTGTGACCAAAAATGAGCGGTGGACGAGTGATAAGGACTACACCGATTAGTGTCAGGCAGACGGTTATAACATTGAAAAGTCCACAGGGTTCCTTGAGAAATATTCTTGCAAATATTGCTACAAATACTGGAACTGAGAACACTATCACAGATGCATCAGCCAGAGGCATGTGTCTAAATGCATAAAAGCTGAGCATAAGTCCCGTTGTACCGACAAAGCTTCTCAGAAGTAACATGAGGCGACGACCCTTTGGAAAAGGGTCATCTCCTTTATAAATCACTATTGGGATTGCTGGCAGTAGGACACCTACAAACCTAAAGGCAGCCAACTCCATTGGATTCACCTATCAAGGGAGCAATTGCCATGTTAATATTATCTGTATGTGAATGGCAATTTATCATTATAGTCTTACCTCCACCAATCCTTTGACAATAACACTACAGAGTGAGAAAAACAAAGAAGACAGAGTAGCTAAAACCAGACCAAGATATGGACACGATTTGCACTTTGGTGTGGAAAAATTATTTTTTCGAGCAGCATTTTGGCACTCCAAGTCACCGTCCACGAGGTGCTGTAATTCTACATGCTCCGGCATGTCTAAAAGGTAATAATTTTTAAAGAAAATTAAGAAAAATCCAATTGTCACTAAGTTATTAATGAAAAAAATTACTAACTGATAACCAAAAGACTATCTGAGTGAAGCCTTAAATGAAATAGAACGTTATCAAACGCTCGTTGGCAACGCTTATTTCTTAACAATCCTCCGCATGACAGCTATCGCGTGCGATATCCTTTTTGATAGTTTAACGAAAAGCTACTCTGCATCATCGGAGTCGTCTTCTCCTCCGCGCCCCGTCTGCTCTTTACCAATCGTCTAGACCTGGCCAACTTGACGATCGACCAAAATCAGCTGTGAGAATCGACTTTTGCTGCCATCTAGTGTTTAGTGCGACTGCGTATTAAAATAACAGAAAAAGAAGGTGCACACGGCACAGTACACACAGCGGACGCTAATATACAACGGTACATACGTCAATTCCTTCCAGTTTCATCGTAATATAGTCGGTAGTTTTTTCTTATTGATTGTTACCGTTTTTCATCAATTCTTGCATAATTATTTCTCAAGTTACGTTATTTTTTATGAAGCTTTATAGGAGGAGATGATAAGTAAATTGGATTTGGAAGTCTGGGACAATTGATAACATGACATCATCTGTAAGGTGAGTCATTATTGTTGTCTAAGCTTGAGATCTATACCCTGGTCATTATTTAAGTGATCCTGATCTAGAAAATTTACTTGAATATTATATTTTCTTATCCGTAAAATCTCTTCTGCAGGTAATGTGAAAGTGCGATTATGAAGCTTTTAGTCCTTTTTGTTTCGCTCAATGCCCTTGTGGCATTGAGCTTGGGCAGTGACATTACCAATGCAGTTTTCGGAAAAGAGCTGGACGGCATGCCAGCTGCATTCGGTGATTTTAATTCAGATGAATTAACCGACGTATTTGTCTTGAGCAAAGATGGTAGAACAGTTAAGATTATGCTGGCCTCGGTTGAAGAACCTCTTTTGCAGTCGAGAAATGACTTGAGCTGTGATTTTGAAGACAAAGTTAGCAGTGTTGTACCGGGTGATTTTGATGGTGATGTATTCATGGATGTAATGGTTACTACAGTCAGTAGTGCTGAAGCAACTCGTGGAGCTACTAATGTGCATATTTTGTGGGGAGACAACAATAAATTAAATTGTAATGGTTCACAAGCTAAAAATGCAATCATACAAATGCAGGGTCAACCATTAGCAATGGATTACAATCAGGACATGATCATTGATCTGTTTGGAACCGATATTAATGGTACAAGAACATTTTGGGTTTTCAATCCTAATAAAACAAAACCATCTCAAATCTTCATGAAAAAACCAAAGGAAATTGGTAAGTTAGATTAAAACTGTAAAATATTTATAGAAACAAAGATTTACTTTTATTTTGTATTTTCAGAAACTTGGTTACCTATAAGAGTACCACACTCTAATGCTTTTTTGGATTTGAATAGTGATTTTTACTCGGATCTTGTTGTAACAACTGAGAAGTATCTTGAAATATGGCATGGTGGAGAAGATGGTTTTATGTTTTACAAAACTCTTCCTGCTGTATTTGAAAAATATCCAAATGCAGTAATTGGTCAATCACTACATTCAGATGTTGAATTGATGGGAAAAATGGATCTTGTTTTACCAGTATGCACTGATCCTAGTTGTACTAAGAGCGTAATTATGATACATTCAGATTCATCAACAGACTGGATCGAATTGCAAGTAGACTTTGTTGATAGTACTGGGGTTGGCGGTACTTGGGGCTTTGCTTTGCAAGGTGGTCAACGATATACGGATACAATAACAATGAGAGGTGGTGATTTTAATATGGATGGATATCCGGATCTACTCGCTACTTTAAAAAATAGCGTTAATCAACAAACGCGCTCGTTTCTTCTCGAAAATGTTCATTGTCAAAAAGATTGTGGAAAATTTAATCGTACATTCGAAGTACGTTGGAATGCTCTTACCCCATTTTTTAATGAAAGCGTCATGGCTGTATTTTATGATTTTTACCAGGACGGTATGTTTGTCTTGCTTTTTATGAATTACACATATGCAATTATTGATTTATTTAACACTTGAATACAATTCTACAGGTATTCTGGATGTGATATTGGTACTTAAGAATGATAAGGTCTACAAGACAGCTGCCTTCAAAAACAGTTTGGATTATGATGCTAATTTTGTCAAAGTGATGGTTCTTACGGGGAGGATAAATAGCCAGTATCCCATTTCTCCAGGCAGCCTTGGAAAAAAGAAAAGAACGTATGGCACAAATTTACCAGGACCTTCGATTGCGTATAAAACCACAACACAAGACGGTAGTCCTCGAAGTGCGATAGCTGCGCAATTACCTCAAAGTGCTCATTTTTCTTTGAATTTGCCGTTCACGACATTTGGTTTGGGACGGACGCCGAATTTCATCGACTCGTTAACGATTGGGGTAAGTCTATTTCATTTTATAATACGATATTTATATTCATGAATTAACAATACAAAAGCAAGAGCATTTTCATATACAATTCTTATATTTATTTAATCTTATGAGATAGTTTAATTACAAATACTGACATTTCTGAAAGAGTCATTGTCAAAGAGTTTGTAGAGACATAAAGTATTAGAAAATATTTTACACTTAATTTTTGATGATTAGAAATTTAAATGCATAATAATTGAATAATTTAATGTAAATAACATTAACTTGAAGGGAAAGAAATTATCCTTGGTCCAAATAATTTGAAAACTTTTTTTACATCTAATCCGTTATCTTTCCATAGCTTTTGATTTATCAAACATGTAAAATCGTACAAATGTCTTAAACTTTAATATTTGTTTTTGGCATTCTGTTATAAGTAATTAGCAAGCTTTCGAGCTTGTGACCAAATCGATTTCTACTCCTTCAAAAAAAGTATTGTCTTTGGTTGACAGCATAAATCACTGAACACATACACACGGACACACAATCCTGGGTAGAAAATTTAATTGAATATATTTAAGGAAAATACTTGTTGTACACTATCGAGACGAAACGAATGTTACGAGCGAAATGAGGGTGCCGATCACACGAGTGGAGAATCAACTTTCGCACGTCTATCGAACACTGTTCGATACAGTTGGCGTAAGAGCGATTTTAAAAATTTGCAAAATTCAATTTTACGCCCACGTGTATTGAAAAGAAATAACGATATCAGCACGTATTGTCTTGGGTTCAATTTAATATTCTAACCAGGAAAATTGAGGAACGATTGCTTAATCTTCTGTATTTCTTTTGGAATTATCAGCTGTCAAACAGATCTCGGGAATGGCCACAAATTATTCCGAACTCCCAGATGGTAGTCATACCATATCCCCCGATGGATCCATCGAGATGGAAGGCGCAGCTTTTTGTCACGCCCAGCAAACTAATCCTGCTCAGCGCCGCCGCGTTGACGGGGACCTGCGGACTGATCACTGCGATTATCGCTGCTCTGTACTGGAAGGAAAGACGAGAGGATAAGATTGAGAAGTTACAGGAGGCGCACAGATTCCATTTCGACGCAATGTAAAATAAAGATACGATAAAATCATTTGTTAAAAGTTTTCAAATCGATCGAGTTTAAAGGGACGTTTGAAAACGCTACACACAAGTTGTGCTAATCTTATAATGCAATTAGCTCGAAATAACTTTGTATAATATCAAATTTGTGATTTCTAAATTTAATTTATTGAAAAATTATCTTCTATTGATTTTTATAATAACTTATTGCGTTTAAATGAAGATATATTTTTTCTTGATCAAGTAGTTTGTGTCAATGCCGCATTTACGTAAATAAGATTGTTTAGAACGTTTTCAATTAGTATGGTGTACGATTTTCGATACTCCACATTGTTTGTAATCATGAAATCAATAATTTATTATTTTGTCGTCAAAGTTTTTATATAAAATTAGCGCTCAACAGTAGATGTATGTATTTATGTAAAAATAACTTTTACCACACGTATTTTGGTCTTGCGCTGCTTAACTACCAGCCGCGCTAATCTACAGCTGAAAAATGTTATTGGCATCTGTCATTTCTAATGGCAGGATTGAGGTCATTGAAGTAAGGGTGAGCCATTGCTTCCTCTGCTGATAACCGAAGGGCTGGGTTGCAGACTAATAATCTCTAAAACATGAATGCACATCCTCTTTGTTTATATTATTTAATAAAAAAATTTCGTTATATTAAAATGTCTGCTTGGTTTATTTTTTCTGTTCTCTAATTGTCAAAGCACAGCTTACTTACCGCAAGTAAATCCTTTCCTCTAGCAGTAAGTTTGGGTGTGACTTGAGCTAATCCTTGGGTAGGATGATACAGTGGAAAGGGCCTATAATCTGGAAGAGTGGATATATCGGGCCAGGTCTCCTCCGTGGGTGTACCTAACATTTTGAATATTCTCTTTAATTGATCATCTACATCCGAGCCAGGAAATAGCGGCCTTCCAGCATTGGCCAACTCTGCGAATATGCAGCCTGCGCTCCACATATCAATGGAAGTGGTATAAAGTTTGGCTCCAAAGAGAACATCGGGTGGACGGTACCAGAGTGTCACCACTTCTGCTGAATAACATTTTACTGGTATACCGAATGCTCTTGCTAATCCGAAATCTGCCAGTTTTAGCTCACCATTCTGAAAGTGTACAAATTATTTATGAAAATTGAAAATACCAATGTACAATTTTTAGACAGAGGACTATCACCGTACCTCGTTGATGAGCAGGTTCTGAGGTTTGAGATCCCTATGAAGGACATTTCTACTATGACAAAATGCCAATCCCCTAAGTAATTGATATCTGTGAACAACATTGGTCACGTGAGAAAACCGTTATAACTAAACGTGTAAGGCAGCAAACGTACTCACAGGAATGATTTGACAACATCCAAGTCTATAACACCATTAAGGCTATCAAAATACTTCTTGAGATCCTGATCGCAGTGCTCGAAGACTAAAGTGAGCTTCTTGTCACTGTGAAGCACATCATACAGGCGAACAATGTTTTTATGCTTCAGCTCCTTGAGCAGGCATATTTCTCTGAGCGCCGACGAGGGAACCCCCTAAAACGTGCAGGACATCAAGTTAGGCCAGATCATGGTCACATACATACATCCACTTGTGTATAAATAATGGAAAATCGATAACCGAGCGCGACTAAATTTGGAATCGAAGGTCATCGGCGTCTCAAATAAACTCACTTCATCGTCGTCGTCCAGCCGGACCCTCTTGAGCGCGACTATCTCGTGGGTCTCGCGATTTTTCGCCTTGAACACGGTGCCATATGTACCTGTGAGGAAAAGAAAAATAAACAAACAACGTGAATTATCGTCTGCGAGGACGAGGCTTGAATATACAGCGACAGTTTTAGCCGAGCTTAGAACTAGAAAAACAAGGAGCAAGTACTCGGGCCTGTCTACATGGAATTCAAAGCGGAATAGTGAATTAGAACGCGGGAGCGAGTTGTATCAACGACGAAGTCGACTTACCTTCTCCTATTTTTTCGAGTTTCTCATATTTTTGCATATTTTTGGAGGTTCTACGCGGGCGGAATGTACGGCACAGTGTGGTTAGCGCTGCGCTCGGCACGGCGAGCTGCGCAAGTAGTAGGTATATATATTATATAGCTGCGCAGTCTCGCCATCTTTCGCGCGCTTTTTTCAATTTTGTTACACTACATCATCCAGTTATATACCTATTGTTAATTGACCTATATGTTTATATGCTTACAACTCTCGCGACTGTCGACTGATCGATCCGTCATTTACATGGCTTCACTGTGGTAGAGGCTAATGAATGACAGTTTGTGAAAATGTTGATAAATTTCAAGTTATCTTTCAGTTAAAAAACAAGGAGAGGCTGCGCCTGATATATTATGATTTATCGGAGAGTCGACTCGGAATCGGCAATTTCAGTCGCAAGGAAATCGGATAAGAAGGCATGTTTTTGATTTTGCGTCTGTTTAACAGTGTTCTCTTCGTCGTCGCCAATGTCTCTGTCGCCCTTTACACGCTGCAACGAGTAAGTCCTTATATATATATATATCCATAGCTGATCGTGATAATACAGAGTATATAAATGAATTGGATGATTTTACAGTTTTTCCGAGCGATGAAAACGCATTATCAGCTGGTCGACGAAGTCGAAGAGTACAGTAACCTCGTAAGCAAAATTGAAAAAAAAATTTGTTTATTTTAAATTATTTATACTCACTCTACTTTCAGGTGAATCAATCGCGTGCGAGTCTCGACTATGTCGGCGCCAAAGTGATGGAGGCGTTGAGAGAAGTAAATTGTGTATAAAAATTACACTCTTGCGTATATATATATAGTTTATTAACCTAAACCTGAATCTCGCCATTTTCAGATGGAGTCGGACATTGGGAAGGAAGTTTACGTGACGCACAACCTAACGAAGCTCAGCACCAAAATTGCATCCGTCTCCAGAAGGTTCGCCGATCTCGAAGAGGGCATAATCGAGGTCTACTAATCAAATACACAACCGCGCATCCCATAACAATACGCGATAAAAAAATATAACGAAAAATTCAAATCACAGCTAGCTCGATTGAATCACAACATGGAGAACGCAACTGTCGAAACTCCCTCGGACATCAACGAGGAGGTTCGCCGTATCCTGACCAGCCTGAAACGTCACAAGTCATCGGCAGCGAGTGAACATCAGCGTCCCCACAGTCACCAGAGAAAGACGTCCAGGATGTCGCGCAGTCACGTGACCAGCCCCGTCGATCCTGTCCAGCAGTTGCCGGTTGCCGCGGCTAATCCGGTCTCGAAGTTCACGGCTGTACAGCCGAGGCAGAGGTCCAGGTCACCGAGTGTACTGCCCGAGGTTATGTTACTCGACGAACAACGACGTAGTTCCGCTGACAAGCCTATTGGATTTAGACCGGCCTGGATGTGTCCGGTTTGATTATTGTTTCTTTTAAAGGCTATGCGTTTTCGAAATTTTCGTGTATCGTCAATCCGGTGATTTTCGTCGGTTAAACATAAAATTTGGTACAGACTTTTTTGTTTAAATTCAGAAAGTAATGTAAAATTCTTATATTCCTGCTGAATTCGTTGTATATTGAGAGAATTTTTATATAAAGATAATATGTGTAGAGAGAAAAAGAGATTGTTTTGTTCCGCAAGTATATTTACAATGTCTCATATATTTCCATTTTATTTAATTCATCTCCACAGTTTTTGGATTTATACGTTATTACACACGAAGAAATGTTTACGAGGAACAACAATGCGAACAATAAAATTCATTCATATTCTCTGATATCGGTTAAAGTCCGAAGGTAAAACACGCGTGAAAATACAATTTGCTTATATTCTATTTTGTTTGCATCTCTTATTTATATTATTCAACTTTCAGGAGCTTTAATTTATATATTATCAAACAAATTCATTTTGGCAAATCCGACCCCGACGGCAAAATCAAATATAACGTCCATATATATAGGTACCAATTTAAAGCGATTGAATATAATTATAGTTTTTAAATTGCCTTTGCGCCGTCGTTTCATCACATAATGCAAATCCGAAACAAATTATTTGCGATTCCAGTGGGACTTCGGGTTCATTAATAATTCAAAGGGATTCTTCGATCGAGGAAAAAAGTCAACGAATATACAGCCACTTATTAAAATGCTTTTTTTCTTCGTATAATCTGGCACAGTGAAATTGAGTTTTGTATAATTCTTTTGGCATTTATATAGTGTCCACTGACGCGAGCGAGGGTGTTTTTCTTCAAAGCATACCGAACATTCGAGAACTAATAAATCATTATAATGATTGCATACTGACAATTAATCGCACCACATTACAATTTTCTGCCACTTTGTAATAAAATTATCAGGGAATTAATGAATGAGTATATTAATCAGTCAATTAAGTAATTGATCTATTTGCTTAACATAGTCGTACAGCATATAATAGTTATTATATCATTTTCGTAAGAATTTTCAGTCTGCGTGAAACACTTAAGAATATTATTATATAAGTAAAAATTTTGTAGATTAAAGAAAAAAACTTATGTCTAGTATATTCTCAGAATAATTGTCATCGGTTAGCATGTATAGCTATCAAGGAAATCATCGTGAGCGTTTGCAATAACTGCTAAGCCTTTTTTAGTATATTGAAAAAAAAAACACTAAGTAGATCTCGTTGCCCGCAATTCGCTTATATACCGATAAAACATTTCTACACTTTCGCAAATATAGTATATATATATACAAAAGTAGTAACATTCAGTATGAATTAACTGCCTCGAAAAATATCATATATTTTGTGTATGATAAATTATCGATATATCTATACATCACACACAATATATAACCCAAACGATATATTGCATATCAGTGCACGCTTCAACTCTATGCGTGCCGAAATATTCGATCTGCTTTCTACGAGCTTAAACTTTCCATATTGTACCTATATAGAATCGTCCGGCAATTTACAAAACAAAAAGCGGAACGTCAACAAAATAAATAAACATCACACACGACCTCACGGCTATAATATCATATCCCTATATATTCGTGAAACTTTTACATTCTCGTGAGATCGTAAAGTATAATTAGTTTTTCCTCGAGAAAAGCACGCCAGCTGTTGCGCAAAAGTAGGTTTGCGGGTGTCAGACATAAGCTAGAGGTGTATGTAAAAAAATGCAATTAATTCATCTCGTATATATAATAGCTGGACTTCTTTTTCTTCATTCGTAAAAGCTTTAAATTATCTTATCGAGTTTGGAGATTTCTCATATTTTGCTACTGTCCACCGTTGGTACATAATGTATTTGTTATTGCAAACCAAAGCTTCAACATTAGGCAAGTACACAGGTGCACACAGATCGATATATCACCCTGACCGAGCAGTCGCTCACAATAATGTAATAAACCGCATTGTAGCTACGTAACGTACAGCATTCGCGGAAAATAAAGATAAAAGCGGTATAACGATTGTCAAAATCGCTGACTCATCAAAAACATTAGAAGTATACACGCTCCACACACGATCAGAGGATAATTATACGGATAAATCGATGCTTATAACACGTCTCCAACGTAATTAGCTAAATTATAATAATAATAATAATAATAATAATAATAATAATAATAATAATAATGATGATCAATAACCGAGATAATAACAGATCGTATATAGTAGTGCAATTCGATGACGAAAATCCCTCGCACTATATATTATATATAATAATATACCCTCGCCGTGTCAGTGCGAATGAGTCGCGCTCGCGACATCAGCATATTATCAGGTCGTCAGAGTCTCTTCCCTGCATAAACGCGGCTAATGCGTTCGTTGACTCTTATTGGATCTCGATGAGTCGATGGACCTCTTGGCGAATCCAGGAACGCCGCTTCGATCGATCTCGTCAAAGTTGCGCTTCCTGTTGAATCCCGAGAAGCCCGACCTGTCGATCTCGTCGAAGTTTCTCTTGTTGAATCCGGAGAAGCCGGTGCGGTCGATCTCGTCGAAGTTTCTCTTGTTGAAGCCCGAGAAGCCCGACCTGTCGATCTCGTCGAAGTTCCTCTTGTTGAATCCGGAGAAACCGGCTCTGTCGATCTCGTCGAAGTTTCTCTTGTTGAAGCCGGAGAAACCGGTTCTGTCGATCTCGTCGAAGTTTCTCTTGTTGAAGCCGGAGAAGCCGCTGCGATCGATCTCGTCGAAGTTCCTCTTGTTGAAGCCGGAGAAGCCGGTGCGGTCGATCTCGTTGAAGTTGCGCTTGCTGAAGCCGGAGAAACCGTTGCGATCGATCTCGTCGAAGTTCCGCTTCTGGTTGCTGAACTCGATTATGTCAGCCGGGAAGATGACCGTCTCGCTGAAGCCTTTGTTGACGGATGACCGATGCGACGAGTCTGGCTTTCTGTAACGTTTTCAAACTCGGATCAAGCCTTCCATGCAATACGTTATACGGATTAATTTTATTACTTTACGCTGACATTATTACGTTGTTAAAAATAAAAATGCAACTTTTCAACATCAATTTCGCCGAAATCGTCGACTCTCTACCGCAGGGAAACCGCGAACGCACATGCTTGCGTGCACATGTATTCATACACTTATAAGGAAGAGATAAAGCGCAAGGGTTCGCGATCGCACGTGGGTGTATGTGTATACAATGACAGAGCAAACAGATCCACTCGGTGTAACTTTTACCCCCTCAGTATTTGCACTAGGGATTGCGGGGAGACGCCCGAGAAAACAGGTGCGCGTCTATTCGTTTGGACGAACCGCAGGTCATTCGCCAAATGTATATATATAGTTCTCGAGTCTCCGGTGAGTAGATACAGTAGTAATAGTAGTAGTAGTAGAAGACGCACGCATTATACGAGTGTTTGTTCCCCGTGATTGGATAGGAGAAAAAAGAAGAAGAAAAAATCGCTGCGTCGCGTCTCGCACACACAGCTCTCGATCGTTGTTTTTTTCTTCCCTATATATATATACATACTTCTACTTCTCATCCCTCGGCGGTAGTCTCTCGATTGAAAGCGCGCGCGGCTTAACGACGAGATTGCACGTGCCGCGGAGCTTTTGTCGAGGGGAGTAGAAAGAGCTCGGCAAATAGACTTTGCAAAAAAGACTTTGGGGGGGGGGGGGGGGGGGAGGAAGCGTATCGGCTCTTATTTTGACACTTACCCGCGCATCTATACGAGGTATACTTATACACTTTCCGCTGCGGCGAGGATGATGGTATGGCACAACTTTCTTGGCGATTATCGCCCAACTTTCCCCGGGTTAATTATATATACTTCTGTGTGTGTGTGTGTGTGTGTATGGTCGTGATTTTCCGAAACTTTACTTTCGCGATTAGCGTCGAGGCGTGTTACACGCGATCCCTGTACTCTCTCGATCATACAGTAAAAATATTTACTTTATTATATCTAGACGGAAGTGCCTGCGAAAGCTCGGGAGCATCGTGTACGCTTAATTTTTTTGCTGTGTATATATATAGGAAATAAGAAAATGAAAATTACGCAATTAGCGCGTTCAACGTTGTCTTTCGCAAACTCGATAGAACACCCTCTCGAATAAGTAGCGTCTAAGCGACTTGGACGTTTCTTTCCATTTTCTTCGCCGGCTGGCAAATGCTATTTTTCCCTTCGAATTCTCCGTTCTCCTCTGCTCCGGAAGAGGGAAAATTACGTTTTCGAAATTTCGAATTCCAGTGACTACGTTCCCCTCTCAAGCCCGAACTCGATCAGTCCGAATGATTTATTGGATCCTCGCGTTGAAGCGACTTTGCACACTTTTGTGTTATAAGTCCTATCATATCGGAAGATATAGACGCCGGCTATATTCATATTCCGGATAAATGCATATTGTATACTCGCCGTGTGCAATACTGTCGGAGAGAAAGATATATATCGACGGGGGAGTGTTATTTTTCACGATGCGTCGAAAGACGCTTTACACACGACCTGACATGACGCCGACGAGGGGAGTATACATAGAGGTGTCCCCCGGGAATCAGAGCTACTCGATAGCGTATAGCGTACGCGTATATATGGCGGGGGGGGGGGGAGGCTAGCTGTGTCCGTCTGAGCTTTATTACCGCACTTTTTGAAGCTTCCACATGCCGGGGAAAGCTCACATCCAGATTGCGATATTCCGAGTGAATTATTGTAAGAAAAGAACTGGGCCAACGAGAAGAGTGGATCGTAAGTATATGTATATACTTGCGATAAATTGAAAAAGTGCTCGCGGCTAAACAAATGCAGCTCGATCCATTATCCATTGTTTTATTTATACTGCAAAGCGCGGCCGGAATGACAAATAGCCCGCGAGATTTCAATTAGCGATAGCAGCACGCGAAATTAATAATAATTATTATTATTATCATCGCCGCAGCTACGAATCCGCTAAATGCGATGCAGACGCGCGCGGTGTGTCGTGTATATATAAACAACACACAAAGCAAAGAGAGGGGGAGACTCCGCCGCCGTTATACACACCGATGTGAGTAAACAAGGTGAGTAAAAAAAAAAAAAAAATAGACGGCAGGACGTCGTCGACCGAAAGCCGACTTCGACAAGGTTTTCCCCTTTGTTTTTCGCCGGCGCCGACGCTCTCACACGGCGTGCTTACAGCTAAAACTACTTTACACGCGCTCGACGTTCAGTGGCTCTCGTGAGGGTGTAATTACCATTTCTGCCGCCTATTCCGGGGCTTTAATTTACGGGGTGATAATCGACGCCTTTTACCGGACGAGCCTAATAAACGCTATTTTATGCGACAACTTTGATAATAGCGCGTGCGACAGGTCCAGCGTATACGCGTGTCTGACAGTAGCGCGACCCTTACTACTTAGTTTGCGCTTCCTTAACGACGTTATTGTTGTATAATACGCGCAATGCGATGGCTTTTTATTTTTAATCCAACGATATTATTTCATTCGAGAAAAGCATGCATTATAATACATATAAGAGGTGAAAAGGCGAAGAAAACGCATGCAGTGTTCTGTCAGAGGTATATAAACATCGATATAATAACACGATATACTCTGATATTCACCTATGGCCGGGGAATTGCTTGCTGTGGCCGTAGTCGGGGCTGTCATAGTCGTTTCGCGAGTTTCTCGTCGGGTGGCTCTCGTCCTGATTTTTCAATTCCGCAACACCTGTTAAAGCGAAAGGCATCGTCACAGCAAAGAATTTCATGGAGAGCGTCGTTGCTCTGTAGCCTATATATATATATATATATATATATATATATATATATATATGCATGACAGTATTTTTCATGAACTTATGCAACGGGTAGGGCCAGGCTATACTGCACTTCTTTTAGGATATGAGCAGTCGCACATTTGGGAAATAAATCAACCTACTTTCCGCGGAGATGTTTTTTTTTATATTTATATCCATCATCTCCGCGCTTTATACTCGAGCGTATATACGCGAGAAGGCATGTTTCTTTTTATATTTTACATCACTATGGCTCTTGAAATTTTTTTATGAATAATTCTTCACAGTGTGTACATACATACAAGGGACGATTTTAGTGAGCTAGGGGTGAAGTTTATTATTATTGAATCGATAATCTACGTCAGCCACGCACATGCTTCCTGTGCGTCGTTGTTATTCTTAAAAAAAAGGTGACTGTGTTTTGCTTTCGTTAAAACGGTATACGCAGCCGGAGAAGATAATTGATATCGAGTCATATTGTGCTGCACCTTATCAGACAACACCGCGAGCTTTTACTGCCTTCGAGTGTCCGTTACGTAGGCTTATTATCGGCTTGACAGATTGACACCGTAGCTTTTGACAAATATGTCATTGTACACATCGCGTTAATATATCGCAGCGATTATCAAAATGTGTGCGGCTGACGCTAATGTCCTGCGACGCAGTGTTGCGATGATCAACCTTGAAACGCGTTGAAATTTCCAATGGTTTTCCATATATAGGAATATGTATTTTATTAATCAATACATATATATATATATATACAAGAACGAAAAATATACATGAAATATTCAATTTTTATTGTATACCATCGAATATATGGCATATATATTGTACAAAAAAGAAAGATAGTGTAGGTATATCTTTTATAGTCAAAAGCAAACATGGACGAGGATAATAGGCTGCGATGCGTCGCCGGCGAGAACAGCTGTTTACTCCTGATAATCCATAGAGGAGCCGGTGCGAGTTCTCGCGGGTTTGATGAGAATAAAGCCTCCCCCGATTTTGTCGAGGGCGCGCTTGACAAGGTTCCCTCCGCCGATCGGGTCGAGGTTGCGCCTCACGAGATTCAGGCCTTCGTAAGCTTCCCACTGATGCCGTCGATTAGCCAGAACACCTACATACAAAGAGAATCGTATCATCGACAGACGCACACGTACATACACAGCTATACATACAAAAAAAAAGTAAATTACCTCAACGTGCATTATATTACACACGAGGATTATCGCGTGATGCTCGTTAATCGGGGCAAAAAATTTCTTCAATCGTTTTGCGCGGACAATAATTTTTTTTTTTCGCCGACTAATGTACTCGTGCAGTATATGCTATATCGCTGCGGAAAAAAACACGTGCGTGTCGGCCGACGCGCATGTATTATGGCACGAATTGGATTGCTCGGCACGAAAGAGGGCGCGTTTGATAACGACTCAGGGGCCGAAGCGACCAGAGGTGTGCGCGTTTGCCTTTAAGGGCTTTACAACATCGGCACTTGTCTGTCACATCTTCGCCGCGCGAGGATGTAATTTATAGGCGCTTTTTGAGCTAATGTAATTAATTTGGAATTTTCATACGTGTATGCGTATATATATGTAGGTAGACGGTGATTTTAAAGATCCGCGCGTGTATATTTAAATTAGAGTGTGTAAGGAATCTTTTTCTCTCCGAGGGCCCGATAAAAGAGTTTTAACCTCTTATCGCCGAAGTTTTTGAGGAAAACGTTCCGAGAGCTCCCGATTTCGCGTGCGTAAAATATATACTTACAATATTTGCATAGAAAGTGAGTAATATTTTTCAATGCCCTGTCGCGAGGGAATTCCTCTCATAACGCTCTGCTCGGAATCACGATGTTTTGCTCGTTAAACATTTATATTATCATACTGACTATATAGGAAAACGTTTTGTGCATACACAAAAAGCAGTACGCGTATACAGGTCATTCACTTAGTAACATTGGTATATAGGCTTACCTTTCACACAGACAATTTCTTCGTTTGACAATTACGTGGTTTGTATGCAGTGCGGATATATAGGCGAGACTCACACGAAGCGAAAGGTTTATACCGAAGAGGTATTTATTCGGGTTTGTATATATGTATAGGGATTTTAAAACAATAACAAAAATTAAATTGATTGTAAATAAGAAGAAAACAGAGATATTCTTCACGAGTCACGCACACAGACCAGCGTTGTTTTCTAAGACTGTAGTCGTTGTTGATGATAAAGGAAAGATAATTGAGTCATCGTAACTCAGAAATTCTCTCTTGTCGACAAGGTGACCATCGGATCACGCGTACAATCTACTTATAGCGTCTTGCTTCTTCTTTCCAAAAAGGTTATACCAGCGCATTGTATAGTCCATTTCCGATGACGTAAGCTTCTTTTCCATCGTTGTAAACCGCACGCTCGAAACCGTAATCCGCGCCTCTTCATTACTATTTTCTGACAAGGTTACCACCTCCGATTTGGTCGAGGTTACTGCCGCTATGGTAATCCCTGTACTTTTTCGGAGCGATCGTCGTCGTGGTTGTCGTTAATCGTTGATATGGCCCATTTCCTCCGAAATCGAAGATCGGAAATATCGGTGGCAAAACGTGCTCTGGAAATCCGCGCTTGCCTCTGAGAAGATTTCCACCACCTATCTGGTCGAGATTCCGATGAATCCTTGTTGACGTTCCTAACAAACGTCGCAATGGCATTTATAATCTCCGAAGATATAAGCTTCAAGTTTTCTTCACACTCCGATGATGAGATTTAAGCGACACGCCATAGTTGAACAAAGCTCGCACACACCTTTATCCATGTTGGCTGAACTTCGAAAACGCTATTTACACGCGCGAAAGGACAAAACAGAGTAAAGGCAAAGCGTGTTATCGCATGAAGCAAAAGGCGCGCACCTATAGTTTCATAAAATTCCATTATAGAGATTTTCACCGGCTTACCTTCCACTCTTCGTACACATTATCTTCCGCGCTTATACAACCATCAGAGACGCGCGCTATCACCAGATCGTATATATATCTATATACATCAGGGACAAGATGACAATAATTTTCAAGCACGAAAGCGAGAGAGTATGCACATAGTAAAAATGAAGCATCAGGTGTACATTAAACCGTCAAACCCAGCACCTTTAAGCCTCGGTATAACGGTATTCCGCGAGGGACAGAGCTTAATGCGTATGAGCATACGACGGATTATACTGTTCGAACGGCTTCGCTTACGCGTCACTCCCGCTCTCTATAATAGTGGGAGAAAACGAAGATTTTGACTTCGAGCAGCAGGTCCGACAGCGCCCACGCGATACACGCGACGTTGGCTTCTCTTGTCCTATTATATACCTACACGTCGCGATGATGATGTCGTTACGTTTGGGAGGAGTAGCATCGACATCGGACTGGACGTTTCGCGCTTGAACTGATTAATGTGGGAATTTAATGACGGCTTCAAAAGCCTTCTATCCCGTATAAAAGCTATATAGAGGTTCGCGTCGCTCTGTGCGTATGTAAACGTTATGAAAGGATCGATTTTGTGCGTATATATAACATTGTTATTTTCCCGCGGCGACAAAACGAAACTGTAACTATGGGAGAGCCTCTTTACTTTCGCTCTCAGGTACAAAGGAAATCCAATGAACAGTTTCATATATATATATATATATATATATATATATATATATATATATATATTGTATATAGACGTATAGAGAAGCTTTTTGTTTTTTTCATGCATCATATAGACACAATTATAAATAAAACCACCCGCCGCGAGCTTTTATCGCGACGTGCGTGAGAAAGCAATCGACGGATTCCCGCATATGATCAATTGAATACCGCGCGCGGCGTTGCGGTGCGCCTCTGTGTATACTGTATATTATATCGTCTATAAAATATTCATTGCTCCTGCGACAAAGCTCTGTTGCTTGTATTTACGAGCCGCGTATTCTTCGATAAACGCAGAGACGAGAACGAGCGCGTTTAAGCTTCTTGCTGTATGTATATTATATATGTATACACACTCGTGTATAGATAGCCCGTAAAAGCTATAAGTTTCGATTGGAAGCCGGTTGTTCTTCCGTTTGTTAACAGCTCTATCTATTTTTATTTTTCGAAAAATTCACTCAAGCTGGCTATATACTCCGGTGGTTCAAGTTATTAAAGAGTCTTTCATCGATTTCACGAGGCAATTTCCTTCGAAAAATAGAAAACCATAATAAGGAGCGCATATAATTGGATTCTGTTTATATTGTCTCTGCAGCGAGAGAGAAGACTACTAAAACATTTTATTGCGTCTCTATAAAGTCTAATCAACACACAACATTATATATATATATATATACGCGCAACAGCTGCCACTGCTCTATCTATATATATATATATATATATATATATATATTTGTCTCAAAATTCATCCCAAAGTGCGTGGGTGTCATTCCCAAAGGGCGCGGCTTCCTCCCTACGATCATTATCACAGTTTCAGACACGAACGCATATGAATCTCGCTCTATACACTGTGCGTTACGCAGATATCACGTTCCCGCGTGTACTATGACTGACCGAACAATTCGTCTTATATGTATATATACACACACATCCGCCGCGTTATACGATCAATATAATACACGACAGATTAACTTCCGCGCTCAGAGTTTTACCGTCGTATTATTTCGCGGAGTCCGCGGTATAATTGCCGTATAATAACGCGGCAGTCAAAGCGGAAGACTTTTGAGTTTGCGAAAAAGTTCGACTTGGATTTAACATTTTAATGAAATTTAAATGAACGCGCGCGCGCGCGAGCGAATCAAGAGGAAAGTTTTTATACTCCCGCGCGCGCGCATCTGTAACGCGCGTTGAAAACAGTTTGCGTAACTCGATAAAGTCGCGCGCGCATTAATCTAATAAAAGCTCTGCCGGCGTGAGTGGCTTAATTTTCGTGAACGAACGAGAAAAAAGAAGAATCAAGCAAATTGTATTCGTCGCATTATTGATCGAATAGGAGGCTGGAATATCGATGAATCGGCTATAATCAATCGCTGTATATTATACGCGGTACACGAGGGGGGGAAAAATTTCGCATGGAAAATGATGTTAAACGCACAATGGCCTGTGTGTGTGTATAGTGCTTTTCGCTCTCAAAGTGGCTCTCGCTGTAAGTAGTACTACCGCTTGTCGGTCAGCCGTCCAATAATGGCGCGCGCGCGCGCGTGTGTGTGTGGCTTCTCTCTCTTGTGACTGAATTTATTACTCGGGCGCGAAATGAATTTCGGCACGAAGACTCGGATATTATATACGGATGAAATCATCAAGCGTCGCTAAGCAGGATGATGATGGAACTGATATATATATATATATATATATATACACACTCTGCGTTTATTTATCACTCGAGTAGACGCGATCCACTTTTATTAAGGGGCCAGCAGACTTTTTGTATACAGATATACTATAACGATAAGATTGAATTTACCAGCTCGTATGTTCTCGACTTTCAGAGAATCGGCTACTTTTCCGGCTATTTAAGAAATCACGCGTAAAGTCAATAGCTTGTAATGTTTCGAGAGGCACCGGGAAATATAGCCGATTTTCTATAATTTAGTAATCTGTATACAAAAAGTATACGGTATAACACCTTAACGGCCGAAGCTTTATTATTAGCTTCGTCGTAAATTTAACGTTATTTATGGCGAAATTATGCGGGAAGTTGAAGATCGTAATTGCAGCGCAAAGAAGAAGAAGAAGAAGAAGAACGAAAGCGATTTAGAATCGGTGCCGCGCGCGAAGAAAAAGTATTATAATCGTGACAAAGTGCGCGATACTCGTCCCTAATGCGTCATTCGAACTCTCGTCGCGCCCGTAGCTTTATTCCCGATAATTCACCTGTTTATCATCGACGAGCGAGGGGAATTCCTCGCCGCTGTGTATATGGATTTACATAAATCAGTACAAGACACTGTGTAGCTATAGGAAATCGCTGTATCAGATTGGAAACGTGCTTCGTTAATTTCCCCGTTACACTAGCGTATACGAGGATTAGATATATTATTTTCACTCGGCGATAATTATCATTGTTATATTAGAGGCCGCTGATGAAGGTGTGTTAATTGAAAGTGTTAAAAAAAATCTCATAATACACTCACCCTCTTTTTCCAGCTCGTTAGCCAAGGCCTGTACGTACTCCGGCTGCGCGAAGGCTTCCGCGTTAAGAGGGATGATTTCTCGCTGTGGCTGGAAAGAAGAAGAAAATATTCTATACATATATATATATATATATATCCACGAGATTTCGCCCGAGGGCCAAACGCTCGTCTCGTCGTTGTCGCGAGAATAATCTGCATTGGATTTATGCTTGTACTATATATGCGCGAGTTAAATACGGGTACGTGTGTCTGTGTGTATATATACAAGGGACACACCGACCTCTCTTCACCCTCGACCTTGCATGCTTCGCCGGTCAATCTTCTCTCTCTCTCGAGCGCTGGAACCTTTTCCTCTTTTTTTTATATCATCGTCGATCGCCGCACGTATGCACGAGATGTCTAATCTGCCCTCGATGTAATCGCCCCCGACGTTTATTATATAGCGTATGTATAGGATACGCTCTTTTTCACCCGTCATTTATTTTTCGTAACCGCCGCATTATAATTTTTGTATTTTATTTCTGACAGTTTTTTTAAAAAACCGTCCCTATACTGCTCACGTGTGCCTGTAATACGTAAGTATATACGCGCTATCTTCTTGCGAACGTCAGCTATATAGATATAATTATAATGTACACCGTCGTCGTCGTCATCTCTTCTCTGCGGCTTGTTAAGATACAGCCTCGATATTATACGCTCCTCTTTGAAATATCGAGCGCTCTTTATCTCTCTACGATCTCGAAAATAGACTCGAGTTCTTATCAATTGGATAAATATAGCTTTTGCCAATATTATAATAAAGTGGACGCGTGTGTAGGTGATGCATACCCGGCTTCCGCCTTCTTTTCCCTTTTCGTATTATATAGATTGTTATATATATAACATCTCCGATATTGTTATAATCGGGTATTAAAAAGAAAGCCTACTGATGCGCGCGTACTTTATTTAGCCTTCAAAGTCGATACTACGTTCATTAACAAATTGAGGCGTTATTGCTCTCTCTCTCTCTCTCTCTCTCTCTCTCTCTCTCTCTCTCTCTCTCTCTCTCTCTCTCTCTCTCTCTGCATATCGTTTATAATTCTCCTTTCAATGTAGAAAATCGAACAAGCTGTATATAAGTATTCGGCACCGGTATTAAAGATTAACTGTAATTTAGCACCTCTTGTATTTTTAGTTTGCGAATTAATTATTGTATATATTGGGCATGAAATCGGAACTATATACTATATAGAAAAGAACTGTGTTGATGGAATAACTTTGCCACCCATGCAATTTTTTATTTATGTTGAATCGATGAATATTTACAGCTATATGTGCGCATACTCGGAGCGCCTTGTTGAAAACTCGTAAAATAAACGTTTCATATTTACGCAGATAACTTTTTTCAACGTTGACTCGCACCAATATTTTCAATGATTTATATAAAAGAACACATTAAAAATCGCGTCAATATAACAGCTATACGGGCACCTACACAGCATACACTGGGTAGCTCACCCCTAAAGCGGAAATTTCCGCTAAATAATCGGCAAATCGACGAATTATCGCCTCTTATAAGACTCGCCGAAGCGCAAAAACACATCAGCCGATTTACGAGCCGTGAAAGGTCGCGCCCCGAAAAAAAAAAACGAAGCACGACAAATAGCCCCTGTATCTCGAGCTTCCGATCTTAACGCAGGTATGTATTGAGTCGAACGATCGGTTTTCAGACCCGACCTCACTGATATAATTAACGCTATATACACCGGCCGACGACCTTGTCGTAACACTCATATATACACTACATACAGTATATAGTAATATAATACATATAAATATGCACCGAAAGTACAAAAACATATTCCGCGCTATACTGTTGCAGGATATAAATCTCGTTTAGAAATAATTTATGCCCCGTGTGTCGGCCGGGCAAGTTTTGAAAAGGAAAAAGTTGCAATACCGCGCGCGCAAAGGAATCTACGATGTGTCGTGTGACACGCGGTTAAAATTGGTCCGCACGGAGTATTCTATATTAGTATACATGAGAAAAGTTGCCGTGAGCCGAGCGTGTAATAAACTTTCTCATACATGATGATGCGTCGATTAAAGATTTTCGCGTGAGATGTGCCTTGTATATATACCCTCTCAACCTGATGCGTGGAAAATTTAGACATCGAGAGGGTCGAGATGTGAAATTCGCCGCGATTAAGTATATATGTGTATATATATATATATATATATATATATATAATAAGGGACTCGAGGACTCATCCGCGCGAGATTTTACGGAAGCCGAAAGAGTTTGCGAATTCTCGATTTCCCAGGTGATCGTTCGGCATATATAGTGTACGCATAAAAAAATATTCGCTCCTTTTTACGAGTGCGATATATATATATATATATATATATATATATAGCTATATACACGAGCGCGTGGAACTTCCGAACTGGCATGTATAAACTGAGCGGCTCGAAGAGACGGAATATTCGTTTGGTACTCACCGAAATCGGCGAAGCCTCGAGTCCGGCGACGAAAGCGCAGCAGAGTGCAATAACCAACAGCATCGCGATGATGTATTGAAAACTCGTCACTTGCGGTCTGTGCGGGTGTATATAATATATGCTATATAAGAGAGCTCCGGAACGGACGTCGCAGCGCGTGGCTCGTCTATATAGCGAGTGCCGCGAAAGCGTGCCCCCTTGAAATATATAGCGAGATCGCCGGGAGGGAGACTCTCTCTCTCTCTCTCTCTCTCTCACTTGTTCAGCAGCGCGCGCGCACCCCTTACACACCTCCTCATCCCCCCCTCTTCTTTTCTTTTTCGCCTATAAACTGTGTTTGTGTATAATGCGAGCTATCACATAGCTATATATACACCGAGCTTTTGCTTCGATTAGATAAATGCGATCTTATACTATGTATATAATATAGGTTTGCAACAGGCAGGTCCTCTCGCCCCCTTGTTGCGGGGTTATCGGCTCTGATTAGCAAACAAAGCGGAGAGAGCGACTTTTAGCTATTCTTTTTTGTTGTAGCGACATGTGTGCCGCAAAGAGGAGAAACGGTTTTTTCGGCAAGAGAGAGTAAATTTTATAATGAGACTAATAGTCTTGGAGTCGTTTCAGATTCAGAGAAGGAATGTACGATTGAGATAATCTCTCGGATTAGCCGTTTTCTTGCTGCGGACGCGCTGTGAGCGCTTTTTCTGAAGAACACAAAAAATTGGAAGTCTCATGACTTTTATTATACGCATAGTAGACTTTTTTATTTCCATGAAAAAGATTCCGAGCATACATTTTTACGTAATGTGTTTGTACAGACACTATATATATATATATATATATATATATATATATATATATATATTCTCTCATTGACGAGAAACAGCTATTATACACCTTATTATTACAATAGAATATTTATTCTAGCAATTGATAAACTTGACGCGACGACAGACAATACATCGCACGGACTTCTGTATTCCAGCTTCCATTTCACGAAATTCTTACGAACAATTACGTAAATACTGCCTTATCTTCGACTGGAGTAAAAAAAGTATGTATAATATAGACCCCCCCGTATCCATTGTGCGTCGCAGATGAAGTCCGTATAATCACCGCATTGAAGCTCAGGCTTCCTTAGTTTTGAGCCCTATTTAAAAGCTCAAAGACGCGATTTTTTAATATCCCGTCGACAAAGTTGAATAAAAGCCTGTATACATAAAATCCATAAACCCTCTCGAACTGTGTGTCTAGTCGTGCTGGACATTTTGAAAAATATGTTACCGCCACTGCGCGATCGAACGATGCGCGCGAATATGCTTGAATTTCATTAAACCGTCCAAGTGACAAGTACGCGTGTCTGCTCCGCAGTTCGATTATATATTGAAAGTGCTGCGGCGTATTTTTTTCTCCAAGAAAAAACCATTATTCGAATTCCGAACTCCATTAAGCAAATCGAGGATCGTCGCTCTTCATCCCTCTTTCTCTCGCCTCTGATATATCCGCAATTTTTTTTCGGCTCGCGTGAGCTCGACTGTTCTCTATATAGGGCGTTTGTTCGCTCCCAAAGCCTCTACAGTCGAGTATGAAGACACGAGAGAGACTAAGACACCGGAAAGTTCGTGCCGGAGCTTAATGAGCGATTGCTTTGGTTGCAGCTTATGCGTAAATATATATATATATAAACATCTGTTGGTGTAAAAACCGAGTTTGTATTTTTCTTTTCTCGAATCACGTTACCTGCATTTTTTTTGTATTCTTCGATATCTAAATGGTATACATTATAATATCTCGAAGAATCCGCATGAATATTTAAGCATGCAAAGAGGGATGCACTTGGAATTGAAAATTCTTTATTAAAATAGCTATGAACTTTGGGAATTGACGCAGCATCGAGTATGACGTGGAATTTATAAATTTTAAGGGAAAAGAAACCGGCCGCGATCGTGCTCGATATAGAAAGTTGGTTGAAACGCGCAGTCTATAATGATATATAAACCTACCTTAGTTCATTATACTTACGTGTATGTATATAAATACTGTATATACGTTTGTAAGTAAAATTGTATCGCCGTGCTATATACCACGATGTAAAACTACCGATAAAGTCAGCTACATTTTCAAGCATATATTACCTAACCAACAATGCGTATATAAAGTAACCTATTAAAATTCCATAAAAATCAGCCCACGTAATATACTTCATCAAAACGAAACAAAAATCCTCTGTCTCTGATACTTCTCGAGGGGAAAAGAAAACGACGCGCTCATCCCGGCCACTGAAACGTTTGGATCCCCCCGGGAACGCGCGTAACAAGAGAAACACATTCCGCATTTTCACGTTCTCTGTCCTCCTTTTTGGCTCCTTTAATTTACTCTAACCGCGCGGACGGAGCCGGATTAAGTATCCTATATGAAACTTTTATTCCGAGTATATAATCATATATACTCTATACTTATGTTCAATTATTAGGTATATATACATATTTTTCTTAGGCGTATATACACAAGCGAATTTGAATCAGTTTAGCAAACAGTTCGAGAAAAAGGTTTAGAACGTTATACACTCTCCGTATAACAATGCACACACACATTACACACACACACATCAGTTCGGCTCCGATCGTTTTCTACGCACACGCGCCCGTCAATGTGCTCTTGTGGGCCAAAGTTTTCTCAGATAAATCACCCTATCTCTCTCGCACGACGGCTCGTGTATATATTTGAGAGAGAGAGAAAACGTTTCCCATACCGGCAAAAAGCTCCGCGATTATTGCGACCTTTTCGAAAATTCGCTTGGCGTGTGCCCGTCCGTTGTAGACGCTATACTCCCGGTTATATTCATTTGCGCGCAACTTTTGTATACACAGGAGAAAGTTTGCTCCGACACACGGCATATGTGTACATGCATAAAGGCAATAACTCTTCATTGTTTTTGCGCGTGAAAAGCAATTTTGAGAAATAAGCGCGAATATGTCGGGTATCCGAAATCGCAAAACTCGCCGCGCGCGCGAAGCGTATATACTTTTAGCCTCTGATGCGTGTGCGTTTTATGCAAACAATAAAATTGAAAATTCCCGCGTATAAGCGCGCGCAATGTGCATTACCTTTTCCGCAGGAAAATTCATAACATTAATGAAAAATTCTCGCGTGTGAAAGTATATGTATATACTTATGCTCGCATCGCTTATTATTGCGTGACTAATCGATCGCACTCCGGAATGAAAAAGCACATATATCCACTGTTATAATGGCACGACGAGGTGCAGTATTATCGATGATGCGTAAAATACACACACACGCACACAGTCTCGACGTGTGCTATAATACGCGCAGAGAAAGAGAGACACGCGCGCGCGCGAGCTATATTGAATTAACCAGCGCTAATATCGTGAAACTACAATATATGATAGAGGAACAGACAGCGACGACGCGCGCATTCTTTTGCACCCCTCGGAAATTATATATATATATATAGCTATATATACGATCTATCGAGGTAAAAGCTCCTCTCGTGCGTGCGTGTGTGTATATATTTATATTGTTTTTCGCCCCGTAATGCAACGCCGAAATTAATCGAATGGAGAGATTTCCTCTGATTATTATTAGGTATACATTATAACGTAAGCCCCGCACAATGCACATCGTTCATACATTGTGAATTTTATAGTTCATACAGTATTAAACATTTCCACATGATTTTAATTCCCTATCCGTGCGTGAAATGTATTCTATAAATTCCATTCCGAGGACACTTGCATCAATTTCCAACTATTAAAATTAACGCTATTGTTAACAGTGTGGGCATAGGAGGGGCATATATTACATCATTTTTATGAGCGACGAAAATATCTTCTTCTTCTGTGACGAGTATGAGAGCAGTAGCCGCGCAGGTATATAAATATATAAGCCTGCAATCCCATCACCACTGCGGCTATCGCGTGTCATTAATGGATACATTGTCTTGCCCGAGACATTGTCGAGCTCTTCTATATATCAGCGTTCGAGAATAAGACTCTCCACTGGATATATAAGGACTCGGAGATCAAGGGATGAACCTCATTCAGTGGACCGTCTCGGAAGAGCCACGACATGAAGCTCCGCACGTTCCTCGTGAGTCTCTTTTATACATATATATCGTACATATCCCAGGGTCCTTTATATAAAACACGTTATACTCTTGAAATATTCAAACCTGTATAAATCCTACAATCGGATCGTTGCGTTGCGCAGGTGTTGCTACTGACGGTTCAGCACAGGGCGAAGGGACAGCTCGGAAGTTACAGCGACGACTTTTCCGACGTCGAATTCCCGGTGGACGACCGGGACGACTGCAGCGACGGCACGTGCTACGCCGAGAAGCGCCTCATCTTACCCGAGAAGCTTGTTGAGCACCGGCAGCTTTTGCCCAGGGTATATATATAACTTTGTATACCATTGAATCGTATATTTGTAGACTAATGATGTATAATTTTTGTTGGGGGTTAATCTCAGTTCTCCGCGAAGCAGTCGATCAATTCGGCCGAGATTTTTCCCCAGTGGAGGCCGGTCTGCGGTTGCGCAACCCAGCACAAGCTGGTGAACCTCGGCGAGGGACATTATCCCAGATACATCACCACCGCGAGATGCAAGAGCAAACCCATCGCCAACAGGTTCCACCAGTGCAAGTACTACGATTATAGGGTGAGCTCTCGATGTTGCATGTCGTATTTTATATTATATCTCCCTGGTAGAAAATTAACCATTAGGAATAAAATGGAAGCATTTTCGGTCAAAATTAATATTAAAACCTCGTTGAGAGTAATAACTATAATTATAATCATATGTTCGATTATTGACAATAGATATTTAACAACATAATAATGTTGATGTGACATTTTCAACTCCAAAATTAGCCTATATGGTTGGCCAATAAATCCTTAACGTTTTTAGCACGGCTGCGGTATGTGGATTACGATGCCGGAAACTGGCTGGATTCATTCTAATTATTTTTGTTTTCATGCTAATTCTTTTATCCCACTAACTCGCTTTATTTCAGTCGGGAATAACTCATTCATAGCAAAACCGTTCTACATGGATATACGTTTCAATGAATTGAAACGCACATCCACGTAAAACGGTTTTGTGAAAAAATAAGCGAAATTTGCTTTACACGTTTTTAACAATACCGCCCACATACTTATGCAAATTGACGCAATATACAACCCGTCGTTTCTGTGGGCGCAGGTTAGCGTGCTGGTGAAGCGAGGACTCAACTCGATACTCAAGAATGCCGACGAGCTCGACGTTCGGGACGTGGAGGAGCTGCCGCTCCCGGAATCGC